>JAQPPZ010002271.1:1800000-2237887 GCA_028583015.1 Wollemia nobilis
CTTCATCAGACATCCGGATCAGGTATTCTGCTTTTAATGTTCAGTAATTTCTCTATTTTCTGTCTTTAAATCTGTTTCCTGTATTCATTAAATCTGCACTTTCATTTAGATTAATTTAGAATCATTTGGCCAAACCTAGGATATGAATGCTTAAGGTTAAAAATGAACACATCAAAACACATTCCAAACCTAGGCGTGGAAACTGCCATTAAATGTTTCCTGGTGAACCCACCATCCGTCAAAAAATCATCAAAATACACCTCCCTTGAGAGGCGGGACCTTCGCAAAGTCCTCTCAGTCCGAGGTACCGCACCATCCTTTTCCCATCCTCCTTCCGGGCACGGATCCTATAGCCTGAAGGTAAGGGTGTGAAAAATTTGGAGCGATACACCTACAAACAGATCAGTCTACATTTTTGCTTAGCGGTGTGTTTTCCACATAGTGCATCACAAAAATGGGCATCTATAGACACCTAAATCATGTCATGCTTAGGGGAGCTACTCACATAGACACACTCATAAGATCATAAGACATAATCTTGGACTTTCCAAGCATCAATAGTGGTTCTCACCACTCATTTTGGGCCTTTTCAATCCATCCAAGCCTAGCCGCTCAAGCCAAGATTGTCTAGATCCTAGCCGCTCAAGCCTAGAGTCGCCAGACCTTAGCCACTATAGATGATAGTGGCCAGATCTTAGCCATTGCATTTGAGAGTGGATAATCCATAAGAAGCAGTTTGCCAACAAACAGACCTAATCTGGGGAGAAAGTGGTAGTCTGCATGCAATAAAAGTGAGCGGGAGTAACTTTGCATTCCTTTTCATGACCAGTTCACATAGGAGACTTGAGTTTGCATTTAAACTTTAGTTAACTGACCTCCAAACATAGACAAAGGACAAAAACTTCTCATGCTAATGACCAGTTTGCATAGGAGACACAAGTTGGCAATTATATTTCATTTAACTAGCCTCCAAACATAGAAAAGACATAAAGCTTCTCATGCTAACTCGCACTATGCATGATAAATTCATTTCTAGGGCTTGGACATAGACCTAGGGTTTCACACTATAAAAGGTGCAAGCCTAAGAGCACCAAAGTATAAGATCTTCTAGCATCGAGACATATTTTATCGAGGGGAGCTTTCGAGACTTGGAGAGTTCTCTTTGAGATCATGTGTACAATGAAATCCAGATGAATTTAAGAGCATAACACCTCTTATTTCAACATCAGATACAGGCTTTGACCCATAGCTTTGGTGCAAAGAGAGAAAGGTTTACCTTAGCAGCCATTGTCTTGGACAGTGGTCCACAGTCTTAGCTTAGGTTTTAGATATAGCTTCTTTTATTTTGTTTCTTCATGTTTTCATATCATTAGCATAGATTTACATGATTTCATTGCATAGTTTCATCATATTTCCGTTACATTCTTTTATTACTAGCAACCTCATCCAGGGAGGCAATCTCAAACACCTAAATGTGTGTTGTTGTTTCATTCTTGCAGGGCCATAGGTTCATCGAACAAAGTTTGCAACATACGAGAGCAAAAGGGATCCCTCTAGGAAATAGACCTAGAGAAGGAGGCATCTGTAAGCCCTCATACATTTTCGTGTGTGGAACCAAGAAGCTTTTATAAGTGCACCACCTCTTCATGAAAGGGGCACTCTTTACCTATTTGTAATTTATTGTATGGAAATGGGTATCCCTAAGAGGGACCGACATGTAACCAAGTTTCAATATCAATAAAGAGATCCATCTTTGTTATTTCATGTTATATCATTTTTGGTATTTTAATAACATTGCAAGTAGGGTTAAAAAGGGTCGATGCATGCATTACCAAGGTCGCTACATTCTCAATGTTGACATGGATTTCTGGACTCCCTACAAATTCTACAGTTCACAAGTGGCAGGCGGTACTTGCATAGTGCATATCACAGGTGGAGTTTTACGCTTTGACAATGATGAGGGTAGGTACAAACCCAATTTATTTTGATTGGGCAGATTTTATATCTTATAAGATGCACTTTTAGTTGTAAAAATGAATATAGGAGAGGTGACATATTTCAAGCACACATCATTCCCCATCTGGTATTTATTTTTTATTTGCATCAACACTTTCTATTTATATTTGTTAAACAATTTGATGAGGCGAACAAGGTTTTGCCAGTTTATATGTGGACTCCCACCCTGTCAAGGGGAGAGTCATTTTATAATTTTAACCACTTATTTTTGGGCCCCGCCATTGAGCTGATTTATGAAAAGAGTGAAAGGGTGTTGCAAGAAATGATAGAAACGGTTGTCATAGCAGAAAAGGGTGATATCATCTTGTTGACTCAAGGTGTAGTTTTGCATATTTTTGGCTTCATGGGTAAGCCGTTTCTGCTCCCATATTTTGCCATAGAGCATGTCTTTGCAATGGAGGTGGTGCACTAGAATGACTAGTTAATGATGTTTATGGAGTAGGATGTTGTAAAAGGATGACATGCACAATGTCTTTCAGATTCGGTAGTATAGAGGTTAGCCATGTTGGCCATAATAGATTGATCATGGAGGCTCTGCAATATCTAGGTCTGGTGGAACTACCTCAAAGATGGAGGTATGACCCATTGGGTCATTTTTTGGAGTTGATCAAGTCCAAGCAGTTTTACTATTGCCTATGGCTTGATATTTAGCAAAATTGCAATAATCCTAAGGGGCATGATTTGGAGTGGCATGTTGAAGCCATCATGTCACTTCCACCATGGCATGATTTTTATGATCAAGATACTGAATATAATATTATAGTGTATAGAGAGTATATTCCTCCTTTGGGACTATTTAACCAGATGAAATATCAACTACCTACGTGCTCTAAGGAAAAGATCACAAACTGGTGGGTTATGAGGGTCCACTAGGAAAAAATTACATCGACTTATGGGTTGAATATGGACGAAGCATTCTCTGATGCATATGATAAATTTGTCAACATCTATCAACCTATCACTTTTTCCAAGGTTATACCTTGAAGTTTTCAAAAATCAAATAGTGAAGAAATCGTCGTTGAAGAAGATCGTCTGACAATCAAAGAAGCGACACATGTGGAAGAGGAACAATATTTGGTATTTAAAATAAGATCTCAGTAAGCAAAGAAAAGCATAGAAGAGGTATTTCCTTTTTCTAAGGCTGCAAAGAAGCCAAGAACTGGTTTAGTTTCTTTGTCTGTGGTTGTAGTTGCTACATTTGTAGTAAATCCTCCTCCACTGGTTTCATCTTCTTAGGTTAGCACTTCCCATGAGCCTCCATTAATTAAATAATAGTAGTTGGACCAGCAAAGGAGATCATAGACCTTGAGGTATAAGTGGAAAAGTAGCAAGAGCAAGAGGAACCTATCTCATAGCCCACTCCATCATCGACTCACACGGTGCTCGAGCCTGAAGGTACATCTTATTTTCCCTCTTCCACTCATGAGCAAGTAGTGACTGTCACTTCACCTCCAACAATTTCTACATTTTTTGCTGCCCCATTTAGCATTTCTTCTTCTTCCATTTCACTCCTAACATCTCAACCACTAGTTGTTATTGCTCTTTCTTCTATTTCCCTCTCTTCAACCTTCCTTTCTTTTAGTTTGTTTGTGTTAGGCCCGAATCCATTTTTGCATCCCTCACCTTTTGTTCCTATCACTTATTCCAAAGTTATGAGTATACAAGCTCCTCCATTAGTGAAACTATAGCTACCCCTGGTGCTTTCATCCATTTTTCTATTTTGGTTCCCCCTCTTGTTTCTATTTCCACTTCTTCCTTTGAGTCAAACCGTTCTTGGAGCTACACGTGTTGCCCAAGTCTGAGGTGATGCCTAAAAAGCCAGTTGCAACGAAGATTAGTCAAGCTCATCTAAGTTCATCATAGTGGTTGAAGAGTCATAGGAGAAAGGAGGTGCTTGCTCCAGCTAAGCCACTCAAGAAATTTAACTTCGATCTAGTTTCCATGGAGGCCCACACTACCAAGATGATTTCCCTGGTTCAAAAACCACAAGGAGAGATGACTCTGAGTGATTACGCTTATGAATTCATGACAGATGACCTGAAAAAAATTGACCCTATTGATACTATGGGGAACATCCAGGTTGATATGAGCTCGGTTCACTTGCACGACGAGCACTACAAGCAAAGATTCTATGACATCAAGGCAAATATTGTCGAGCTTGAAGAATCTTTGGCTGAAAGTAGAGCATAGTATGAGAAGATGACAAGGGAGATAGAACATTAGTGACAACAATCAGAAGCCCACCATAAATCAAAGGATGTAGCAAAGCAGAAGGTGTAGGCAGTGAAGATACAACTTGACTCCATATAGAACCATATTGTAGAGAAGGCTACATAGGTCATGGGTTTCTCTCAAAAGACAATTAAGGAGGCCTACCTTCGATTGGGTTAAATTTGTGAGAAGATGGTTGTAAAAGTAGTCTTGGTCCTACAATATCTCTACGATCAGTAGTTAGTGGAGACTATTGAGGATATGTTAGAGCTACATTTGGATTTGGCAGTAAAGATTCAAGCTCTTGCTCAGTCTAATATGCACATTTGATAAGGATCGAGCTTGGTCTACCACCAATGTTATGTTGTGCATTTATTTTCACAAGTTAGACCTAGTAGGAGAGGGCAAGAAATTACTTAACGTAATTGAATGGGAGTATTTTGTTTCAATGGTTTATTTTTATGCTCTCGCTGACATGGGAATCCTAGGTTTTAAAGATGAATAGGGTGAACCACTATCGAAGGAATAGTTAGAAGAAACCTGGAAGGATTTTGTGTAGGACACATCAAAAATAGATAATTGGGAAGAGCCAATTATAGAAGAACAAGTGTTGCAACTCATGAAAAGGTCCACTCGCATGGAGTCGTCCTTGTTTACATTATCTCAGAGATCTAAGCACATTAGCTTAGAGGATATTTAGAATCTATGGTACATTTATGAATTGCTTAGTGTTCCTTCCATATTTACCACAAATGCTTAGGTTGGAGCAATTACGGTTTATGAAGTCACTTGTGAAATTTTAAAGGAATAGGAAGAGCAAGTAGCATCTGAGTAGGTAGCAACTGATCAGGGGTAGGGAAAGATATCTAAACTAGATGCACCAACTTATGTAGACTGTAAGGCAAACCACTGATATCCCAATGGATAAAGTCTTGGTATCACTTGCATCCTCATGATTTGGATACCCCGAGAACCGCCAACAATGTTGGCAATTTTGACATCTTGCCACATTATGATTTTTGTTGAAATATTTTGACAGTTTTAATGTAAAAAATGATGAAATATAATGAATAATGTTCCTCATTTCCTTCAATTTATATTATACTAATTATTTTTGGTTTTAATCCTCTTTCTTTAAGCTTATTGGACTTTGTACCACAAAATTATGGGGTTTAAAGAAAAATTAATGTTAATATTTTATCTAAAATGGAACAATCGAAGAAATGTTGTTAATAGTTTTCTAGCATTGACAAGATTGGTTTGAAATGGGAGTGCCAAAGTTTAAAAACTAATTTCATCATGTTTTTGGAAAAAACACAGCAATGGATGTTAATGGATGTCTCTAAAATGGGTTTAAAAACACTAGAAATCATGGCATATAAAAGTTTTAACAGCCAAGGCAATTTCACCCCAAGTGAGGGGCGAATATCTCTGTCGCCTCTCCTTGGGTAGAAACACATCTATTTTCACAAACTACAATGGATATCAAAATAGTTTTCACCCTAAATAAGAGGCAAAAGCCCCATTCACCCTTTGATAAGGCAAACACCATTTGAAATAAAGGGGCAAAGAAACGAAGTAAGGGTCAAAGATATATTGAAAATTCAAATAGAATTTTGCTACGGAGAAGAGGAAAAAATCCCTTTTGCCCCTCATTGGGGTGAAACTACATTTCTAAAGGTAGAACCAATGGGTCAGTTACCGAGCAGACAAGGCGAAAGCATAGCAATTTTTGGAAAGCACAAGTAAAGTGCCTTAGTTGAAAACCCATAGCACTAGGTAGAAATGTGCGTGGGGTCTAGTTTCAAAAATCATGGAACATAAGAACTCAAAGCACTTTCACCCCAAGTGAGGGGTGAAATTCCCATTCACCTCTTCTTGGGGTGAAAGTCCCATTTGCCCCTTCTTGGGGCAAACGTACACTCTCTTTCACCTCTCCTTGAGGAGACAGCACATTGCAAAGGCATCTAAAAGCACGTTATGGGACTTGTGTGTAAAATAAAGTTTTAAAAGAGTTTCACCCCAAAGGTGGGGCAAAAGCTTCACACACCTCTCTTTGGAGCAAATGCTATTTCGAATGAAATACATCCCATGACAGTCAAAGGTAAGAATTTTCAATGGTGTTTTCACCCCAAGAGAGGAGCGAGACTCCTATTCATCCCTTCTTAGGGTGAAATGATGTAAATTTAGCTCAATGTGCTAAACACGAATGCAAAGGCAAACAATGGGTGATTTTTGAAGCCAACCAAAGGAAAAGTCTTGGCTAGCGGAGTAAAGAAGAATTTTTTAGCATGAGATATATGATAAAATGAAAATATACATAGGATTTTTTTGCCCATACTTGCTCCAAGAAGGATTTTTGTCACTTTTTTGGGTGAAACTATTTTCAAGCATCCACAAAGGCTTTTCAAAAGCGCCCAATCTTGATAATGGTAAGAATTTAATGATTGTGGTAAAAGGAGATATGTTCCCAGATTTTATGCTATAAGGGTGTGGGATTAAATTCTATAGGATGATTTTCATAATTTCCAAAGGTGCCTCCTATCAGTTTCACCTCTTTTCAAAATGGTTTTAATATCTGGTAGATAATATAGGTGAACACATATTTCCAAGGCACAAAGATGGCTAGCAATAACCAATTCCCCTTTTTTCCTCCATTTTCAATGTGTTCCAATGCACTTGTGCCCAAGATGATCAACCATTCAAGGTCTTTTCCATCAAAGCTAGATCACTATCATAAAAATAGAATTTTCAAGGAGGAAACCCCTCTCACAGGTTCTTGATCCAGGAACAGTTTGTCTTTTGTGTATTAAATGAAAGGCAAAAACCTCTATAAATACTAAACATTTATATGTACCAAAAAAGGGATAGACACTCTGTAGAAAAACTCTTCAAGTTTTTTGCATAAATAGAAAGAACCTAGCTTCTGATTCTGCAAATGATTTTTGTGTGTGATTTCCTTCTAATTTAATCATTTCTATTTTATATTCATATTTGTTATCTACTAAGTTTAAATTCTACATCTAGATTTGAACACTGTTGGTGAGGGAGTGAGTACAGGAATGCAAATCTGGAAGTTATCTCCATGAAATCGCAAGTGGATTCTTTGCCTTATTTCTATTCTATGATGCTATAATTCTTGATTTGAATTACTAATGCTAGTTTGTCCCCAATCCAACATCTTCCAGCTTGTGGCTATATTTCCCATTTCTTTTTGTTATTTTCATTTCTTTCCTGTAACTCTAAGCTTAAAATTGGTGTAGGAATAGTAAGGGAGCCAGCTCTCTCTAGAGATTGACCCGAAGGACATTTCTCTCCTTTGGCCTATCAATTTTATCCATGTCTAGGACACAAAAATGCATGTTTTGTATTTTAAATAGATATTTGACCAACAAGGTGATTATCAATGGCTCAAATGCTCTTCTTCCTTTGGAATTGAAAATGGGATTTTTCTCTACATTCCTTTTATATTGGGCTACCTTCTCTCATTTCATTTTACTTATCATAAACCTTTATGCTTATATTTTGACAAGAATACATTTTCTTTCTATAACTTCATATCATGGACATTTTTCGTTCGGTATATGTCTTCTTTGAATCATTGTTAAGGTTGATATGACCTGAATCCTTTCTTATCTCTTTATTTCAATGTTAGGGTCTATATGATTTTTATGTTCTTCCTTTTGTCAATATCAATATCCTTATGACCTAAATACTTAATATTTTATAGCTCTTATTTACTGATCCATTGCTTGAAGTAAGCTTACTTTATATAGCTTCTTCAAAACTGATATATCTATCTCAAGATTGATGTATCCTTCTAAAGATTTGATATATATTTATTCTTTTCAACTTTCTTTCTTTTTGTATTCTCTGCTACTATCTATTCTTCTCTATTTACTTCTTGAACCAATGTTAAGGTCAATTTCTCTATGACCTGAATCTTCTTTTTTTGCACTTAGAAGTTGAAACTCTTATCTATTCTTTATGGGAATATTCTCACACTTATGTTGCTTTAATATCTATTGCAACTCTATCTCTTAATCCCATATACAACTCTATATCTTAATAAATAATATTTTAGGTTTCACCTAAGAACTAAAACTCAAAACTCTAATGTCAATGTGACGTTTAATGTCCTTGAATCCTTATCAATGTCAAGGTGACTCTCAATGTCCTTGAATCTTCTTATTGAATGCTTTAATCTATGCTTCATTATTTTAATATAATAAATAATTATTCTATGATATGGAATAGCTTATGAAATTAGTAGCTTTTAATTATTTGGTCTTATCATGTATTAGATACGTTGCAGACGTATTTTAAAAAGAAAAATAAAACCCTTGTTTTATTAGCTTAATGGAATGAGTAATTATAGACTTAGATCATGCTTAAATAATATGGTGACTATGGATTACTTTATTTAGATTTAGGAAGTATATAATTTTATATTTATTAGTTGTTTGTTAATATTTTTTTGGTAAGTTAATAATTGTATTAAACAAAAGGGGACATTTGAAAGGCACTCCAACGCCTTGTACATCAACGAAATAGAAGGAAAAACTTCAAAGGAACTAAGAAAGGAACAAAAGAAAGAGGCAATCAACCTGAAGCTACAAAAAGGATTAAATCCTCTAACAGGAAGGAACTAAAAGAGATAGGCCTACAACCAGTTAAACTAAAATAGAACAAAACCTCCAAACCGAAGGAATAAGAAAAATATAGAATGAGTCAACAACATGTGGATCAACAACCATGCTCAGAGGGGTACATCGATTTGCATTGGTGACACAACAACAACCTCTAGCATGGCATCCTTCACCTCATCCTTCTGTGTTTCCTTTGGGTTTTCCTTTGGAGCATCAATGCAGGCTTCCTTTGCAATATCGACCACGTCATCATCCTTAGCATCAACTTTGGCATCAGAAGGTACCTCTGCAATAGACATGGTAGGAATATCCTCAAACGTATCACAAAATGATAGGAGGCTGAGTGCTTATCATTTTTCCTTGATATTTGAAATTGCCTTTCCAATAGGCATGTGAGCAGTTTCCAGATGATCAATTATAATAGAAGTTGCATGGATAGCAAGCTTATGGAGGTATTTTTCAACAAGATCAGGCAAATTGGAGAGATCATTCAATGGTTTTATAGACGTGGAAGGAGGGGTTTCAACAATTTCTTTGTGTTTGAGTCTCTGGAAGCAACTAATAGGTATTTTTTCAACCTTGACCTTTTTCCTAATGTTGAAATAAAAATGAGGTTTGTCACTCTTGTCCTTTCTCTTAGGTTTGGAATTTCTAGGACTAGGGGTTGAGGAAGAGTTTTCTTCATCAGACTCTGGGGTGAGGATATTTTCTTTGGGGAACTTCAGGATGAGGAACCTATAAAGGACTCTAAAAAGTCCTTGGTGACAGGGAAAACCCTCTTCCTTTTTAGAGTGGGTGGAAGTTATAGTGTAATCCATGGACCAAAAGAGTGCAACAGGAATGTTCATCATTTTGGCTTCACAAAAATGGTTAACAAAGGCTAAATGAAAGCAATAGAGCTTGGATTCAAGATTATCAGTAGTAAGGTATTGCATGATGGGTTTGAGTATTTCTTTTCAAGGAGTAGAGATATGATGATGATACAGACTTTTCTTGAACATCTTGTGGATTATCGAGTTCTTCTCAAAGTGCGTAAGCTCTGCATCCCAGTTATGTTTATTCCTCCTGATCACCTTACCATCCAAATATTGTCTCGTCATATCCACCAGTAGCTCCATAGTAATCTGAAACTCCATGCCATAAATGGTAACAACACCCTTATCCCAGGACATACCAAAAGCTTTCATCACCTCCTCATCTAAGCCAGAAAACATCTTAAATAAATAAATAAGCCCACCTTTGTCCTTCAATATGTCTCTAGCAATGGATTCTAACTCGAACACTTCAGGCTCTATGAACACAGGTTTTCCTTCTTTCATGGTTTCGAACAAATAACAGCGAGAAGGAAGATAAAAGGAAGGGCAATAGTTAAACAAGACAGGCAAAATAGAAGTTGGTTGATGACGAGACAGAGCATGCAAAGGTAATATAAAAGGAAAGTAGTTTTGCAGCTCCAGGGCATGTAGGACATCCAGTAAGGATGTTTTGAAAAGAAAAAATAGTTATTTGTTAATATTAATGTTATCAAATGAGAATGTAATTCATAGTTCCTTAAAAAGTAGAATTACTTCTATAACTCTTGTTTGATTAAATAATATGATGCTAATTAAAATAATGTTATGAAACATAGAAGTAATGTCTATGTTGGAATGAATGTGGCTTGAATGGTTGAGAAATACCTATTTGAGAGAAATATGGGATTATATCTTTGTTTGTGGAAATCCTTTGCATGTATATAAGTTGCATCCTTGCATATTTTATTGCTTAGTGCATAGTAGGCTTGCATAAGCAATTTATGAGTTGTCCTTATCCCTAAGCTTTTCTCAAAGTTCATGGGATATTTTCTTTCATGAAGAGGATCATGAAAAGAAGGTGGCATAGTGGCCACTTAGATGGATTTGCTCTAATGTATTTGGGAATGAAAATTTGTTATGTAAATAGAAGTTTTGTTATGTAATACATGGTTATCATTCCTAAACTAATAAATCTTGGAAGGTATTTAGTCTTTATGTAAATGTATGGAATGCCTAATTTTTGAGTAAATGAAAGAATGAGTTGGTTTATGAATTATCTTTAAATATGCCTTTCATTGTTGAAAATAAAAGCAAATTTATATGTTAGCATTATAATCTATATAAATTTGTTCTATTGTAGCTATAGTTGAAGAGATATTTTATGCTAGCATTATGTTTGAAAATTATAAAAGATGTTAGCATTATGATTTATTTAAGCATGATTAATTTAGTATTAATTAGAGAGATGTTTCTTTCATGCAAGCATTATGTTTTAGAATTTATTTAAGGTGCTAAGCATGGTTTAATATAGCATTATTTTGGAATTTATTCTTCTTTATGCATAGTCTTTGGAGTTTGGATAGGAATCCTTGGGGCATGATTTAGAGCCATATTAGTACCTAATTGTCAAGAAGATAAATCTCAATCATGGAATTTTTTTTGATTATGCAATAACTTGGTGGTTGTGAGATAGGAAGGAGTTGTAGATATGCAATAGATGATATTCACAACAATATAGTAGGAGTTATGGTGGTGTAATACCTAGATAAAAATAGAATTATACACCTTGAATGGTGAGGATCAGGTGTTCCAAAGTAGTGAGACTTTAGATTCATTTCTAAGATATTATAGTGGTGGAACCTTGAACAGTGAGGATCAGGTGACCATGTTCATTATTAGGTGAATGATGATGACCTTATTTAGCCCATAAAGGTGTGATAACTAATCAGTAAGGCAATATACTAGATTAATCCTACCTACAAGAACTTAGGAAGGATTTAGCAATAGGCATCCCCTTTAACTATTAGGGGCCTTAAAGGATAATCCATATGTCATGGTCAAATTGTCCTATACCTATAAGGGTATGGGAAAAGTGGAGATATCACTATTTGCATCCTTTCTTAATGGTGAGGTTTAGAAAGGTGAACCCTATAAATATAGGATGTTGGTCACTCTTGTCACTTGAGTGTCCTCTGTAGCAATATTAAACTCAAAATGTGGTTATGCTTTATAATGCTCATGAATATTGGGAATTCTTTGAGATGCTTGTGTTAGAAAAAAATCATCTCTCTCAATTGGTTTTACTGGGTTGTTACACAAGTGTTCATCAAGTATGCAAGTGATAAGTAGATAAGCCAAGAGCCATGAGACTTGGCATATGGAGAGCAATAGTCAAGTATCTAAAGAGTCACATAACTATGGCTATATTATAGAGGTAATTCCATATCTATATAGAGGGGGAGAGAGAGCAAATCATATCAAATAGAACTAATATATCTAATTGTAAGAAGAGGAGCAATAAAGTTTGTATACATTTTGAGCAATTAATATTGTAAGTTCTTCATGCATAGTACATGAATGATTCAGGCTATTTACATTCATATTTTATAATATAAATGAATTGTATTTTATTTATTATAAGCCTTGAATATATATATATATATATATAATATATATATATATATTATTTTTCTCATATTATTCTACTCATATTATTATTATCTTGACCTTTATTATTATGGCTATTTTATATTTGAACCTGTGATATTTTGAGATAACCTGTGATATATTGTGGTAGTATTAAGGCTTAATAAAATCCAACATATGACACACCAACATATCTAATTATGGTTATTTTATCATTATTTTTTGCTTACTCTACCTATTCTACTTATTCATAAAGAATCATGTCTCTAGACATAATATATTTTCTAGGTTTAGGGTCATAACATCTGTATGACTTGCTTTATTTATAATAACTAGTAAAAATGAATCCTTGATTATTTGAGCCTAACTTATTCCTTTTTTAACCTTCAACATGAATATAGCAAAACAAAAAAATGCTCTCAAGTGACTTATCAAAGGATTCATTCTATATCATGTCTTATGAGGAGTCATATTTATTACTATAGTTGTAGATATTCTACTACAGATGTAAATTATTGTCATAATTTCTTTAGCCTATGAATAATTTTCCAAAGCTTTTGATAGTACCATGATTCTTTCCACATCCATGATTTTTCTATTATTCATTTCTACCACTCCATTTTGCTATGGTTTGTAGGTTATTTTCAATTATCTTCTTATCCCATACTCAACATAAAATTAGTTAAATTTCTTGGAATTAAACTCATTATCATGATAAATCCTTAATGTTTTGATTCCATATCATCTTTCATTATCTGCTATGGATTTGAATATCTTAACTATTTTAATAGCATCCCTCTTAGTCTTTATAAATACACTTCCAATTATTTTTTCTACTATGATTAACAAAAGTGATAAAGTAGAAGAATTTATCAACACTTGGTGTGTGAATTGGACCACAAACATCTAAATGAATTAACTATAATTAATATAATGCTTTATATGCTTGTTCTTTTATAAATATATCTATGATGTTTTTCCATTTTTAAACCTTCACACACTTCACTTCGTGCTTCTACACAAGATATTCCATGAACCATCCCTTTAACATTTAACAAATATAAGCTTTAAAATTTCTATCGACCATTCCTTTTGGTGTCATAAAAAAATATTGCATTCAATGGTTGTATGACATTAAATTTTGTATATCCACCAAGCTTCAAAGAAAATATTTTATCCTCTATCATAGGTGCAATAGTCACTGCTTGGTTCCCATTTGCTAAACCATGTATGATGCACTCCTTATTCTCAAATACCACTTGAATTTTTTCTCTACAAGTTGCTCCACACTCAATAAATTATGCTTCAAACTTAGTATGAAAAAAGTATTTTGACAAATTTACTTTTCATTTATTGTGTTAATTTACAAACTTACTTTTCCTTCAACCTCCAATACTCTACTGTCTACAAATTTGGGCTTGCTCTTGTATGAGTCGTCCAAATCCCCAAAAAAATTCTTATTGATCATATGATTTGAATAATTTGAATCTAGGTACTAAGAATATTTAGTTAAAACTTTTTCCACATACATGACAAGTACAATATTATTTTAGCTCCCACCTTCTTCATGTAAATTTTTTTTCTTTTTTTTCATTCATTGCTTACCTTTATTCTACATTTTCTTTCATAGTGGTTATACCTTTTGCAATAGTGACACTAAATATTCCTCTTATCCATAAATTTACCTCTACCTCTTCCACTATAGCCTCCTCTTCTACCATAGCCTCTTCCAACTATAGAATGCTAATTTTACTACTTCCCTCTTTGACCTTGGGAATTGAAGCTTGAAATGGACCCATTATTGTTTGTGATTATTGTCTTGGAAGTAAAATATTACTCCAAGTTTTCTTATTAACTATTTTTAATTCTTTCTTCATGGGATTTAAATAATCCCTCCAATTCATCAAACTCTAACTCCTTTAAATATTTACTCTCTTAAGTTATCATTGCAAAATTATTCCACTTTGGTTTTAATGTTCTCAACACTTTTTTGACAATATCTTCTTATGTTGTTTATTCATCATAGTATCAAAATATCTATAATATAACTATATTAGGCCAAACCGACTATGATAAAGTGTCTATGGGTACTCTTAATGTAGCCTATAGGAAAGTGCTATAAAAGGCTTTAGGTATTCTATTTGTAATCTTATAAGCATATTTCTTTGTAATATTATAGGAATTATTCTATGTAATCCAATGTGCATTATTCTATGTAAGCCTATGAGCATCTTTATGTAAAACTACAAGCATTTTTGACGTATTCACCCCTAAGAATATTGGTTGAATCACCTTTATGGTTAAAATTAATTAAAGGATTTAATGTGTTTACTATATTATAATTCAAGCTTCAAGCAAGGTTCTATTGGCTTGAAGTTAACATTTACTTGGATATTAGGCATCATTATAAATACCCCTCAATAACTAGCCCATTGTATCAATTTGTGATATATAAGGTTATCGTGGGTGACTATGGACATAACCTCTTATCCTTATTTTGTATTTATTTATCTATATTTTATCTATTTGATCTTTATTTTTCTACATATGATTATGGAAAATGTATATTTTGGAATATTTTTAAAATAATTAAGAATTCCAACATGGTAATAACTCCAAAACAAAGAAACTTTGCTTAATCACACAAAAATGATATATAGGAAAAACTATAGTAGATATGGAAAAATCATTAGTTCTATTGGATTCCTTGTATAATTTTGGAGGGGGGTCCCACTTTAGCACTTTTAATTATTTTGTTATTTTAAAACCTATTTTTGTGACTAGATATTTCCCTCCAAAAGTCAAATTTTTAATGAAAATATTCCATAGAATATAACTTGTGGTGGGAAAAATATTGGATGAAACAAGATTGCTCTATGTTTCTGGAGAAGGCCAGCTTCTTTGAAATGATTGTTTTGGAAAAATGGATAGGAAAATAGTAAGGATTAGGGAGAAATAAAGGTTTAGGAAGGAATAAGGGTAGGAGAGAAGTTTTTAAAAGTGGTCAGGGTATAGTGTAACAACATTGGATCTCACAAAGTACTAAACTATCCAATCAATTCCATGATACTTAACATATCAGGAATTATCAATTATGATTATAGGTTTGTTTGGCTCATTACATTCATCTTAATCATTCCAAGGATTCAAACAATTAGCAATACAATAGATGACTTAAGATCACTTTAATAGAATAAACTAAGTATTGAATTTAATAGAAATGACTTAAAACAAATGTGTAAAGGCTTTAATCATTCCAAGAACTTCAATTGTGAGTAATCCAATAGGTAATCCAAATAGCATAACTACTTTAATAGAATAGATTAACAACAAAGTGTAACAAAAATGACTTAGAGTAAATCATTCATACAAAACCTATAAATGCAAAGTAATGGAGATCAAACAACTATCACTTCATTCATCAACAATAATTACAATGCAATACCATGCAAGGACTATAGAGTCGACCCCTGTAATGAGGTATTTTCTCATATTTATAGGTTATTTATTGAATCTTGTAGTGTAAGATTTATATTTAATTATGAAAAACTATTATAGACAACTAGACAATATTCTAAAAGAAGACATGGTCGGTCTAGATCTCATTCTATGCATCAATTTGAATTTGGTTGTCGATTTGCAACTACCTTCTACAAGTGGTTACATTATTGGAGCTAACTGGAACTATCTAGCGAGCACCATGGTGGTTGTAAGTCTAAAAATATTGTTCAACTAAAAGTTGCTCAAAGCCAAGCTCTTCATCAGCTTGCAAAGTTTCTTTTGGCAAAATCATGGTCTTGGGAAATTTTGGCTTCAAGAACCTTTTTCTTTTTATGTTTTCTTCTTTTTTTTGTGTGGCCCCAAGCTCAAGTTTGGAAGTTCTAATATCACTAGCTTGCACAACACAGTTTTAGGCACCTTATAGCTTTATTTTTCCACATCCTAGTTTTAGGCACTTTTTGCCTTCTTAGTATGATATCGAGATTCTTTTGATTTTACTAGCATCATTGCCAAAAATTGAACAATTTCTAGCATCATGGCCTTAGGTAGTCTTCATTTTTTGACTCACATGACCCTAGGTAATTTGTTTCCTCCACTAATGTTTACACTTAGAGATGCCCAAGTTCAAGTATCATGGCTTCAGGTGTTTATTGATGGAAAACTTCCTTTCAATCTTGGCCTTGGGTATTATTGACCTTGTGAAGTTGTAATCCCATGCAATGGAATTTTGTGCATTCCCATGGGGATGGTTCCATGCACTAAAACTTATCTGACATAGCCCATAGCCTTGAGCATTCCCAATTCCATGCCATTTTTATTGATTTGCAACACAATAGATTCTATAGTTCTGAAAGACATTCTTCCTTTGCTATTAAATGTGATAAAAAAATTGACCCACATGTGTGGCACCTCCTGAAGAATTTTCTCTCGTAGGAATTGAGAGCTTAGATAGCCTTCCTTTTTAACTAAGCACTTATGAATAAGAGAAGGAGCCAAAAAGAGCTAGAATATAAAATGACAAGGGAAAAAAAAAGAAAGATTGAAATACTTTTGATATTTTCCATAGAGGGAAAAAGGATTATGGATTATATAAAGTGGAAGATAAGATATGATGAAGAGATATTCATGCAAAAAGGAGATAAAATAGTGATATAGAGGGGGATAAATAAGGGGAGGAAGGAGGATATAATATCATATGAAATACTATTTAGGGGAAATGAGAAATGTAGAAATAGATGAGGACACAAATTATGAAATAAATGGCAGAATGTACAAGTGACTATGAGAAGAAAAACATGCATGGAAATAAGAAAGGGAAGAAAAGAGGGAGGGATGATGCAAGGGGATACTTGGAATATGGGACACCCCCACAAAATTGTACTTCCATGAGCTTACTATGCTATAGCCAAGAGTTGTTTTAGGTCTAGGTGATATGCCTTAGGTAGATATTCTAGGTGCTTGTAGTCCAAAATTCACCATTGTTGTACTTTTTCCTTTTCTTCATGTAGTCTAGTAGAAACCTCCTCTATCACTTACAATCATCTTATCCCAAGATTTCAAGGAAACTCTCACTATAGTGTGCCTCCAAGGGATTAAGACCTTTATCATGTCTGTTTTTAGATTTTTTGCCTTGATTCTTCACAAGATTGAGCAGACCCAATGGAACTTTCTTTGGTCAGGCAATGAAGACAAGTCCAAGTTTCCTTTGGTGGTTTGGGACAAAGTTTGTAGAAGCAAGAAGAAAGGAGTATTAGGGTTTAGGATAATGGCCAAGATGAACCTAGCGCTCATTGCCAAACACACCTGGAGGATCCTGGTAGATGAACCGGTAGAATGGGTTAGAATTGTCAAGAGGAAATACATCACTAACACTTCCTTTCTTGAGGATAGGATTCCTACTGGAGGGTTGGCTTTCTAGAAATCCATTGTCCAATCTAGGTAGTTGATCGAAGACGACATTAGGTGGATCCTTAGGTATGGTCAGAGCATAGATTTTTGGAAGGATAGGTAGGCCCTAGAGGACCCTCTCTCTGAGTAGACCGAGTTGGTTCACCTTAAAACTTTTCTTGATAACAACTTTGGGTAGAGGGTGGCCAATTTCATTGAATGGAGAAATGGCTCCCTATAGTGGAAATTCATTGATGCAGAGGGGCTAGATACTGAGGTTGACTTCCTATCCTACATCCTTAAGGACATCATCATACCCACCAGAAGAGGTCTAGATCGAATTATTTGGAGGGGGACCGATGATGGTGGATTCTCTATCAAATTTGCCTATGAATTCCAATGAAAAGGGCTAAAATCAAAATTTCCTTGCAACGTGGTCTGGAGGAAATGTTTTATCCCAAAGGTAAATTTCTTCTCGTGGATTGCCTTTCAGAATAAATCTCTCACAATTGACAATCTTCACAAGAGGGGGTTTCCTATTACCAATAGGTGTTATCTGTGTGAGTCTGCCTACGAGTCCTCTGACCACATGTTCCTACACTATGTTTTCACTAGGTCGGTCCTTTGATCCATCCTCTCTATCTTTCAGATACAATGGATTCTCCCCAAGACCATTAAGGAGGCTTTCTTCCAATGGCTCAATCCTTTCAAAAATCCCAAGCTCTGTTTCCTGTGGAATGCTTGCTTCCACCATTTTTTGTGTTAGATATGGTTGGAACGCAATGGTCAGGTATTTGATAATCCTACTAGGGATTCTCCCTCAATCACTCATAGGGCTATCACCTTTGCCATTGAGAACTCCAAGCTTATCCCCAGCCCATGGCCCAAGCATGTGTTTGAAGAGGGGTTGTTCAAATCCTTGAAATTATCAGGGGAGATCAAGGAGCGGGAGGATCCATGGTCATCCAGGAAGATCGTCGGGTGGATCAGGCCTCCTCAAGTATGGTTGAAGTTAAATTTTTATGGGGCCTCTTGGGGCAACCCAGGGGCGGCTGCTGTAGGTGGATCAATTAGAGACCATAATGGACAACTCGTCCTGGTTTTCTATGAAAACTTGGGGTTTCAAACTAATCATGTTGCGGAGGCTAGAGGACTAGAGATCATTACTGAGGATATTCGATCCTTGGTAGTTGAAGGGGACTCACTGAACATCATTAACTACATGTTGAATTCCCAGGATCTGACGTGGAAGGTTTTCAATGTCATTTCTAAGGCCAAAAACCTCCTCCTCTGGAGGAACCTGGTCCAATTCAAGCACACCTATAGGGAGGGAAATGGTTTAGTCTACCACTTGAAAAATAAGGGATTACTATCCACATGTCTTGTGGTGTGGCAGCAGTTGTTTTTGGAAGTTGTTTTTTAGCATGTTTTACCTCCAGTTTGAGGTTTTTGATGTAGCCCTCCTGGGTATTACTATGTTTTTTTTGGTAAGGTTTACTATGGTTTCTACTGTACTAGCCCAAGGGTCTCCTTTTGTTACTAAGGGCTGCAACCTCTCATGTTATAAGGTTTTGGAATCCTCTTAAAAAATCAAATTTGTATATAAAATATCTACTTACCAAAAAAAAAAATTACCTTGAAGATATTCACTGTTTGGAATATCTTGTGGTAACTAGGTAACTAGGTGACAGTAGTCAAATTGACTATGTTAACTATCCTACCTAGGTGGTTAGTAGGTTAGGCATTTATTTCTCTTGTTTGTTAGTGTTAATTTAGGATATTATTTCATAGAATATCCTAAGGCTATTCATAGCCTATAATTGTATTATTTAAACCCTATGCAATATCAATCCTAAGCTAATGCCTATGGTTTTCTAATACAGTCATGTAAAAAATTTCTTCAAATATTTCTTTGTGACTAGAATCCTTTTTTTAGAGCTCCATATGATGACCAAATCATTTGAATATCCATTGATGAATAAAATATTCCCCTTACTCTTTTAATACAAAATTGGATCATATAGATTTCTCTTGAAGCAGAGCATTCCAAAATGTTCATCTATTTTTATATACCATGCTTGAGGATATTATTTGATCCATAGAGATATTAATCTATTTAAATACCTTTGCTTATTTTCTATATATTATGAATTGTTTTTTTTGAGTCATATAAACTTCCTATTTTAAGTTCTCATTGGGGAAGGCACTTTTCATGTCTAATTGATGAATTTTCCATTTAAATTGCATAGTTAGTGTAGACATGGAATTTTGACCCACCTAAGTGAGTCATTTTTTCTAGATCCACTGAGAAGTCTTCCAAACTTGTCAAAGTACAATTTTGGGCTTCTCTTTCCCTCCTTTTACCTTTTTCCCTAGTTTTATCAAAACCATGAAGGAATCATAGTTGATTTATTTTGGTGTGTCATTTCATATGACACCCCATAAAGAGTGGTTTGAGGAGTACCACAAGGATCACTATGGGAGAGTATTTCTTGGGGATAGCTATCACTATGATATGATATAAAAAGTAATATTGAGAGTAAATATTAGATATGGAAGGGATAAGTACATCAATAATGTGAGTCATGTTCTTGGACTAACAAGAAATTTGCTCTTAGTGAGCCAATATTTTAATGTTGTTTTGGAAATTGTCTTTGTTATAAATGGTTGCAAATTGGTAAAGGGGTCCATGGTAAATATAAGAGGAGTAAGGTAGGGATATTTGTATAAATTAGATGTAGAACCTTTCAGTTTTATCTATTCATACCTAACTGCAGCAACAAGTAATAGTCCATTAAAAATTATGTTGTGGCACAAGTGGATGTCACACATCAATGAAAAGAGTTTGTGAGAGATGTGTAGAAAACAACTGGTATGAGGCTTGGAAGGTAATAATTTTGATTCCTTTGATTTTTGTGAAGCTTGTATCATGAGGAAGTAGAAGATAAAGATAATTTCCTTTTGTTATAGTGAGTATAGGAGTGATGGTGTTTTGGAGTTAGTGCTCTCAGACATTTATGGACCCATGGAGGAGTAGTCCATGATAGGGTACAAATATTTTATCACCTTTATTTATGATTTCTCTAGGAAATATTGGGTGTTATTAATGAAGTATAAGAGTGAAGCAATGGAAATATTCAAGAACTTTATTGTCAAAGTAGAGAGGCAGACTGACAAGAAGGTCAAAGTGTTGAGGATAGATAATGGAGGTAAGTATTGCTTCAAAGAGTTTTATACCTTATGCAAATTGCATGGTATTGCAAGGTAGGTAACCACATATTACACTCCACAATAGAATGGTGTGGTAGAGAGAATGAATAGGACTCTCATGGAGAAGGCATGGAGCATCAGAGAAGATGTAGATCTATATAAGAGTTTTTAGGTTGAGGTAATTCACACTACCAATCATGTTAACAATTTATCCTTGAGTTCAATCTTGGGAGGAATTACTCCATAAGAGAAGTAGAGTGTAAAGAAACCCACTACAGAGCATTTGAGGGTGTTTGGATGCAAATATTACATGCATATTTTGAAGGAGAAAAGGAGCAAGCTGGATAATAAGTCTATAAAATAAATTTTTGTGGGTTATCCTAATGGTGTAAAAGGCTACATATTATGGATACCATCAAAGAGACATCATATTATGAGTTGTGACATGATATTTAAGGAAAATGTGCATGGTGGAAGGAAGGAAGATCAAGAAAATGAATTCAAGGTGAAAAAGGATGATCAAAACCCTCTCATAGATCATCATTAACCTTCTATAGTTGGTTGTAGTTGTTATCAAGAGCCTTTCAATTCATAGTAGCATTCTATAGTTGGTCAGCATCCTTTCATAGATTGTAACAACAACAAAAATTAGCCTACCATAGCAGGACCTAATGATCAACAAAAAGCTATCGATAGTCAAATTGGTAACAATTATGGTGAGGCATATGCTAATGATGAAATTGGAGAGGAGACACAACAAAAAATGAAGTGTAGACCAAAACTTTTATGGAGGTTGAGAAATGTAGCCAATCACTTTGAAGGATTCAATGCCAAAAGAGAGCACCATAAATTTATGGTGATGATCCTAGTGATTTTAGTTATTCCACACGTAATCCACTTTGTGAATAGCTTAGGAATGTGAAGGAGGTTGTAAATTGCATTGAAGCTAGACAGTGGAGAATGGCAATGTGTTGGAATATATTACATTATTTGGTCCTTACTAATGTACCATCATGGGTACATATTTAGATTAGGATTGTATTAGGAGTTAAGTACTTTATTAAAGCAATGTAATAAATGCACAAGTGTTAGAATGTGCAATGATGTAAATGTGCATGTAGTCCACATGTACATGAGTTCTTAGAATAGAATAGTGAGGTGTCATAGGAATATTGAAGGTAAATATTTGCATCTCATTATAAATAGGCCTTCATAAAGTATAAGTGAAAGAGGATTTTTGGAGTGTATAGGTAGAGTAGTAGTAGATACAATGTAGACCTATTTTTGCAAAATGGAGAGGTAGTGACCTCCATTGCATGGCATTGTATATTTTCATGAGCTTTCATATATGAGCATTTCTTGAGCATTGTTTCAAGTTTTCTATCATATTTTCATGCATATTATTTAGTCATTATCATATTTATAATAGTGCATGTTTATTTCCATACTTTAGGTTGCATTTTATTTAATTTTAAAGCTTCAAAAGCTAACAGTGGTATCAGAGAACATGGTAGATCAATAGGAAATAGAGAGAACCATAAGAGAGATTGAAAGGAGATTGTAAATCTTATTTTCACATTTCTAAAATTTACAATTGGCTAGATTTTTTTCTGTAGAGTTGCAGGAAAACTTGTGAAGACTGGAACTCATCATTTAATCCACTAGATTGGCAATCCAACTAGTGAATATTGTTTTCTATAGATTTGTAAAAAAATATATTTCTAATATTTTGTTGCAGAAAATTAACTTCTAGAAGTTGAGAAACTTCCTACAACAAATAGAGAATAATTTCACCTTTGGTGCCTAAAATTTTATGTGCTTTCCTTGCGCAGGGATTAGTTATTTATTGCAGAAGAGTAGAGATTGAAGATTTGAATGCCTAAGGAGAAATATCCCATTAAAATAATTGCATATTAAAGACTCAAAATTGGATATTGAGAAGCTATCTAGTGGCCAAGGAAGCCACATTGAAAACTTTAAATCAAGGAGGAGGTCCTATAAATAATACCCCATTAAAGGAAGAAGAGACTTAAGGAGAAGAAATCTAGTGAAGATTGGATATTGGTGATCCCCATTGAATATTGAAAACTTCACATTGAGAAAGAGGTCTATAGAAGGCCCTATTGAAGAAATTTCATAGTAAAATATTGAGGATAGAGAAGGACTAGCAAAATAACTATTGCAATATTTCAATATTAGCATATTTAGGAGGTCCAAGGAGGAGATCTCATTGCAAAACTTTCATAGTTGAAGATTGAAGAGATCAAGGAAGGTCTCATTAAATTTTTAGAAGCTACAAGATTGAATACCTTGGAGAGGTCTCAAGGAGAAACAAGGATAATGCTTGGTGAGCCTCATTATAAGAGTTCTTAGAAGAACTCATTGGAGAAATTTACTACCAAGGATAAGTTTTTGATAAATAACTTTGGACAATTATTGCCATTTGACAACAAGCCCAAGAGAAAAGGATTTGGCAAGAAGCTTGCCAAATTTTAGAGAAGAAAAGTGTAGACCTCAAGACAGTAAAAATATTGAGAAGAAGACCATTAGATAGGCCAAGATTAAATTCAGAATTCGATAAGATAAAAGAGGTAAATAAAACACCAAATCTAAGAGACTCAAGGACAACATTTTGGTGAAGGTTTTTACTACTTTACAATCTAAATTTTTTCAAATTTGAGGATAGAAAAAGACAGCAATTTGGGCAGCATTAGTGGCTTCTAAGGATTAGATTTCAAAGGTACATACTAAAGGATTCTTGGAGCCACCAAATCATAGTTTTAGGTAGCATATTAGTGGAGTGTTAAAGTTGTAAAAATGTGAACCAAAGAGTTATTTTTGGACAACCTAGAAGAGCTGCAATATCATCTATAAAAGGTAGCAATTTAGGTGACTTAAATCAACATCATCATCATCTATAGAGGAGAAAAGATATGCAACAAAGGTGCAAAATGTTCATTAGTTGAAATTTTATATTTAGTTTTTTATCAAGTTTATTGAGCACCAATTTCAAGGTTTAAAGGTTGCATAAATAGTGTTCATTCAAGTCTTCAAGGTAGTGCAAAATTTATTGTCTACAAGTTTCAAACCTACACAAGAAAAAATATAGAAGTTATATTTCAAGAGAAAGAAACATATCAACATTCTATTGACTATTTCTAAGAAAAATAAGACTCTACAGATTTGCATATTCTATAGTGCAAAATCGTTATTGGAAAGCTTGGATTAGTAAGTGTGAAAGTAACCAAGCAAGGTAATGATTGCCAAGGGATAGAAGGCAATATTAAATCCAACTTATCTCAACCTACAAAGGGAGTATTAACCATCAGTTTGAGAAGCCAAGAGAGTCAGTTGGATATTATAGGGGGCAAACATCTACACCATTGCATTGAACATTTGCAAGCATCTCTTTAGAGCCACTCAACAAGAGCTCTAAAATTGAAGTATCTCCAAGGAAAAGGGAGATATCTTGAACATCATCTACCTGCATTTTATTCACTCAAATCAAGAAGAGAAGTCATTAACAAAAAGGTGAAGAAATTGATTAATTTTTAGACTTCTAATAATACATATCCATTGAAGGATCATTGAGAAAAATGTAGGATAAGCTATTAGCTAAGCTAAGGATGTCAAGCAAAATATGTTCTACATATTTATAGCCTTTGGTGAAGGCAACACAAGGAGCACAACAAATTCTACCTCCAAGCATCAGATGACACATCACATCTATGAAGGCATCATAGTATTCTATTCATAAACTTACATTGGAAGAAGATAAATTAGCATCAATTCTAGCCACCATTTTATCCATGCAACTTGCACCAAAGCAAGTGCCTCATTCAACCATCAAGTGTGAAAGCAATCACAGATTGCAAGGTAGACTCAACAATCCTAAGGAATAGATACAATGATCATCGTACAACACAAATAACAAGGACATTTTAGTTTTAAATAAGGTTCAATTTTGAAGAAGGATACTCATCACCTAAAGCCATCGCATAGCCTTGATCAGCACTTAATTGAAGTTTTTGAAGAGCAACTACTTGTTCCATAGAAATATTGGATAATAACCATCATTCTCCTATCAAAAGAAATGTTGGAAGCAGAACAAGAAGATTAGAAAATTAGTGTTAGAATAACCTATATCAATTAGGGAAAAATAAGAGAATAACTGATGCAGGAGCATTCGGTGGCAGCATAGTAATCTTGCATTAATAAAAAAAAAAAATTAAGTGTTTGCCTTGATGTCGCGATATCGCGACAGGGAAAAGTTTCACGATATCGTCACATGTCGCATTTTCACAACTCAAGAAGGAGAGAGAAGGCATGGAGCAAAAATGTCATGATTTCGTGACATGTCACGAAATCGTGATCGAAGGAAGACAGGAAAGGCCAGAGAAGAAAATGTCATGATTTCGTGACATGTCGTGAAATCATGACCGAAGGAGCAGAAAGAAAGCAAGGAAGGAAATTGTCACGATTTCATGACCCGAAACAGAGAAATAAAGTAGAGATCCAAGTTGTCGTGATATCACGACATGTCATGATTTCACGATCTGAGAGGCGAGGAGGAGGCAGTGAAGAAAAAATGTCATGATATCACGACATGTGTTTTCACGACGAATCAAAAGGAAATAAAAATAGCCTAACAGGTCCAAAATGGCCTCTTGCCTTCACGTCTGCAACTTTGTCTCCACGATTTTCTGACTCCTCTACATGCCTTTGCTTCCCCTTTTAAAATCTCTGGCGTGACTCTTCGTTTCCCTTTTTTGACCCTTCGTTTCATTTCCCGTGTCTTTTCATTGCCTTGGCTTTCGAACGTCTTTCTTTCCAACTCTTGATTTTTGTCTGCTTTCATTGCACCTTGGTGCCACGTGCTTGTCCAGTGCTGCTACTGTAGACTCTGTCCGCCTGTCAACCCATGATGATGTTCAAAATACCCATCGCTCGGAATACCCATAAAGTCTACAGTAGCAGCATTGGACAAGCACATGGCACCAAGGTGCAATGAAAGCAGACGAAGATCAAGAGTTAGAAAGAAAGACGTTCAAAAGCCAAGGCAATGAAGAGACATAGGAAATGAAACGAAGGGTCAAAAAAGGGAAACGGAGAGTCATGCCAGAGATTTTAAAAGGGGAAGTGAAGGCATGCAGAGGGGTCAAAAAATCATGGAGATAGAGTTGCAGATGTGAAGGCAAGAGGCCATTCTGGACCTGTTAGGCTATTTTTCTTCCAAGCAGAAGATGTTGTAACAGAAACTATCTTTCGAGATAAAGGAGTTTATTTGGCAAACTGCTGCCATTACTGTAATCTTTTTCCAATTTGTTGAATGTGAATATAGAATTGGCATGAGCGATTTGGCTTTCCACCAAGTGGTATCAGAGCTGGAGTTCCTGATTGTGTGAGCAGATCATCGAAAGTGAGGCAGTTTGCACCAAGATCTTGTGGAAGGATTGTGAGAAGAGAGTGAGGAAGAATGCCTCCACAAAGAAACCGTGGTGGTGGGAGGAATGTGGTACCTGAAGAAGATTTCAGAGCTTTGTAGAGGCAAGTGCAAGCCCTACAAGAGTTGCATAGAGGGTTTGAGCCAATGGGGGAATACCATAGTGAATATGAAGCTTGGGAGGTTGATAATCCATCAGAGGAAGAGGAAGCAATGAATCCTGTAGAATTTAGATTAGTTAAGGCCATAACTCAGATTGGGAAGAAGCCAAAGTTTGATGTCTCCACGTACTCTGGGAAACTCAATCCAGAGGAGTTTATTGATTGGATCAATGATATGGAAGAGTATTTTGAGTATGAGGAGGTTGTAGATACAAATCGGATCAAATTGACGAAAATAAAGTTGAAAGGCCATGCTAGCATATGGTGGAAAGAAGTACAGCTAGAAATAAATAGGAGAGAAAAGGAAAGGATAACCAGATGGGATCGAATGGTTGAGAAGTTGAAGAGGCAGTTTATTCCTATAAATTATGAATTGGAGCTATTGAGGAAAATGCAGAGCTTGAGACAGTCAAGCAAATCTGTCAAGGAATATACCGAGGAGTTTTACCAGATTTTAATAAGAACTAGACATTCAAAGGATAGTAAGGAGAAAGTAGCTCATTACATAAATGGGTTAAGAATGAATATCCAAGAAGAACTCAGTTTGGTCAAAATAACCACCATTGAGGATACATATCAGTTTGCCTTGAAGGTTGAAGAGAAGCTGAATAAAATATTTGAGGGCAAACAAAGAGGAAGAGGTCGAGGTGGAAGAACTAGTGGAAGAACCAATGGAGAAAAATATGATGATCAGAATAAGACTGGTGAAACGAGTAATAACCAGGATCAGAAAGAGGAGAATACCTACCGCCCCCATAATCAAAACAATGGTTAACAAAGAGGAAGAGGTAGATCTGGACATGGGTATGGAAGAGGAGGATTTCATGGAACCTGTTTCCATTATGGGGAAGAGGGACATCAGGCATATGAGTGTCCCCAACACCAAGAGAGGACTAATAAGAGACCTGAGGATCATGCTAGAGCTGCTATAGCAGATGAAGGTGCTGAATCCGAGCATTATGAATAAGCAAAATAAGGAGAAGTGTTGATGACAAGAAGAGCATTGATGAATGGAGGGAAATATGTGGATCAAAGGAAGATCTTATTTTGTACGAGATGCAAATGTGTAGGTAAGACTTGTAATGTTATCATAGATAATGGTAGCACAGATAATTTGGTTTCAGGAGAAATGGTTGCTAAGCTAAAACTGGAGAAGAGGGCACACCCGCATCCATATCGAATTGCATGGTTGTAGAAAGATCATAGAGCATTAGTCAGTGAGCAATGTTTGGTTAAATTTCATATTGGAACTTATCAAGATGAGGTTCTGTGTGATGTTTTGCCTATGGATGCTTGCCATTTGTTGTTGGGGAGACCATGGCAATTTGACAGACGTGTGGTGCATGATGGACATGCAAATACTTACTCTCTGACGAAAGGTGGAGTGCGTCACAAGTTGAAGCCATCGAAGGAAGTGGATGAAAAGGTATGTAGTAGTGCAAGAATCTGTCTGGTAGATGGTAGAAAATTTTTGGATGGCCTGAAGAGGGATTCTATGTGTTACACATTAATTTCTACTATTAATAAGGAACAGTGTATGGATATTCCAGTAGAGGTTGAAAGTCTGTTAGAATAATTTCCTGATATTGTGTCAGATAATGTGCCTGAGGGTTTGCCACCAGTGAGAAATATTAGCCATCAAATTGATTTGATTCTAGGGGCCAGTTTACCCAATAAAGTAGCCCATAGAATGTCTCCTATGGAGAATGAGGAGTCGAACAGACAGGTTCAAGAGTTGTTGAGGAAGGTATTGATTAGAGAAAGTTTGAGTCCTTGTGCAGTACCTGCAGTACTAGCATCGAAGAAGGATGGAGAATGGAGAATGTGTACTGATTCCATAACCATAAATAAGATTACCATTAAGTATAGATTTCTATTACCTAGAATAGATGATATAATGGATTGTTTGAGTGGAGCTAAATACTTCACAAAGATTGATTTAAAGAGTGGTTATCATCAGATTCGCATCAGAGAAGGTGATGAGTGGAAGATTGCCTTCAAAACCAAAGAGGGTTTGTACAAGTGGTTGGTTATGTCGTTTGGTTTAACCAACGCACCTAGTACATTCATGAGGTTAATGAATGAGGTGTTGAGAGAATTCCTAGAGAAGTTTGTTATTTTTTATTTGGATGATATTCTAATTTTTAGTAAGACATTGGAAGAACATTTGATGCAAGTTCGAATAGTTTTTGAAAAGCTGAGGGAGGAGCAGTTGTTGATTAATTTGAAGAAGTGCAGTTTTGTGAAGGAGTTGGTGTATCTGGGATTTGTCATCTCGGATGAGGGTCTAAAAATGGATCCAAAAAATGTGAAGGCTATCATTGAGTGGCCTACTCCAAGGAACATAACGGAGGTAAGATCATTTCATGGTCTTGCAAGTTTCTATAGAAAGTTCATTAGAAACTTCAGCAGTATTTGCGCACCCCTGATAGAAACCATGAGAGGGGATAAGAAGGAGTTTAAGTGGACTACAAAGGTAGGGGCAAGTTTTGAGATGTTGAAAAGGAAGGTGATGGAACAACCCATTTTGATACTTCCAGATTTTAATAAAGTATTTCAGGTTGATTGTGATGCTAGCAGCAGTGCCATTGGAGCTATGTTGAGTCAAGAAGGTAAACCTGTTGCATATTTTAGTGAGAAGTTGAATGATGCTAGGAAGAAATACTCTGTTTATGATCAGGAATTTTATGCTATAGTTCAGGCTCTTAAGAAATGGAGACACTATTTGTTAGCAAAAGAGTTTGTTTTATATACTGACCATCAAGATTTGTAGTATATCAATAGTCAAGGAAAACTAAATCAGAGACATTTGAAGTGGGTTGAATTCCTATAGAGTTATACCTTTGTTTTGAAGCATAGGAGTGGGAAGTCTAATAGAGTTGCAGATGCCTTGAGTAGAAGGCAAAAATTTTTGTTAGAGATGAAAGTGGAAGTCATTGGGTTTGAAGAACTCAGGAGTTTGTATCCATAGGACCCAGATTTTGCAGAGGCTTGGAATGCATGTTTATCTCCTATTACTTTGGATAGAACTAAGTGGTTGGTGATAAGGTATTTCTACCTTATCTGTTGCTTAACTGTTATCCTCCCTTAACATAGCATACAAATATAGAAATACAGAAAGAGATAAACGAATATGTAACGAGCTGAAGATTAAATAACGAATTTACTAATATGAAATCAATTGCCACTAGGAGGGCAGATCCCATCGTGAAGGCAAAGTGCGGATGCGCAGTGAATAAAAATATAAAAAATGATGATTCAATTTAATAACTATCTAATCTATATATATGAATTTTAGCACATGGAATACCTAGCCGATGGCTAGGTTTGGTATGTAACATGACTCCCCTCCTCGGAAAGCTTTGTCCTCAAAGCTGGAAATGTCTGGAAAATACTTTCAGGTTCCCATGTGGCATCCTCCACTGGGAAGTCTCGCCATTTGATGAGATATTCTTGAATCTGGCACGACCGTAGTCTCCGTACTCTTTGTTGTAAGATTTCCTCAGGTTGGAGATATATGCGTCCTTCCTCATCGAGCACCGGTAATTCTGATTGACTTTTCACCTTCTGACCAATTACTTTTTTGAGACACGAAACATGAAATACCGGGTGTATTCTTGATGATAAAGGTAGCTCTAACTGATAGGCTACTTCTCCAATGCGGCGCACAATTTTGTAAGGACCATAGAATCGTGGAGCCAACTTTTGGCTGGACTTTATCCTTAATGATGATTGTTTGTAAGGTTGCAATCTTAGGAAAACCCTGTCACCTATATTAAAAGTTCTCTCTGATCGGTGCAAGTCTTGTTGTTGTTTCATACGATTTTGTGCTTGGACTAAATTCTCTTTGAGGATGGTGAGTGTAGACTGCCTTTGTTGGAGCCAATCATCTACTTTGGCTACTTTGGATGACCCTGGTACATAATCTGCGACGATTGGAGGCTTGGTGCCGTATAATGCCTCAAAGGGAGACATCTTAATTGAATAATGGTAAGAAGTGTTGTACCACCATTCTGCCAATGCTAGCCACTGGCTCCATTGGTATTGTTTATCTTGAACAAAACATCTTAAGTATGTACCCAAACATTTGTTAACTATTTCTGTTTGACCATCTGTCTGTGGGTGGTAGGCCGAAGACATATTCAATTTGGTACCACTAAGTCGAAATAATTCCCGCCAAAAGTTACTAGTGAAGATGGGATCTCTATCACTGACAATATTTTTTGGCATACCATGTAATTTGAAAATTGAATCCATAAATACCTTGGCCACCCTGCTTGCGGAAAATGGATGTTGTAAAGCCTGAAAATGAGCGTATTTGGATAACCGGTCTACGACTACGAAGATTACTGTCCTGCCTTCTGATTTAGGAAGTCCTTCAATAAAGTCCATGGATATATGTTCCCACTGACGCTCAGGGATGGGTAATGGTTGTAACAATCCTGGTGATTTGGTTGTTTCTCCTTTATTGCATTGGCAAACTTCGCATTCTGCTACCCATTGTTTGACTTCTGCTTTTAATCCTTTCCAAAAAAATGATTGTTTGACCCTTAAATATGTTTTCAAAAATCCTGAATGTCCCGCAGATGGAGAAGCGTGCGATTCGTCAAGAATCCTTGATTTGAGTTCTGAATTGTGTGGAATGTAAATGCGGTTCTTCTTCTAGAGGATTTTATCTTCATAAGAGAACAAAGGGTGTTTAGAGGACCCTATAGATAATTCTTGAATTATCTGAGCAGTTTCGCTATTGGATAACCATTCATCTTGTAATTGAGTCACCCATTGGGAGCAAGGACCTGAAATAGCGTTAATGATTACTTCGTCTTCATATTTCCTGGATAGCGCATCGACGGCTACATTTTCCTTCCCCTTCTTGTATTCGATAACAAAATCATAACCCAATAGTTTGGTTAACCACTTATTTTGTTTCGGATAGGAAAACCTTTGCTCAAGAAAATGTTTGAGACTACTATGATCTATTTTTATAATGAAGCGGCTACTGATTAGGTAGTGTCTCCATTTTTCTACTGCGTGAAGAATAGCCAACATTTCTTTTTCGTATGTTGATCTTCCCAAATTTTTCCCCGAGAGTTGTTTACTTTCAAATGCCAACGGATGACCTTCTTGCATTAATATAGCCCCAATTCCTGTTCTTGACGCATCACATTCGATAATAAATGGTTTGTGAAAATTGGGAGTTGCTAAAACTGGAGTTGTACACATGGCCTCCTTAAGAGCTTCGAAGGCTTGAGTAGCCTCTTCTGACCAAAGAAAAGCATCCTTCTTTGTGAGTGTTGTGAGAGGTGCTGCAATCTTACCATAATTTTGTACAAACTTGCGATAGTAGCCCGTGAGACCCAAAAAACCACGAAGTTTCTTGATGGTTTTAGGTAAAGGCCACTCTTGAATTGCCTTAATCTTATTGGGGTCGACTTTGACGCCCTCGTGTGAAACTATATGACCAAGATACTCGACTTCTTGGACACCAAATGAACATTTGGAACGTTTGACAAATAACTTTTCTTTGTGTAAAATGTGAAGGGCTTTATCCACATGATGTAAATGATCCTTCCATGTTTTGCTATATATGAGAATGTCATCAAAAAAAAACTAACACAAACTTACGGAGGAGTGGACGAAACACTTGGTTCATGAGACTTTGGAATGTGGATGGTGCATTGGTGAGACCAAAAGGCATGACCAAAAATTCGTAATGACCTTCATGAGTACGAAAAGCAGTTTTGGGAATATCTTCTTCTCGACACGGATTTGGTGAAATCCTGAGCGAAGGTCTAATTTTGTAAAAAATTTGCACCATGCAACTCATCTAGTAGGTCATCTATGACAGGGATAGGAAATTTGTCCTTGATAGTGAGTTTATTGAGAGAACGAAAATCAGGACACATACGCCAAGAGTTATCTTTTCGTCGAGCCAGAACTACAGGTGAGGAATAAGGGCTAGTGCTGTGACGAATGACTCCATGATCTAGTAGATCTTGAATGATCTGTTCGATTTCTATCTTTTGTGGTTGAGGATAGCGGTAAGGACGGCTGTTAGGTGGGACACTCCCTGGAATCAAATGGATGGCATGGTCATGAGATCGTTTAGGTGGTAATCCTTTAGGTTCTTGGAAAACCTCTTCGTAATTTGTTACGATGTCTCGTAAATATGGAGCAGTAATATCCGAAGTTGCTCGAGATTGTTTTTCCAAACAATTAATTTGAGCTATAAATCCATATCCACCCTTTTTTAATATCTTCTCCATACTATGAGAGCTCACCATTTGTGATGGAGGAGTAGTAATGCCTTGTAAGCGAATGACTCGTCCGTTTTCCTTCCATTCCACAAATAATTTTTTGAAATTGAAGCTAACCGTGTCTAATGTTTCCAACCATTCAACTCCCAAAATGACATCAGAGTTCCCTAAATTCATGACGAAAAGGGATCCAACCCAGGTATAAGTTCCCATTTTTATGGAAACTTGAGATGTTCTACCAACACATTGCGCATTCACCCCGTTGGCTACTAGAACCTGGAATTTGTCTTTGTTGGAAGAGTTAATGAATAAATTCAAAGCTTTTGCTGTTTTGATGTCGATAAAATTGTGGGTACTTCCAGAATCAATTAGCACATTCACCTTTTTCTGGCGGAGAAATCCTGGTACCTTGATGGTATGGTGGGTTGTTAACCCCATGAGGGCATGCACGGAGATCGCCATTGTATCCTCTTCCTTCTCTTCTAGAGTACTTGGTAGTTCTTCTTGCATAGGTTCTTCTTGGTGGTAAGTTTCTTCCTCTTCTCCTTCATATTGATCGCATTCAATATGAAAGTTTTGTTTTTGGGCACATGCTTGTTCCCTGGGATGATGAGTGCGACATTTATAGCAAAAGTATCTTGATGGTTGATCATTTCTACGAAAGGAATTGTTGCGATACGAAGGACGACTATAAGTTTCACGCCGTGCATACAACTGAATTCTCTTCTCAACCAGCTTGGCTATTCTTATACAATCGTTCAACGAGGTTGGATTTTGAATGTCCACCTCCACCCTAATATTTTCTTTCAATCCATTGTGAAAAGCTCCTACCACTGTGTTGGGACTGAGGTCTAATGTATACGGTAGTAAACTGGTGAATTTCGAGATGAACTCACTAACCGATCCTTCTTGTTTAAGAGATAATAGTCTTACTGTGTATGACGATGTAGCTCCTTCATCAAATCTTTCTAAAAAATAGGTAGTGAATTTTTTCCAGTTAATAGTGGCTCCTTTCTCTCGCTTAAGCCATACGAACCATTGGTAGGCCTCAGTGCCTAATTTTGATGCAACGAAAGGGACTTTATCAAAATCCTTAATTTGGTATAAGTCGAGAATGCCTTCCATTTTGGCTATCCAACCACGAGGATCATGACCCTCAAAAGTGGGCATATCAATGCGTGGAAAATTATTAGGGCCTCTCGGTTGGTGATAACCCATATCCCTTCCCTGATCTTGGTTATATCGCTGTCTATGATAGCGATTCCCGTAATTATCCGGATTGCCTCTTTGCTGCTCCCAATCTTCATCCTGGTCGTCATTTTCTTCATTCCTTTGTTCATGGGAGTGATTTTGGGAATTAGTATTGGGATTAGGTCGGTTTTGTGTGCTCAACAGTGTAGTTAGGTTGACACTAATTTCGCACATACCATCTAGTAAGAGTCGAAGAGTTTCATCCGTGGTAATGGCCGAGTTACTTGAGTCTCCTTGTGTGATGTTTTCATGAGTTGGGGGAGGGTTAGTAGCCATAGGGTCTACCAGTGGATGATGTGGATTATAACTACCAATTTTGAAAGGAGAAGGAGAATTTTTTGTACCTGGGCTTCGATGAGGTCTTCTTGCATTGTTATTGGTCGTCTCCGAGCTTGATAGTCGACCGTCAGGTCCTTTGGTCCACTGTTTGGTCATGCACTTTCAAAAAAAAAATTGGGCTTCCCTTCTCCAATAATAATTTGATGAATTGCCAAAATTTGTGTGTTCCGCTTCAACTGTCGCTCCAACTATGACGCGGATTTGAATTTGGGTGGCCTCCTTGACAGGAACTTTCAATTTGGACAATTTCAGCAACTTCCTAGCAACTTTTCAAGTTTGACAATGACGGAACTGAGACTAACCTCACGACAGAACTGGACTAAGACTGACACGACAGACCGACAGAGACCGGTCGGACTGACAACTGACATGACAGAGATAGCGAGGACTGACGTAGGGACGGACACGATAGAGCGAGGATCGAAGATGACTGACATGATAGAGACAGCGAGGACTGACGCAGGGACTGACATGACAGAGACAGCGAGGCAGGGACTGATACGACAAAGACGGACCACAGAAAGGACAACGAGGATAGATGATGCAAGGCTACGACAGCGAGGACTGATATACACGAGGAAGGAACGGCTATGTGACCGGAGTCACAACCAAGTAAGGAAACCGGTTTAATTTTAAACCCTTCGACGACACCCACGCAACGAATGTGGGATAAACGACTAAAATTAAATTTTTCCAGGCCTCTGATTGGTCGACGTCCTGCGAACAGCTTTCGATGATTTGCAGTGTATTTTCTCGATGGATCGCGAACGATTTCTGTTAGAATCGTTCAGCAGCCCTGTTGCGGGGTCGCAGATTACTAATTTTCTCGGTGGATCACGAACGATTCTACAGTGATTCAGTGGACCTATTTTAGTGAACTGGTGGCACTTGGAAAACGTAGGATTGCCGGATAAAATGGAACACAGACCTATGTAGCGTCGGTGGCTGTATGGCGAACGGAATTTCTCCCAAGCGTGTTGGATCGTACCAACCTGATACCACTTGATAAGGTATTTCTACCTTACCTGTTGCTTAACTGTTATCCTCCCTTAACGCAGCATACAAATATAGAAATACAGAAAGAGATAAACGGATATGTAATGAGCTGAAGATTAAATAACGAATTTACTAATATGAAATCAATTGCCACTAGGAGGGCAGATCCCATCGTGAAGGCAAGGTGCGGATGCGCAGTGAATAAAAATATAAAAAATGATGATTCAATTTAATAACTATCTAATCTATATATATGAATTTTAGCACATGGAATACCTAGCCGACGGCTAGGTTTGGTATGTAACAGTTGGATTTTACAATCCAAGATGGGATGCTATTTCGAAGGAACCCATTGTGCATTCCTAAAAGTTCAATGAGGAATAATCTAATAAAGGAGAAGCATAGTGGAGGACTAGCTGGGCATTTTGGTCGAGATAAGACCATTTCCCTTGTTAGTGAAAACTACCATTGGCCACAGTTGCAACAGAATGTGACAAAATTTGTGCAGGGTTGCAAAGTGTGTCAGATGGCTAAGGGAGTGAGACAAAATACAGGATTGTATTAGCCATTACATGTACCAAAAAGACCATGGGAGGACATTAGTATCGATTTTGTTCTTGGCCTACCAAGGACACAACGAGAAAATGATTCCATTTTTGTTGTAGTTGACAGGTTTTTGAAGATGGCTCATTTTATTCCATGTCAGAAAATGAGTGATGCAGTTCAAATTACAGGCTTGTTTTTCAAGGAGGTGGTACACCTTCATGGTCTACCCAAAAGTATAGTATCTGATAGAGATACCAAATTTATGGGTTATTTTTGGAGGACTTTGTGGAAGCAACTGAAAACGGATTTGAAGTTCAGTTCTGCATACCACCTGTAGACTGATGGACAAACAGATGTGGTGACAAACAGATGCCTGGTAGGAGATAAGTCCAAGGGATGGGATTTGATTTTGCCATAGGCAAAATTTGCTTACAACAATTCTATCAACATAAGTATTGGTAAATCACCATTCCATATTGTGTATGGCAACAACCCAAGGAATGCTTCAGATTTAATAACGATGGGTAAAGGAGAAAAGAGCAGTGTTGAGGCTGAATATTTTGCATAACACCTAAAGAGTTTACATGAGGAGGTAAAACAGCATATCGATAAGATGAATACTCAGTACAAGGCCAAAGTAGATCATAAGAGACATTTTAAGGAGTTCCAAGTGGGAGATGAGGTCATGGTTCATTTGAGAAAGGAAAGGTTTCCTAACAAAACCTACAACAAACTGAAGATGAAGAGGTTTGGGCCATGCAAGATCACAGGTAAAAGATATTCAGGAAATGCCTATGAAGTAGAACTGCCAAGCGAGCTGAATATATCACCTATTTTTAATATTTTAGACTTGGTAGAATACCATGAAGGAGGTAGTAGTGAGGCACCAAGAATAGATTTGTGGAGTATTCCAATGACTATGCCAGCCATAGATGAGATAGAGGAAATACTAGACACTCGAGAAGGCAAAAGTACCAGGAATAGGCAGTATTCAGAATATTTGGTCAAGTGGAAAGGCAGGCCTATCGAAGATGCAACTTGGTTGTCAAAAATAGAGGTCGACCGCCTGGGTCTTCCTCCTACAGTACAGAAGTAAAGGACACTTCTCAATCCACCCTGGGTGTCTGATGCAGGAGCATCCGATGGCAGTAGAGCAATCTTGCATCAATAAAAAAAAAATAAGTGTTTGCCTTGATGTCACGATATCGCGACAGGGAAAAGTGTCGTGATATCATGACATCACATTTTCGTGACTCAGGAGGGAGAGAGAAGGCACGGAGCAAAAATGTCACGATTTCGCGACATGTCGCAAAATCGTGACCGAAGAAAGACAGGAAAGGCTAGAGAAGAAAATGTCACAATTTCGTGACATGTCACGAAATCATGATCGAAGGAGTAGAAAGAAATCAAGGAAGGAAATTGTTGCGATATCGTGACATGTCATGATTTCATGACCCGAAATAGAGAAAGAAAGTGGAGAGCCAAGTTGTCATGATATCGCGACATGTCGTGATTTCATGACTTGAGAGGCGAGGAGGAGGCAATGAAGCAAAAATGTCATGATATCACGACATGTCATGTTTTCATGACCAATCAAAAGGAAAGAAAAGGCATGTAGTTACAGGGGTCGTTACAGAGGGAATCATCGAGCGATGGGTATTTCGAACATCATCATGGGTTGACAAGCGGATAGAGTCTATAGTAGCAGCACTAGACAAGCACGTGGCACCAAGGTGCAATGAAAGCAGACGAATATCAAGAGTCAAAAATAAATACATTCAAAAGCCAAGGCAACGAAGAGACACGAGAAATGAAATGAAGGGTCAAAAAATGGAAACGGAGAGTCACACCAGAGATTTTAAAATGGGAATCGAAGGCATGCAGAGGGGTCAAAAAATCATGGAGATAGAGTTGTAGACGTGAAGGCAAGAGGCCATTCTGGACATGTTAGGCTATTTTTCTTCCAGGCAAAAGATGTTGTAAATAGAAACTATCTTTCGGGATAAAGGAGTTTATTTGGCAGACTGTTGCCATTACTGTAATCTTTTTCTAATTTTTTGAATGTGAATATAGAATTGGCATGAGCGATTTGGCTTTCCATCAATAACTTATGCCATGTGAGATAAGGTATTATATGCATTCACCATGACATTCATGATAACTCGAGAAAAGGATAATCCTTGGATATTATTCACATAATGCTCCTAAAGAGGCATCAATCGTAGGTCAGGGACGTTGAAGGAATCTATTAACTCACCTAATGCCACTTGTCATTTGGCATTGGAAGGAGTGAAAGCATTTTTGAAGTAGCAAGATAATGCTAAAACCACTTGGAATTATCCATAGCATACTACATTTCAATTCAGAGAGATACCCTCAAAGAGAAGCACTTGTATAGCACCCATAAAAGCAACATCAACTAGAAGTCAAAGGAGAGATCTTAAGGTGCATTAATTAAGTGAAGCAACATAGATATCAAGGAAGGGTAGCCAAGTAACTCATCAAGTGCTCGGGCTAGAACAACTACATCAAAGATAAGCACACACAGTAGAGATAGGAGATTACAGGCCAAAGTAATTTACATCGTAGAAGAACACATCCACCAATGAGATAGAAGCTTGAAGGATAAGTGAAACAACATTGAAGAAGAGAACAATTGATACCTAAATAGAAGTGTTAAGGAGAGCATGTTCAACGAGGGGATTAGATGCTCATAGGTTCAAATACCAATATTGGAGAAAGCACACATATCGATGAAGAAAGAAGTGAAAACTTTAAGTTGCATCTCAAAGTTGACAAGGAGTCAACTACCATCAAATCACAGCAATTCAAGTTGATTACATAGAACTTTAAATATTGAGCATGGCATTGGAAATGTAAGAGTAATATTGTAAATTTTATTAATATTTAAATCAGCTAAACTTTATAATCTAGAGAAATTAAAATATAGGAGTAATAAGGTGTTAATATCTAGAAAAGCATTTTTATTATCTTGAGAAGGAAGTAGAAAATAGAAGCATTAAAATATTTATTATTATTGCTTCCATTATTTGCAAACTTTAGTTCAAGGAGTTATAAGGATAGTAAAATCTGATTTGCAAATATATAACCTTTCTAAAAACTTCTAACTTGGGAGATATAAGGAATCCTACATCAAACTTATATCATAGAAGTTTAGATATCTATCATAGCATTGATTAAAGGATTTGAAAATATTGTTGATTTTTATCTCATACTCATCCTACTACAAGACAACTTCATTAAACTTGAAAGTGCATAGTTCAATAGGAGAAATAAGAGTTGATTATTATCATTACAAAAAAACAACTAAAATGTGAACTAAGAAATGTTAAGCACTTTATCAAGCATATAGCTTATTACTAGGGAGACAAAAGGAATTCAACCTAAAGCAAGTCTAGAAATCTTAGCATACTATCAAGTTCATTATTTACTCAAATACTTGTAACTCAAAAGGATATTTTTACAAGAATTGGAAAAGTATTTTCAATATTGATTCTACTAAGTAAAGAAGAGTATTAATTATCTTACTAGGGAATCATAAGGTAGACTACCTCAAAGATTCTATTAAAAAAATTATTCTCAATATATAAACTAGGGAGCTATAAGAATGTCTACTCCAAAGAACTCACTAGATAATGCAATTAGAAAAGGATCAAGGAAAATACCAATATGGCTTAGAAATACACTTGATTCAATGATTGATAATTCAAAGAATTCATTGGATAATAAGGAAGATGAAAATGGAAGAGAAGAATCAATGGAATTTAAAAGGATTTTTGAAAACTCACAAACTAATAGTTTGGTGAAAATAGATTCTTCAAGAGCATCTTCTGGTGAAATAATAAAGGGAGTTGATGATAACTACACTAATGAAGATATTGAAAAGGTAGAAAAGAATATTGATCAAAAATATCTCATAGATTTTTATGAAGGAAATAAATATGGCATAGCTTCAATTGTACACACATGGTTTAATTATTTTATCAAGGAAATAGACAAACATGATATTCCTAAAAGAGATAACAAAGAAGCTAGAATACCTTTGCTATGTACCTATTGTAGCAAATTTGGGTATGAGAAGATAAATTGTTGGAGTTTCCACCCATGTAAATATTGTGGAGAGAAATCTCATTCATCTTACTTCTATTACTACAAAGACAAGTACTATAAAATATTTGAGGAAAGACTAATATTCAGATTAGATTGTTTCTTCCAAATTCCTGTTTCAAAAGCATTCACTAGCAATGAGTTCAAGCTTGAATTTTTTGAAGATCAAGGAAACAAACCATACAGAAAACCAAGGAACAAAAAAGAAACCAGTGTTGATCCACTTGTGGCTTGCCATATTATGAGATCAATAGTTCATCAAAGACACCTAAAAGACTACAAGGTCAAAGACTCTTCCAAATACCTTAAAACATGAAGAAGCAATGAAATGGAAAAGACAAAAGCAGAAGAAGAGGAAGAAGAAGAAGAACCTTATCTAACTGAAGAACAGTCAAAAGACAAAGATCCATATTGAAGACTAAAGTCTTCAAAACCAAATAATGTAATACAAGGGGTGTTGGAATATATTACATTATTTGGTCCTTACTAATGTACCATAATGGGTACATATTTAGATTAGGAGTATATTAGGAATTAAGTACTTTATTAAAGCAATGTAATAAATGCACAAGTATTAGAATGTGCAATTATGTAAATGTGCATGTAGTCCACATGTACATGAGTCCTTAGAATAGAATAGTGAGGTTTCATAGGAATATTGAAGGCAAAGAGTTGCATCTCATTATAAATAGGCCTTCATAGAGTAGAAGTGAGAGAGGATTTTGGAGTGCATAGGTAGAGTAGTAGTAGATACAATGTAGACCTATTTTTGCAAAATGGAGAGGTAGTGACCTCCATTGCATGGCATTGTATATTTTTGTGAGCTTTCATATATGAGCATTTCTTGAGCATTGTTTCAAGTTTTCTATCATATTTTCATGCATATTATTTAGCCATTATCATAGTTATAACATTGTATGCTTATTTCCATACTTATGGTTGAATTTCCTTTAATTTGAATTTCCTTTAAGTTTAAAGCTTCAAAATCTAACACAATGGAGGAAGAGATGAAGTCTCTTAAAAATAATCAAACTTGGGATTTGTAGTCAATGCCAAAAGAGAAATAATTGGTTGGTTGCAAATGGATCTTAAAGAATAAATATAACCTATATGGCTTAGTGGAGCGATATAAGGTAAGGTTGGTTGCTAAGGGTTATACTCAAGTTGAAGGCATTGATTACACTGAGACATTCTCATCAATATCCAAGATAGATTCAATTTTATTATTGTTGGAAATGGCAACAATAAATGATTGGGAGATTGAGTAGATGGACATGAAGACAAAATTTATTCATGGAGAATTAAAGGAGAAAATCTACATGCAATAGCCTGAGGGGTTTGAAACCAATGGGAGCAATCTGGTTTGTAGATTGAAGAAATTATTGTATGGCCTAAAGCAATCATCGAGAGAATGGTATAAATTATTTGACCATTATGTGATTGAACATGGATTTATGAGTAATGTAGATCATTGTATTTACTACTTGAAGGATTCAAGTAGGTTTGTTATACTTGCATTGTATGTTGATGATATATTGTTGCTAAGTAATTCACAACATGCAATTCAAAAAATAAAGGTAAAGTTATCAAAGGTATTCGACATGAAGGATTTGGGAGCCTTTCATTATATTTTGGGAATCAATATTAGGAGAAACTACTCGATGAAGAATTTGTGGATCAACCAAAGGAAGTATGTGGCAGATATCTTGAAACAGTTTGAGATGGAGGCATGCAAACCAATAAACACTCCATTCCCAATGGGTGCTACATTGTCCAATGATAAAAATCCAAAGAATGAAGCAAGAAATAATGAAATGGTAGATATGTTATATGCAAGTGTAGTAAAAAAATTTATGTATGCAATGGTGTGTACAAGATCTTACTTGGACCACGTAGTAGGAGTTGTGAGCAGGTTTATGTCAAATCCACGCAATCAACACTAGATAGTCATGAAGAGGATATTCTAGTATTTACAACATACAAAATATGTTGTGATTTGTTATCAAGTTGTGGGAGATAGCCAGTTGAAGGCATATGTAGATGCTAATTTTACAAGTGATGTGTATGGAGGATGTTGAGGTGTAATTTTATCCATTCACAAAATTACTCGACAACTAGGATTTGAATATCCTTCCTTGCAAAGAAATAGATGTTTCTTCAAGGTCTCCACTTTAATGTTTCCAATATTAAGCATGTATGTATGTATAAGTGCCTTAAAACTCTCTGTGGTTTGCAAGTGTTGTTAACAAGGGACCTAGGAAATTAGATAAATGATCTCACTGATATCATGTATATCATATTTTATCAATCTATCTCATTAATGAAGTAAAATAAAATTTAGGATATTACTGAATATATAAGATTTATTTCACCCTGATCGTATTAGATCTCAAACCAAAATGCATTTGAATAAATTTAACATTTTATTTGAAATTTGAATAAATTTAACATTTTATTTGAAATTGCATTTCAATTCACTTTAGAACATATAAATGTTACTAAAATTTTATAAAATAGACCTCTAAATATAATTATTTTAATTCAATATCTATATGATATGACCCACTTACTTATGGGATAGGGTGATGACAAATCCTTCTATCCAAGCAAGTGAATAAATTATAAATGTCTTGCCCAACTTTGGAATATGTTAAAACTTGATTAAAAGGGCACGTAAAACTTAATGTTTGCTTTATTTTATGAACACTTAAATCTTATAATAAAACTCTGTTCATAATTGCAGTTTTCACATAATATCAACTTCTAAAATATTTATTAAATTAAATATTTTAGATGAAGATATACTTTCATTAAAACTTTATAAGGTGAAGTTTGGTTTCTGTAATATGAAATTATTATATTAAAATCAATCCAGATTCAAACTTTCTAAAGGATATCCATCCCAGTATTTCAATCTCATCAGAAGGAAATTAAACACTGAGATAATCACTTATCCTTGAACTCTCTATTTCAAACACCAATTAATTTGATGTTGACTGGACTTTAAATAACCCAACAACAATTTATAAATATTAAAATAAAGCTAGGTTAACTTTATAAAAAGAATAACACAGTGAAAATAAATTCAAAAGGATTTTTAAATATGAGAAAATTAATAACAATGTCTGCGGACTTATATATTCAGTGAGCAAAACACATTACAGTAAAATAAACCAATATTACTACCTACTAACAGTGACACAATGATAGTAATATTGATGCAATCTTTTAAAGGAATTTTGAAACTAACACAGCCTATGAAACTGATTTTTATAATATTCAAACCCAGTACATACACAAGTCTGAACCAAAAAATAATTTCATAAGATAATTTGATATAACAATATAACCTGTTCCCTGAAATCTGCCTATCTCTGATCTTTGTAGATGAAATCTATGACCTCTGTCTTCTTCACCCCCTTCTCGTATCCTTCTCTGCATAAAAGTCGGACCCCTATATCTCCTTCAAATCCTCTATTTAAACAACATTCTCCAAATTCGTTCTTTCTCGTTTGTTTTCAATTTAACTTCTTAAACTAAATTTATAACGACGAAATAATTTCGTGTATGTTCTTCTTGTCGTATAAAGATGTAACTTCCCAAATACAAAACCTTTTAATAAATAATACATAGCTTTCGTTCAACAAATCATGTATGTAACCATCATCTTCAATATAAACCAAGAAATTTCTTTCCTTAGGCGCGTCTCCATCTGAACTCATGTATGCACCATTCATTTCCTTCTTTTCATTGGATATTCAAGTTATTCACAACATAAATTTGAGCCCTTCCACATATTTTAACTTTGACCATGTCAGTATCTCAGCTGTATTATTTTCGGCCTTCGTATGCTCTCAGCATAAACTAAACCTTGTTGCGTCATCCTTGAGACCATTCGCTTCGATGTCACCATATATTTCATCCATCTTCGTTCAGACCCTTCTCTAATGTAAATTTGTTATTTGCTAGGTTCTGAAACCACGCCCTCTGTTGTTCATCTGCCAACTCTCACGAAAACAAATATAATTTACTTATTCTGTGTTTGATGCTTCCATTTGCTATAATAAGTTGTTTTGACAACTACAGCGACATTTCCCAGGCAGGATTCTCTGATGTTTAACAATAACAACCCCATTTAAAGTATGCAGTCGTTGTACTTCCAAATTATCTCTGATTTACATCAGGTTACGCATCTTTGCATTCACAAAATTCTACAACATATCCTATTACACGCACCTTCCTCAACGAACAGCTATTTCATTTTTCGGTGCATAATGACCATTTATTCTGACAAACTCTCCTTAGTGAGTGATTTGAAATAGCCTCAAGCCATCAATGATTGCGATGTTCATGACTCCCTTTGTACCCAGGCGAAGATTTCCTTAGGTGGCTGTAACTTCATTAGAACCAAATGACATCTTCTGTCATTTCAGCAACTCAAACCAATTGACGATACCCTCTTTAGCGAATTTCACCTACTATCAATTGCTTTCTTTTAACACCTCAATTGTCATTCTGAAATGCCTTCCATGCCATGAAAGTCACTGAAAACACAAACCCTAAATCTGTTAATACCGGTTTTAGAGCTTTGACTTTTGCATACCATCATGACTTCATACGTCTAAGCAAATGTCGGCAATGGAGCATGTTTTAAATATCTTCCTTGAACCTTCATCCTGAATGGTTCAGCCTCTTCTTTTGGTACTACCGAAATATCTTGATTCCACTTAGGTACCCTGGGATCAAATTCTTTTATACTAACATGCGTCGATCGCATGCCCCCGTCGTGTAAATTATGCCCTGTTTTGAAATGCAGCACCCGAATATTTCCACGCGTTCCGTCAATTATGTGGTCATTTCATCATCCCACTTAATTTCTTCAGCCTTTGATTTAAATCAATTATAAAAGTGCAAGGATTTAGAAATGTAATACTTTCGGACCTATGTAAACTGAATATTCAAGCACAGGAAACATAAACCAAAAATGCTGTCAAACCAGATTAAACACAGTAAACAGCAGTTTGGTGCAATCTCCAATGGAATTCATCACAAACTGGATTACATACAGCATATTGCTTTGAAAAAAAAATACCAAAATTTTGCTTATTTAAATTTACAACATCACTGAATGTAATTAGAATCTTAAAATTCAAAACTTTGCTCCTGAGCTTGTTTTTTTTGTTACACAGACTTTTTCCTTTTGCTGGTTCTTCTGCTCCTCTATTTCCTTCAATCTGTCTCCTCCACCAAAATATGTCCGACCCCTGCCCATTCACCACAACTTTAATTATAATCCTCCTTCAATCAGTTGCTTCTGTTTCTCTGCGACCTCTTTAGTTTTTTTTTTTTTAATCCGTTTACGCAACCACTTTGTCTCTCATACTTCGTGACCGTTGTGTTCAACAAACCTTTCATCTTTGACGTAATGAACGTTGTGTCTCCAGTGTTCAACTATAATATCAATTCACGCAATAAACGTCTGCTTTAACTGATCCCATTCCATAATCTTTTATCCATTTAATTGCTGATAAGACATGGGGAATAACCGGGCGTTAATAAAACTGCTACCATATTAAAACACGACCCTCTCAGATCATCTTCTAATGCCACATCTTCATCATGATGTTCACCAAGCTATCCTCCCTCTTACGTTTTCTCGGACGCACATCTATACTTCCGGTAATGATAGTTTATTTCCATCCCTCCATTTTTCTGCTGAATCACACGGAGCGGAGCATTATGCTTGGACACCAACCCCAAGTTCGTCAGCTGGATTTTACTTTCTACTATTCTCATGACCGCAAACCTTCGAACTATGTCGGCAACCATTCTACGATCTATACCCCTTTGCATTTCTCACGCTTAGAATTGTGAAGTCGATTCTAAATGTCATGCCTGAATGATGTTTCCAATACGGGGTCCATTCTCCCCAGGTACGCATGCCGCTCATCACGTTTCACAATGCATTTTCTTGGTGTGTTCTCCAAGCGTTGGACCCGCTCTGGCCAAAATGATAGTCGTATCCCATATCATTATGTTTACTCATTGAAACCTGCAATACCCGAATTATACATTAGTTTCGTTATCTAAGACATCGTATAATATGAACAATAACATAGAACATCCAACGTATAATTGAAAATTAAGCCCTAGTAGAACCTAGGACAACATAATGACCATTGTAGTGCTTATAACCTAGTTACGAATAACACTTAAGCCTACATACCAATTGTCCCATGATCAACATAAGGATGAAACAACATAAAGCATTATTTTATGGCCAAACGAAAGGTCGTGAAATTAAATACATAACACCACCACATTTTATAAACAACAATGTTTTACAAAGGAACATAATGTAAACCCATCAACAATTTGAAATCTTGCAAAAATTAGACCCTTATAACATATAGCCACATAACGTAATAATAAGACATAATAAGAATAACACGACATGTATACGAATTATAACAAAAACATATGTATAAACAAATATAATTACGAATTATATATATACAATACATAATTAAAACCATATATTAATACATACACAATAATAACAAAAATACAAAATAATACATAACTTGAGACAAACATATCAACTAACAAATTTTGATAGACTTGACTATGGACAACTTTATTTCAAAACAAATAAGCGCAAGTAAGAAATTGGGAATAAACTTTCCAAATTAAAGTGGGTCCCCAAATTTTGGGGCCGTTGTGAAGGACATCACAACAGAGGAAAATCTATAATTGCATATGTATTTGAATTATCTGGGGGAGCCATTAGTTGGAGAAGCAAGAAGTAGGATGTTGTTGCACAATCAACAATAGAGACTGAATATATTATAGCAATAGAGTCTTGAAAGGAAGTGGTATGGCTAAAGTTGCTATGCATAGATGTTGGTGTGTAGCAGGATCCAATTCCATTGTGGTGTGACAACAAGAATGATATAGACCTTGATATCAATCCAAATTCCATAGCAGGACCAAGCACATCAGGGTAAGGCTTCACTTCATCAAAGAAATGATTGAAGAAAGTGAAGTAAATCTTCAAAATATGAAGACCAATGAGAACATAGTTGATGCCTTGACAAAGGCAGAGAGTACTCAAAAATTTAATTGGTGCCAAGACCAAAATGGGATAAGCACTTGGTCCCAATAGTTGCCAAGTGGGATATTGTTGATATTGGCTACTTCTATGACACTACAAGTTAATCAGTTGTATTTAGGATAAGCGATGCCAACTCAAAATTTCCATGCAAAAGATTGCATGAGAATAACTAATGTGAACTGAAAGTTCAAATTGTCATGCATAGTTAGAGAGTAATAGTTCAACTATCATTCTCATGCTTATAAATAAGAAGAGAATAAAAAGCAAACTTTAATCAATGAAAGTTGTATCTTATTTAGTCAAGTTGTTGCAAACCCCATAGTGGTGTGATTACATGTATGTGGGTCCAATATATGCAATAGATGGAGCAAACAACAGAACCAACTTTGCTATGACTTTAATTCTTGTAAAGTAGGGCATGCAAGACAAGGGTTTTATGCATGTAATAATTATATTGAGGAATGAGACAATTCTTCTTTCAAGCCTGCAATTTTAGCATTAATTCCTTTATTCATGCGTATTCATGATCTCTATTATCCTTTGCTAATTTCTCTTTAGTGCGTACATTAGTTCTATCTTAGTTATTTATTCATTTTTTCCTTTTACACTTACTTTTTTACCAACCATAACTAGCTCCTAAGTGATAATATAAGTGGTTAAGAATGATGATATACAAACATAAACACCTAACCTTTAATACATGGATATGGAACTTGTACAAGATTAGCATAATTCCCATTAAGCTCTTACTCTATCTTTCACAATTATAATATATTTGAGATAATGAAACTAAGATTAACAAAATACCATAGTTCGTAATAAGAGGTTGTTCAAAGTTATGATGCATGACACAATAAAAATGACAAGAATTAAAATTACAGTCTTAAATTATATATATATTTCTAATTCCTCTTTAAACAACATAACCTGAATGGGCTAGAAGCATTTTTAAAATTTTAGACAAGGGGATTTATTTGATTGATAGTGGTGAATCAAATTAGTGTGAAATATGCTCTTATGCAAAAAAACAAATGAATTTTAGCTTATAGATAAAATGTGAGAGATATTATCTTTGTCCTATAATTTATTATGCCACTTATTTTTAACTTGCACAGACACGAACAATATTTCTTCTTAAGTATAGGACTTTACTTTTTTATGACTTTACCTAAATTCTTTATTATCTCTTTGATTATAGCATTATCTCCATAATATAGCCATAGTAATGTGACTCTTCAAGTACTTGACTATATTTCCTCCCATGACCTTTGGCTTATCATCTTACCACTTATCTACTAGACTCTTCACTCTCTTATTATATGCATACTTGAACCTATGACACTTGCACACTTCTACATAACTCTTACTCTCCTACATGCACTCCTAATACAATATACTTGTGCACATCCTCTCTTTATATATTTACACTTTTATATGACACTTGTGCACATTCTCTCAATACACTCTTGCACTCTAACTTATGTGACACTTGTGCATTTCTTGACACTTACATGAAAAAAGGAAATATAAATCATTCACTTAAACTATAGACTCAACCCTAATCTATTAAATATTTAAATTTGTATCATGAAGGTACCATGGGGGTATATTAGCATGTACCAAATAATGTAATATTCCTCAATACCCCATGTATTACATTAAGTTATTGAAGACTTTAGTCTTCAATCTTGATCTTTGATTTTCAATCTTCAATCAACTTCTTTTAGACCTTTATATGAATCTTCAATGTATGAACCCTCTTCACTTTTTATTCATGTCTTCTATTAGTCTTCCTTTTATGCTTTCATATATTCTTCTTCTTTCCTCTTATCTTCTTCATCTTTAGTTCTGATGTACCTCAAGATTGTCTTCTAAATATTGAGTTGGTAAATCATACAATAATACATCCTTGATTTACACAAACCCTATTCTAATATTTTACATTTTACCATAGGCACCATGGGGGTACATTTTTTTCAATTGGTTATATGGGATTGAAATGGACCCCACCCATATTACATCATCACCAAATAGTGGTATTACAACAAAACTTGGATATTATCCATGTATCACTTGGCAATATTTGAACCTTGATCTCCTCCTTAAATGTTGAGGATCTAACTGGTTGAGATAATGTCACTTGATTCCAATGAGTTTACACAAGTTTTAATGAGGGGTCCTGGTCCCCTCATACTAAGTGGGTTTTGAACCTTGGACATATCAAAGAGAGGCCAAAGCCTTTACCACTATAGTAAGCTTGTAACTCACTATAGGGGTACATTAGCATGTACTAAATAATGTAATATTCTCCAACAAAAATTAGGTCAAGGAGTTGATGGTGGAAATATCATACTTTAAAGAAGATAATGAATATATTTGATAGAAAAATGAAGAATATGTTTGATAAAAATGCAAGTTGAGCATGACTTAATTGACTAGATTAATAATATAATATTTAATTATTTTGATGAAAGTGGCCCTTATTAAAAGCTCAACAACTCTATAATGACCCAAAATCTAGCTAAAAGAACTAAGATTTTTTTTGAATTAATAGAGAGAGATCTGTAAATCCCTAACTAGCATATAAGTTTAAGTTAATATATTATTTAGGTTTACCAAACTTTCCCAATATACAAAGAATTACATCTACTCAATACCCTACACAATTTTTTTGTGTAGGTATATTATATGTACCATAGATAAGCTATCCATATCATCCTTATGGATGAGCTAACTTATCACCTTCAGTACAGTTGAAGGTATATGCCCATATCCATACCATGCACAAGTCTATCTATGTAGGTATGCTATACGTACTATGAGTTAAGTCATCCATTTCATCTTTTCAATGAGCTAACTTAACCCATTTGTAGATTATCTGGTTGTTTCAAAATTTAAATCACCCTAAGAGATCTTAATCTCTTAGGTCCTTTCCATGTTCACCCTAAGAGGTCTTAATCTCTTAGGTCCAATCTATGTTCACCCTAAGAGATCCTAATCTCTTAGGTCCTTTCTAATTTCACCCTAAGAGATCCTAATTGTTGGAAATTTGAGCATGGTTTTTTGTCATTGATGTCAAGAGGTTTGATATCCTAATTTGATGAAATTAATGTCAACAGGTTTGATTAATGGCAAAAGTTTTAATGTCCTAAGTTGATGGAAATATTTGTGAGAATATTTCTCATAGTGTTACATGAAGTATAAGGCAACAAGAAAAAAGATATACCTTGGTGGTAAGAGAAAGAATTTATAAATTACCTTGGTGGTAATTATGCAAAGGTTAAAATATCCATTAATGATGGCAAGGTTCTACTTAAATAAAAGGCCCACAAAGGTTTTTAATATTTAATTTATAATATTTAAATCCTTTGGATTTAAATTATTATAATTAAATAATTAAATTCGAAGTGCCAAATTTGAATTGCAAAAAGAGTCGACATCAAATATAGAGGAGGACATATATATTAATAGGCTAAGGTTTAGCCTAAGCCTAATGTGTACTTGAATTTATAATCCACAAATTATTTACCTTACTCATTCTATGTAGCAGAGGAAACAGACAGGAGGTTGTGCTATTTTTGGAGTAGAAGGTTTGGTCAAAGCTTGGATGGGGTGTGTCCCCACATGAAGCAAGGTGGCATTCAATCTAGTAATATAGGCTTGCATAGTGCATAGTGAGAAGAAGGTGCTATGTTCAATTTGCACAGAGGCCTTTTTGATTGTGTGGTCGATTTGGTTTTTAGCACTGATGATATATGACAAAAGGGAGATCGTGCGCTTTGGTTTCATGTGTGTTGGCTAGCCCACATGGTGCGGGCCAGCAAGTAGCGGGTTCATTTCTCGACAGCAGGCAACAGTGAAAGAATTATTTTTTATTAAAATTAATTTATGCCCTAAGGTCTAAAGTGGCTAAGGTATGTGCTAGGGATATATAAGGAGTTTTGCATTGTTTTTATTTTTGCAATAAAGGGGTTATAAAGTGATTTTTTTTCTTAAGAAAAAGTTAAGGTGGTTTGTTTGCTAATGCATTGGGGTAAAAATTAAAGTGGTGATTTATTTTTGGAAATGCATTAATGGCAAGTAGGAGATATAAGGTGTAAATGAAATATTTTTTCTATGTAATTTGTGATTCTTGTTGATGAAATTTTGGTTGCAAAGTTAGGAGTAATAATGTGTAAAAGTGGTTTGATAATTTTTGTATGGTGAAATATTTGTTGAGGTGGAATATTCATGTGGAGGTTTTGAGATAGACTGTTGCTATCTAACCTTGAAGTGGCACAAAAGAAATTGATTATTGGTGAGACAGGTTTTGAAGACATATCTCCATAAAAGCAAAGAGGTATGGGCACATCATCCTTTGTTTGAAGTATTCATTGGAATGAATGTTGTGAAACATAAGGTGGGGTAAAAAGAATTGTTTGATAAGCATTGTTGGAAATATTTGAGTGAGTTTTATGTGATTCATTATTGAGTAGTTTGAGAACATTTGAGATATATATTATGAATTATTTGAGTTAGGGTTTGATACCTACATTGGGCTCTTTGTTGGAAGAAGTGTGAAAACACTTGTTTAGGGTTTATGAGCAAGTTGTGCTTCATTGGTTGAATTATTGTGTGAAACTCTTGAGCACTAGTTTTGAGTGATATTGAAAGTGAATGTGCAAATCAGAAATATATAATTCATGTGCTAGACTAGATCTATCCTTAAAGGAGCAATAAAAGTAATAAATGTGGAAGTGATAGACTTAATGATTGTGTAGAACATATTGAGCTATTTGCGAGTGCATATTATTCTCTATATGTTCCAGAGGTTAAACGAATTCTAGATAGAATATGTCTAAACTACTTCAAGTTAAATGAATTACTTTGAAGATTAGACAAAGCATTTGATAGTATTGTGTGCAAGATTTGAGATTGATTGAGTATATCTTGTGAGTAATTTTGAGCATGTGTTAGAGCAGGTTTGAGCATGTGATAGAGTAGATTTGAGCAAGTATTTTGTGGAGGCTTGAAGGCAGATTTGAGAAAGTCTTTATGAAGACTTAAAGGTAGACTTGAGCAATTATTGTAAAGATTTGAAACAACATTAAAAGCAGAGTTGATTGGTTATTTTTTCAAGATTTCTGTTACGGCTTGGGGTAGATCTAAGCAGATTTGATTTGTGATTTGTTCAAAATTTATGTTAAGTCTTGGGGTAGACTTGAGATAGAGTTTGATGTGGATTTTTTGAGCAGAGATAGAGCAAATTTGTGCTAGACCTGAGATAGAGTTGGATCAAATTTATGCTAGACTGAGGACAAAGTTTAGTGTAAATTTGAGATAGTTTTTGAGTAGATTTGAGAGTAATATTTGGATGTGATAGAGCAAAGAGGACAGTAGTCTCCAATGGATAGAAATCCATCAACCATTGTAGTGGGGATAGAGGTCTCCTATGGAGAGAGATCCACAAGCCATATTAGTGGGGGTAGAAGTCTTCTAGAAGATCACCAGCCAAAGTAGAGGGGATAGAGTTATCCTGTAGAGAGAGATCCACAAACCAAAGTAAGGGGAAAGAGTTCTCCTATGGAGAGAGATCCACAAACTAGAGCAAGGGGAAAGAGTTCTCCTATATAGAGATATCTATGAACAGACCAATGGGAAAGAGTTCTCCTATGGAGTGTGATATTTGAACCATCTGGGAAGATAGAGTTCTTCTGTAGAGAGATATCCACAAACCAGTTGAGGAGATAAAGTTCTCCTGGATCAAGTTCCATAAACTCGATAAAAGGAGAAAGAGTTATCCTATGGAGAGAGATCTACAAATCTAAGCTTGGGGGATAGGTGTCTCCTTTGGATAGAGGTCCATAAACATTGTAATAGGGAATTGATTCCCAAAAAATATTGTTGAGAAAATTTAGTAGAAATATTTTCTCCATGGAGTAGCCCACATTGGGTGAACCATGTTAAATTGGTGTATCTCTTGTGTGTGATGATTTGTGCATTACTTTGATTACTGCTATTGATATTGCCATTGATAATATTGGATAATATTGTTTGGGAAATAAAAGTAAAATTTGGTCTTATACTGTTCACCCCCCTCTCATTATAATTTGGTGTTCTTCACTAATCTCTTAGGTCCTTTCTATGTTCACCCTAAGAGATCCTAATCTCTTAGGTCCTTTCTATGTTTATTAGAGGATAGGCTAACTTTATCTATCTAATCAAAGCTAGAAACAAATCTATTAAGCATATAATAAAATACTTAAAAATGAAACATCATATAAAATAAACATTAAAGCAAAGGAGAAGTTGAATATCCACAATGTCTACATATTACATAAGCAATAAATTAGAGATACATTCCTCCATTTGTTTAAATCATTACATAAATTCAGTATGGTAAAACCTCCATACTTTAAAAGAATAAGATATTACATCCATGTTTATCTAGGGAATTTTCCCCAAAAGTATTATCTACTAGATAGAGATAATTACTGTGACCAAAGTCAAATTCAATGCATTGGTTTCAATTGTCCTCTTTGGTTCTTTCTATCTTCCCATCACTTATTTGAGGGTAGTAGGGGATCAGGAAAACTCATGGTTCTATGAAAGACATGCATCTAAATGCATCTACTAGTAACATGAAACCGGTGCATTTACTATTTATTTTCCAAATTGCAACTGTACAAATTTAATCAAAGCATTGAAGCATTATTTTAATATTTATTATATATGGCGAATGACTGTGAGAGCTCTAGAAGAGAAAACTAGGGCATCAGTTGGGTAGTCTAAGAGATTTCTGGTTATTATGGATTTGAAGACAAGATTGCTTCTCTAGAAGGGCCCAATGGAGACACCTCCAGATCCTCATTTAGAGAGACATAGTTCTTTTGTAGATTTGTTAGAGGATAAATCTCCATCAGAGATTGAAGAAGCACAAAAAATTGCATTAAAAATTCCATTTACGGTTGCTATAAATAGATCAACATCTCAACGAGTTAATGGATGCTTACCACAGTTAGAATCAAGGCCAAAGATTTTCATTGAGTAAAGGATGGTTGAAGAGATAGTTTTATATAGAGCCAATAATTATTTGATCTATAAATTCATGGGTATTCACCCTACCCTAAATTTTTTGCATTCCTGGGTTCAAAAAAACTTGGAGCCTCTTGGTGAGTATTCTTTGTGGTTTATTAGCAATGGATATTTTATTGTTAGTTTTTCTTCACTTGCTGATAGAAATAGGGATTTCGAATCAAAAAATAGGAATCATGTTCCAAAAAGATTATTTGTTCAATCCTAGAGAGTGGGATTTGATCCTTGAATAGAACCCACTGTTGTCCCGGTTTGGATCCATTTGTATGCACTTCCAATGGTTTTTTGGAGTGAGAAGGTATTGGATATTATCGACAATTCCCTTGGAAGACATTTGGGTGTTTCCAAAGGCACAATGGAAGGAAATGCAGTTGTTTATGCAAAATTATGTGTGGAAATGGATCTTAGCCAGCCTTTGCCAATAGATGTGGAACTTGAACTTGCAGGACTATCTTGGATTCAACAACTAGATTATGAGGCATTGCCCTTTAGATGTAGATTTTACCACAAATATGGGAATTTGGCCCAATATTTACCAATAATATAAACATAAAAATGGAGGCTCCTCTGGGAATTTCAAATCTTCCTAAGGAGGGTAAGTCAATAATCAATAAAGAAACAACCAATATTTATCAAGGCAAAGAAGCATAGGGAGATGGTTTTGAACAACCCAAAAGAAGGATAAGGCAAAAGAAAAAATATGGTAAAGAGAAAACCCAACTTGAAAGCATGTCTACGGAAGCACAGGCGCACCGGGTGCGATGCAAACAAAAGCAGTTGTATTAACGAAACGCTAAGTGCATGAAAAAGGGAAAGCGAAGCATGAATGAAACGAGATGTAAAGCAAAAACAAAGGTGCAGCCTCTTTTATTAATTTTTCTTATGATCAGGTTACAATACGTCTCCCCCCTTTTCAGGGGCTCGGAGCGTTCGATACAATTTTGTTACACCAACGGATGGTACGCTTCCCTTCGGGATCTTTCGCGTGCCCACATTCGAAATGGGTGGGCCAAACATCACCGCCGCTTGCATGAATACATTCTTAGTTCCTTGCTGCCCCTCTGGTGTCGAGATCCTACGTACAGAGAAACAACAAATGATTAATAGCACATGCGGATGGAGGGAAACATGCAATCCCCAAGGCCTCCGGTTAATGCATACATGAAATAATTAAAACAGTGATCAAAACTTATCAGAATGAAATGAAATTTGGACAGAAGCATGTAAACATCATCAGGGACACATTGCAAAAAGAACAGTCGAGAAATATGTTGTATATTTCTAATCGCTCCGGGGTGGGACGATTAGGACTGTCATAAAATGTACGAAAGTGACCTCCCAAATGTCCCATCCAGGGGCCTCCAAAACACCTGCAAACTTGGGGTTAGGCAAAATGGGGCATTTTGAGATGACCCAGAAGGTCGGATTTTGCAGATTCTACCCCGATCACCCTGTATCCGAAGGCGCTCCCTGTATGTTAGTAAAAGCGTAAAACAATGAAAACACAGTCAAAACAAGTCAGAATGCATTCAAAATTGAACAACAGCATATATGAGTCACCTAAAACAAGATGCAAAAGAAATAGTGAAGAAATCTATAGTATATTTCTAATCGCTCCGGGGTGGGGCGATTAGGACTAGCAACAGTGCGGGGGGTGCCCGAGGGCAGGACGCCCGTCGTTTGGTGCTTGGTTTTGACACCAATCCACTTGGGATGGGTCCAAAACCTCCTAGGGGGTTGTGTCAAAAAATTGGGTGTGGGATTGTGGCCAATTGTTTGGGTTTTGGGTCCGGATTGCGCTCCTAATGTTCACCCAATAACCTCCCTTCCAAAAGAGAGATCAAGGATGTAGGAAGCACAATGAGGGTGAGGGTATAATTCGGCAACACTCCGTTGCTCCAAATGCTCCTGCTCCATCCTTTTTTTGGGGTGAGAAGACTCACCATTTTATAGACCTGAAGGTCTGCTTTGAATGTGCATGCAGGGGCGCCACTTGGCCATCATGCCTTGTCAGGGGAGAGAAGATTCCTCCCTGATTAAGGGCTCCATGACTGCCTCTATGACTACCTCTTTGAGCTTTGAAATGCTCACTCGCACTCCCATGCATTGAAGGTGGAGTTGAGTGGCGGATCTGGGCTGCCATTTGTCAAGGTTTGACTTTTTTCCCGTCAAACCTGCTATTCGCCCCACCCTGGAGCGATTGCTGCTAATCGTCCCGGGGTGGGGCGAATAGCATTCTAATCATCCCAGGGTGGAACGAATAAGGAGCAGGGTGCTTGAAAGGTGCCAAATTGACCTCTGACCTTCCAAAACTACTTTGGGAGTGGTTAGGACCACTGTTTAACCTCTGGGGGCTGCCCTAGGGGCTATGTATGCCAATTCGGTTAGTGCTTGTAGCCACATAATCAGATTGGTGTTGTTTTGGTGTCTATAGATGCCCCTTTTTGGGATGTGCTGTGCGTGGCATAGTGCTGAGCAAAAATAGATAACCAAAGCACTTAATGATTAGGGTTTCTTAGTAACCTAACCAAATTTTGATGCCCCAAGTATGGAAAGGGCACGCATTCTTGAATCCTTGCTTCGACGAGCTAAGGAGCTTAATTCAAGTGTTAACCTTTTTCGGTGAGGTGTTACTTGATCTTGGACATTGTTCAGTCATGAATAGGCAAAGGGCGCAACCTTTTGTCTATGGGAACCTTGAGTTCATGATTCTAGAATGCCAAGTGTTTGATCAGCTTGTGATTATTGCTTGTTTGCTGCCCCAAGCAGGAGCGTGATTGTCTTTGTCAATGATTCTTTGAATGCATGCCATTTCCTTGATTGGGTGTGTATTTGTTGATTGGTGACTAAGTGTGACTACCCCCTCAAGCGACGAATCGATGAGGGAATGACCGAAATGAGAAAAGCGATGAGTCGCTTGACCCAAGATGACTTTTGTAAGGGTGCCTTCAGTTGTTTTCCGTTGAATGCTTATGCAGTTTCCCAACAATCGGACCTATTTTTGGTGGGTTTTAACCCTTTTTGTGACGCTTATTGGGGCTGAAATTGTCAAAAATTCGTCCTCCCGTGGAGCGGTCCAGCTATGGTAGCCTTATTAGGGAGTAGGATATTGATAATTTGTGGCCCCGACATCGGTTTTGTATGCCAATAATGTCAGGCGCAAAGGCGCCTTTGTTTGGCAATTTTATTATTATTTTTTGGTGGGTTTTGACCCTTTTTGTGATGCCTTTTGGGGATGAAATTGTCAAAAATCCGTCCTCCCATGGAGCGGTCCAACTATGGTAGCCTTCTTAGGGAGTAGGATAGTGATAATTTGTGACCCCAACATTAATTTTATGCCATGAATCTGGCGCAAAGGTGCCATTTTGTTGGTGTTTTTGGTGGGTTTTGACCCTTTTTGTGACGCCTTTTGGGGATGAAATTGTCAAAAATCCGTCCTCCCATGGAGCGGTCCAACTATGGTAGCCTTCTTAGGGAGTAGGATAGTGATGATTTGTGACCCCAACGTCAGTTTTGGATGCCAAGAATCGTAGGCGCAAAGGTGCCTTTGTTCGGCAATTTTATTATTGTTTTTGGTGCATTTTGGATGCAGTTTTGGTTGTTTTTTATTTTCTTGCTCTATAATCATCCCAGGGTGGGACGAATACCAGTTTTGTAATCATCCCAGGGTGGGACGAGTGCTAACTAGAGTTCTCATCCTAGGGTGGAACGATTACAAGCCTAAGAGCCTATATAAGGGCCAAAACTAGGTTTTGGGCTCATTTGCAATTGTTTTTTCTAGCGATTTGGAGCTATGAGGAGGAGTTCGAGTTTGCGTAGCGGAGTGCTGTCAAAATTTCATGGACACCATGAGTGCAAGGACCAGATATTCGAGTGGCGGAGCCGAGGCGAGACCGGTAGGTGCTCCTTCTCTTTACTTTATTTGTTTTTTTTATATGAATTTTTAAAACGTACATAAAATCTTGTTTTTATCTTTGTTTTGTTTTAATAGTAAGGTTAAAAACCCTAGTATAAATTTTTTGTAGTTTTATTTTGTTTTTTGTTCACACTTAAGGTTAAAAACCCTAGATGATTTTTTTGTTTTAATTTGTTTTTTTGTTCATACTTAAGGTTAAAAACCCTAGGATGAATTTGTTGTTTTATTTTGTTTTTTTATTTAGACTAAGATTAAAAACCCTAGTTTAAAATTTGTATTTTTTGTGTTGTTTATTTGATTTTTTGAATGTTTTTTTGTTTAGACTAAGATTAAAAACCCTAGTTAATTTGTTTTTTTTTTTTTTTTAACTATTAATTTTTTTTTGTTTTTTTTTTTTTTTTGTATACATTGTTGTACATTTGTTTTATTGTTGTACAGTTTTTTTGTTGTCATGTTTTAATGTTTTTTGTGTTGTTTTTGTTTTTCAGGTTGTGAAGAGTCGGTACCGTCAGTCGACGGTATTTTCTGATGCACGGGATGCGTTGACTATGGCGGATTGGGATTGGCTTGATGCCCTTGGGCTCAAGCAAGTGACATGGTTGGAGCCTGTGGTGGGGGATCGGGCATATCTGACTACCCTGATCAATTTGTGGGATCCCCGCACCAACACCTTTCATCTCCCAACAGGGGAGATGATAGTGACTCTGGAGGACGTGTATCGAATTCTATAGATTCTGATAGATGGGCTGCCCATTCGGATGACTCCTCGTGATCAGTGAACGGTGGTGCTGACACGGTGCTTTGGGCATGCGACGGAGATGGGGGTGGATAGGGCGATGGAGAGGGCAGAGGGGGACTACCTGATTGGTGAGATTCTGGTGTGGTGGTGGTTGGAGAAGGGCGTGTTAGGGGTGAGGCATGCGTTACTCATGACCCTCATCTCCAACATGTTGCTTCCTGACTCCTCAGGTGCGAGGTTCCCTTGGAACCTGCTTGAGGTAGTGTTCAGACTGGTGGAGTGTCCGATAGCAGTGCCACTTATTATGAGGTGGGGTCAGACGCTATTGGCATAGCTATATGATGAGTTGTACGAGGTCCATTATCGGAGGCGAAAGGGGATTGGGTGCAGCTATCTATTGTAGTGTTGGGGGTGGTAGCACATAGTTATGGAGCGGTCGCAAGGGTTGCCTTGGACCACTCGAGGAGAGATGGTGGATAGGGAGATTGGGTATGTTGCTCTATGGTGGAGGTCAGAGGAGCAGGGGAAGAGTCGATGGTGGGCAGGTGTCATAGGGCACTATACTGATGCCTTCTCTCGTCTTGCTCCAGGGGAGGTGTTCTGGCGGCCATACCGAGACTGTCCATCCTGGCCTGAGGCTAGAGAGTGGCTTCGATGGGTGCATAGGGGGAGATGGTTGATCGGGCGACATGGGACAGAGTAGGAGTACTTCCTGTACATCTGGGTGACTCGATAGTTTGGGGTGCGCCAGGGATTGCCTAGTGAGCCCTTGATCTATCGACGTCGGGGCGATGAGAGGACTCTAGCCTGGCCGATCATTGAGCCACTAGGTGAGGAGTCGGATGTAGTGATTGATGTCCTCGACATGGACAATGTCGGGGTGACTACAGAGTACGACCAGTGGTGGACGATGCTGCGATGGCGGGGTGAGGGGCCTCTAGGAGGTCCGGATGCAACAGCAGTAGGCGGTGGGGTTGCGAAGGCACCGAGGGAGGGTTGGGGGGCTCCGCTCGATGATGCGGATATGGTGGAGGTAGATGACTTCATTAGGGATGATGTAGGGGTTTCGGAGTAGTCGGATACATAGGACGTCCTAGAGTAGTGGGTGTCGGAGCAGCATGTCATCCCGGAGATGCCCATGCCTCAGGAAGTCCCGGGAGATATGGAGGCTAGGTATCATGCTGAGATAGCATGATTGGAGGAGCTACTATGGAGATGGGATGAGGAGCACAGAGTCGAGAGGGAGCTCCTATGGGCTTAGTTGGTGTAGTGGGATGACGCATTGGCTGCGTACCACCGATGGGATGTGGAGTGGGGTCGATGTCGGGTGGAGTTGGAGGTCGAGATTATCCGCCTCGATGGGTAGTTACCTGAGCTCACTGGAGGTGGATCATCGCACCGTACGAGAGGTAGTGAGACTGAGTAGTCAGCATCCTCTCATCGCAGGTGGGTGGGTGAGGGTAGCGCTAGTGGGCATGATGCGAGGGCTGGCAGTAGCTGCCCTGAGAGGTCCCATAGGACCCACACCACTAGGGGTAGTTCCAGTCACACCGATCCTACGTGATCATGGTGGCCGACTCCCTAGGCTTGGGGTTTTTGAGTTTTTGATTTTTTTGTGAGGTCAGAGGACCGACTTATTGTAGCCTATGGGCATTTTTGACCTAATATATACATGACTCTCTTTTTGATTATACACTTGTCATGATTTATCATTTATTTTATGCACATTTATTTACGTTGATGTATGCATATGTTATTATGAATGCGAATGTTTCTAACTATATGATATATGCATATGGAATGGATGAAATGATTTGTTGATAACTTGGCGGTGGCACCATAGACTGTACAGGATTTATTGGCTTTCTGTACTATGTGATTGCTTTGTGGAATGACTTTGCATGTGTAATATTTTTTTGTTTGTATTTTTTGATGGTGATGTAAGAATGGAATGTACCACAGGTGTTCTAGAATGTAGTTAAGGTTTTTCTGAGACTCAGATGTTTTAACTAACTAGCCAAGACTGTACATTTATCTCACAAGACTTTTGAACAAGGTACGAATCAGACTTGAGTTTGACCAAGTTATTTCACATCCCTGTGTGTGCGATTGAATTTGTTTATGTGGTAGTTGTCGGGATACCACCGAGTGCCAGATAGGTCTGTCAACCAAACCTGTACTGAGGATCACCTAATTAGCTCCACTAACTCCTTTGTTGTATTTAGTAAGATTAATCTATGGTGCAATCTAGGATACCATAAGCTAGCTCATCCACATGCAAACATTGATCTGTACACAATTTAATGCGACAGATATATCGTCATGCGGGAGGTTTGCCATCAGTGACCAGTAGGCTATCCACCAAACCGGTACTGAGGATCACCTCATGACCTTTCGAATGCTGAGAGTTCCAGGGATTCAAGTTTGACTCCCTTCTTTTCTTTACTTTTATTGGGATACTTGCTCTCGTATGTAGTGATAAAAATCACTGTTTATTTTTATTTTTTTCTTTTGAGCAAGGGATTGGAATTTTGAGTGATGAGAATCACTATTTCTTGTGCTTTTTGATGTATGCACTTGTGTGGGTTTTGATGTCAAACTTTGGAGTTTGTACTTTGAATTTTTGCAATTTTTTTGGATATTTGCAACTTTTTGAGAATTTGGGATGCTTGGGGAATTGGGTAGGGAAGATGCTTGTCCTTTTGCCAACTCTCAGCATTCTTGGGGTCATTCGCACAGGGGGATGAGCGAGATAACCTTTTCACTGTATGGTATCCTAGATTGCTTTGCAGGTTTCATCTTTCGTTCACACAACTTGGGAATTTTTTATGTGTTTTAACTTGTGTTGGGATGCGACGTAACAAGGTGTGATCCAAGTAAAACTCTACCTTTGTAAAAATCTGTCTGACTTTGTACAGTTTTTGGCTAGAAATCTAAAGACAGCTGAATGACGAAAGCCCTGGATACATTAGAAGACAACTGATTATGATATGGTGAAAAATGTGGATGGCGTTTATTTTTGTTGGACTATTTACAAAGTGGAAAAATGTGGAAAATGATGGAATTGCCGAGTAATTACAGTCTATGGTGCATTTGACCTGTATGACCAACAAATATGCAATGTATGTTTGCGATGCCTAATGCAACTTATTATTTTTTTTTTTTTTGTGTTTTGATTTTTAAGAGTATGCATGGAAGTGAGATGCAATTTTTTTGTTATTTTTTATTATTTTATTGTTTTTGAAAATTCGTTATGGTTGGTTTATCCCGAGTGGGTGCGGACCAAGTGATTCTTTTGGATCCTTGGAGGTTTTGACCAAAGGGATTATAGATACCTTTGGGGCATTTTGGGTGACCAAGCGGTTGTGGGAACCCTTGGGGCTTTTGGTTTGACCAAAGGGTTTATAGATACCTTTGGGGCATTTTGGGGTGACCAAGCGATTGCGGGAATCCTTGGAGCTTTTGGTTTGACCAAAGGGATTATGGGCACCTTTGGGGCATTTTGGGTTGACCAAGCGATGATGGGAATCCTTGGAGCGTTTGGTTTGACCAAAGGGATTATGGGTACCTTTGGGGCATTTTTGGGTTGACCAAGCGATTATGGGAATCCTTGGAGCTTTTGGTTTGACCAAAGGGATTATGGACACCTTTGGGGCATTTTTGGGTTGACCAAGCGATTATGGGAATCCTTGGAGCTTTTGGTTTGACCAAAGGGATTATGACCTTTGGGGTTATTGGAATCCTTGGCTTTTGGTTTGACCAAGCGATTATGGACCTTGGGTTGTTGGAATTTTGGAATTAGCTGGGACCAGGGAACCTTTGGGGAATGGGAAGTGGCAGAATCTTGGAACGGCTTTTGGTTTGACCAAAGGGATTATGGATACCTTTGGGGCATTTTTGGGTTGACCAAGCGATTATGGGAATCCTTGGAGCTTTTGGTTTGACCAAAGGATTATGGACACCTTTGGGGCATTTTTGGGTTCAACAATTTGGGGAATCGGGGAATCCTTGGAGCTTTTTGGTGACCAAAGGGATTATGGGCACCTTTGGGGCATTTTTGGGTTGACCAAGCGATTGTGGGAATCCTTGGAGCTTTTTGGGGTGGGCCATGGCTCTTTTAAATGTGGAATGGCCTCAAATGACTGATGTTCAAGGGTTCTAGTTCCTTGATTCCATCAAGAGAGGCTAGTCGGTATGTTCCAGGTCCTATTTTACTATCAATTACATAAGGACCTAACCAGTTTGCCGTGAACTTGTCCCTTAGATGGGGTGGCAAGTTAGAATTTTGTTGGTTCTCTTTTAAGACCAAGTCACCAACCTGAAAGTCCCTCAGGTGAACTTTCATGTTGTATGCTTTCTTAAGTCGCTCTTGATAGATACGTAAATGCTCGAGAGCATTGATGCATCGTTCATCGAGCAACGTAAGCTGGTCTAACCAGGCCTACCACGTAGTGTCATCATCGATGAACTCTTGCATTGATATGCGCAGGGAAGGTATTTCCAACTCGAGAGGCATGACTGCCTCGGAGCCATACACCAACGAAAATGGAGTTGCCCCAGTGGGCGTCCGAATGCTAGTGTGATAAGCCCAAAGAGCAAGTGGGATTTGAATGTGCCAATCCTTATGACTATCTGTGACCATATTTTTAAGGATGGCAACTAGCATTTTGTTTGACGCCTCTGCTTGCCCATTTGCCTACGGATAATAGGGTGTTGAAAAACTATGCTGAATTTTGTACTTTGTTGTCAAAGCATGCACATCTTTGTTCTTAAATGACGTCCCATTATCCGAGATGATCTTGGATGGAATACCAAAATGACATATGATGTTATGTAAAATAAACTCCGCAATGCGGGGTCCAGTCGTAGAGGTAAGCGGAATTGCTTCCACCCACTTGGTGAAGTACTCTATGGCCATTATGATGAACGTGTGATGGCATGATGACGTAGGGGAGATCTTTTCGATTAGATCTAAGCCCCACTATGAAAATGGCCAAGCCGATTGGATCGGTTGCAAGGCATGAGAAGGTACGTGTGTCAAGTTAGCATGGTGTTGACACTTCATGCACTTCCTCACATACGCGCAACAATCTCGCTCTAAAGATGGCCAATAATAGCCCATGCGAAGGATGCACTTTGCGATGGCCATACCGCTGAAGTGGCCACCGCATGTACCATCGTGCGCTTGGGTGATCGCCCAAGTGGACTCCTGCTGGTCCAAGCAACGGAGGAGGATCCCTTCATAGCTTCGATGGTACAAAATGTCTCCTAGCAAGACATGTTTTGCCACTTTCTATTTGAATGATCTTTTCGTGGCATGCGACAATCCAAGTGGGAGGCTACCTAACTTGAGATAGTCTCTTATGGGTGTGTACCAATCCTGTTGATCAGAAACCTTGATGGTATGAATGGCCAATCCCTCTTGAAGTTCATCCCTAGCAAAAGCTGAGCGGGAAAGAACTTGTAAGAATAGCGTTGTGTTGCTATTAAGAGGGGTTGGGGAGAACAAGGACCCCCAGTTGGCGTGATTCAGACTATCATGGATTCGAGAGAACCTATCCTGAGATGGTTCAATCTGGATCAGGTGGATTCCTGGCGTTAGGTCAGAGCTTGCACGCTCCATCACGGATTGCGATAATGTTTTGACTTGAATGGTTGTCATCTCACCAAAAGTGTCTTGCGGGATTAGTGACCCCAAGGAGGCCATAGTGTCTGCAAAATGATTCGATGATCGAGGGAGTGCCTCGATGTCGTACCATTCAAGATTTGCCAAGAATTTATCCACAAGGGCTTTGTAGGCCTGTAGAACTGGGCATTTACATTGGAATACCCCTTTCACTTGGTTGACAATTAACAGCGAATCACCAAAGATGTTCAAGCATTTGATGTTCATGGTGATGGTTGTCTCGAAGACCTATGAGCAAGGCTTCGTATTCGGCATTGTTATTGGTGCATGGGAAATCAAGTTTAAATGATAGAGGCATTGGAGCCCCTTGCGGTGTGAAGAATACGATTCCCATGCCACCCCCTTGCTCACATTTAGAACCATCAAAAAATAGGGTTATGTCGGCTTGTGACTCAGGCTCATCAGAATCTGGCGATTCTGAGACATGGAAGACCCCATCATCGGGTAGCTCTACGGTCAGAGGCTGATCATCTTCGAGAGGAGCCTCTGCTAGTTGATCGGCGATGACTTGACCTTTGATGGACTTCTGTCCAATGAATTCGATGTCAAACTCCGTCAACAACATGATCCATTTTGTCGTGCGGCTACTATGATAAGTATGACTCATCATGTATCAGAATGGATTCTCCTTAGACACAACATACGTCGTATTGCTCAGCATGTAATGGCATAGCTTTTTGGTGGCAAATACCATTGCTAAGCATAGCTTCTCGACGTATGCATAGTTAAGTTCATAACTGACCAGGGTGCGGCTAAGATAATAATTAGCCTGTTCTTTATGTAGTTCATTTTTTTGGGCTAGCATGGCGCCCAGTGCCACCTCAATAGCTGAGATGTATAAATAGAATGACACTCCTGGTCTAGGTGGTGCCAATACTGGCGGTGAAGCCAAGTATTGTTTAATGTCATCGAAGGCTGATTGGCACTCGTCATCCCAGTGAAATGCTACCCCCTTGTGTAATAATTTATTCATGGGTCGGCACTTGTCAGATAGTTGCGCTATGAAGCGCTTGATCGACGCGACCTTACCCTGCAAGCTTCTGAGCTGCTTGATGGTGGTTGGGGGAAGCATTTCAAGGATTGCCTTGACTTTATTTGGATCTACCTCGATGCCTCATTTTGAGACTATGAAACCCAAGAGTTTTCCAGATGTGATGCCAAATACGCACTTCTTGGGGTTTAGCCTAACTTTGTGTTCAATGAGGCGATCAAGGATCTTGCGTAAGTCATCGAGATGATCTGGGCGCAAAAGAGATTTGGCCAACAAATCATCCATATAATCTTCCAAAGTTTTATGCATGTGATCATGGAAGATGTATGTCATAGCGCGTTGGTAGGTGGCGCCAGTGTTTTTAAGGCCAAAGGGCATGACCTTATAACAAAATGTCCCCCAAGGCATTGTGAACGCCGTTTTGAGTTGATCATCGAGATTGATACGAATCTGGTTGTATCCCGAGAAACCATCCATGAGGGAAAGCATTTCATGGCCTATTGTAGCATCTACCAATGCATCGATGCTAGGCAAGGGGAAATCATCCTTGGGACTCGCTTTGTTTAGATCTCAAAAATTGGTGCATATGTGAATCCTCCCATCCAGCTTCTTGATGGGTACCATGTTGGACAACCATGGTGGGTAATCCACGTAGATGACAAACTGTGCATCCAACAACTTTTGTAGCTCATCTTTGACCATTAAGGCTACTGTTGGGTGCATCTTACATAGTTTTTGCTTGACTGGCTTGACTGTCGGATCAAGCGTTAGATTATGCATGACTAGCTATGGGTCTAGCCCCGACATGTCTTTGTAGGACCATGCAAAAACCTCCTTCTTCTCTTTGAGAAGGGCAATGTAATCGGCTTGCTCTTCGGGGGATAGACTTACCCCTAGCTTGATGATTTGTGGATTCATTGGATCAGAGCCGATGTCTACGTCAGTCATCTCTTCGACTGACATGTGGGACCCGTCCTCCAACTGGTGTGGAGTTGGGATCAGGTGGATATCATTTGCTGAATTTAGATCTACGTTTGGAACGTCGGGTTCCTCTTCAACATGGAAGATATCCTGAGTTGGTCCTGGGGTGAAATGAAGCATCTCACCGCAAGGCCAGTACTCTGATGGGGATGGTGGCGAGTTAGCATGATCCTAGTCTATGGCATCTAGGTTTAGATACAATGGTCATGTTGGATCGGTTGGATTGTGGATGGGGGTGGTTAAGTCAATGGAGATCATGTTGATGAAGTGAATTTGGTCTCCATTACCGTGTGGGTGGTGACTCGGACATCCTTGGTGATCTTTGTGCTCCGGATCTAGCTCTGTGGGTATTGGCACAAATGGATCGGCCCTATGTGTGGATAGAAGGATAGGGTCTACCTTTGGCACTGATGGCTCTATAGGGTCTTCGGGTGGAAGGTGCTCTCTGTATGCCTGAAGTGGTGGATGCAGCACTTGGTCCAACTATGCTTGGTTCAAATGCCACCTATGCCTTGGCCCCATGTTTAGCTATTCAAACATGTCATCAATGTCTATGGGGTATTGTTGCTACCGCATATGGTTGAGATATGCCATCTCAGTCTCATCTTCATAATCGCTATCGGAGATCCATAGGCCTTCATTGGCTCCGACAACTATTTGTGGCATGTGAGGCTCGTTCTGTTCTAGCAAGTTGATTTGGTCCCATCGGGGTTGTTTCGCTCTCTACGGGAGGACCTGATTCTCTTGGGGTGGCAATCGCTCGATTGGAGCATTCAAGGGGAACATTGCCATGAAGTTCTCCTGATAGTCATCTATGGGTGTCACTTGCGAGTGATTGCTATCGGACTCGAAAGGGTCCCAAGGTGCTACCTCATACTCTGACTCATCTTCGAAAGATCCTTCCTGACCTTGTTTATATCCCTCTTGGAGGTAAGTTCTTGAACTTTCCCCTTTCTCGATCAAAGGGAAGGGGTTGTTGAGGTCAACAAGGTTTGTTGTTAACAATGGGAGATAATCCCCCAATGTGTATGTTGTGTTAGGATTGGCATATGGATCTTGTGCCAACCCATCCTTGTTGCCTAGCCCTAGGCCTTGCATGTTCTCTACCAAGATGTCAAGGGGCAAAGGGTGGTTGAACCCTACTCCTGATTTATCATATGGCATTTGATATCTTGGTTGGCAAAGAACGTGCACTCCTTGTTCATATCTGCCCAATCCATATCCATGCCAATTACATTGGCCAAGGTATTTCAAAGCGAAGTTCGGGTTGGACAAATAGTTGACATTCTCAACAAAGGGCTCTTCGTCCTCTTCCTCTTGTAGGTAAGGTTCAATGCCATTATCGAGGCCCCCATATACAAAATTTGTCTGATTTGGTGGGTAGCCTAAAGGGACAATAGTGTCGATGGGGAGGCGAGGTCTCCCCATGTCCTGCATGGACTCAAGCGTGGGTGTTGCCACAATGTTCCGCACTAGGTATTCCCCAAGGCCCGTATTGGCCATCTCAATGGTGATCGTTGGTGATGGAGGGGGAGGGAATGGGAGTTCTTCCTGAGTCCACTCCATGTTGGGTGAACCAGGCGTCTCGACTTCCATTCGGCTGGGCACCTCTTCGGTAGAGATGGTTGAGACTAATGGTGGTACCTCTTCCAAGGGCTTCTTCCCATTGTCCTTCGATGTGGCCACCATAGGTGGCATCATTGGTGAAGGAACAGACGATGAAGATGGGCCCGATTGGTGATTTGAGGGACTTAACAGTGGGGATGTATGCGAAATCGGACCCTATTTGGATGGATTCAACTGAAAGTCCAAATGTGTCGATGGGAGGGTCGATTGTGGCATCAGCTGCACCGTATTGCAATACTTGAAGGGCTCTAAGTCTGCTGGGACTACATGCACTTGCCCTTCGTATGTGTACTTTAGGCATTGATGGGCTATCGAAGGGACACACTTCATGTCCCTGATCCAAGGCCGGCCCAGCAAGATATTGTAGGCCATCTCACCTTCCAGGATGTGGCACAACGTAGGAATAGTCTTTTGTCCCACTTGGATGGGTAGGACAATTGTGCCAACCGTCGAGCATATCACGTCATTGAATGCTCGAAGAGTATAGGTGGAGGCCACAATATGAGATGCTGGCAGCTTGAGGTGTTTCAATGTCGCCATTGTGATTATATTACTGGACGAGCCAGTGTCCACCAACACCCTCTTAAATGGAATCTCGTTGACCCGTGCAATGACGTGCAGGGGTGGATCCACCATATCACCAGTCACCGATTTTAGTTCATCTTCTCTAAAGGTGATGACTAGTTCTGTACATCATTTTACATGTCCCACAAAGTTGTTGAAAGAATTTGCTTCATGGGGCTGTAGCTCGATGGCTTTGAGTATCTCCATTAGAGCCTCCCGATGGGGCGGTGATTGTTGGATGAGCTCATAGATGGAGAGCCTAGCCGACGTGGTCCTTAAACTTTGGGTAAGTTTAGTCCGAATCGTGGCCACTGGTCTAGGCGGGGGAGGTTGTGTAGGGTGTTGTGGAGGTTGTGACGTTGATGGAACATCTCCTGTAGCTGCAGCAGGGGCAGCTGTGTTTGGGTACCTCTTGTTCCATGTCACTATGCTTATCATCCCTACATACCCCTGCATGGGGCAGTTTTGTGTCACCTCATTTACTTGTAGAGTCTTTGCCTATGCATCATGGGCAGGTAGGGGGTCTTTGAAGACCTCCATCTATTGGTTGCTTGGTGCTACGGGATTATCCATCACTAGCATTTTGTTGTCTATTAGGTCCTGCACTAAGCTTTTGAACTTCCAACATGCGTAAAGGTCATGTCCTTTCTGTCGATGAAATCTACAATATAGGTCTTCCCTATAGCCCTTGGGTTTTGGCACGTTGGGGTCTACGGGTCGACTTTCTGGCAGGTTTATCAAGTTTGCCATGGACAAGTGGTCAAACAAGGAGTCTTTAGACTCTGTGAAGGGTGTGAATTATCGCCTAGGGTGATGCTGCTAATTTTGCTCTTGCCTATGATTTTCCTTCTCATAGCTGTCAAGAGGAACTACCTGATAATTAGCCTTTGGGGGCTGTGTCATCTGTGCAGGCTTTGGTATGTTTATGGCAACCTGATTGACCGTGGTGGGTTTCGGTTGCATGGACCCAATTTTGGCATTTTTGGGCCACTCTTTCTTGCGTGGCTTGGCAATCTCACCATCCTGTATCTTGATCTCCTCAATTATTCTGGCTTGCGCCAGGGCTTCCTCGAGAGTGGCATATTGTTGCAGTTGCAATAGCATGGAGATCGACCTTAGGCAACTCTTTGAGAATATTTGGGTCAGGTCGGCCATGGGAGGGAGGTAAGGTAGCCTTGAAAGCAATGTCCTCCACCGATTTCCATAAGCCACCATGGTCTCTTCCTCATACTTCCTGAGGCTAGCTAGGTCACTTAATGATGCCTTCTTCTTGGTGTTGAAGGTGAAACATTCGAGGAATGCATCCACTAGCTGGTCTAGGTTGCTGATGCTATGCTTTGGCAACTAGGTAAACCAATCCGAGGCAGGGCCTACGAACATGGTTATAAATGTTCTTAGAAGCAAAGCATCATTGTCCTGAATGCCAAAGCATTGACTCAAGAATCTTGTCACGTGCTCTTGGGCATCCTCATCCCCTCTAAAAATTGCCAATTGAGGCATTTTGAAGTGTTCAGGGTATGGGGGTGCCGAAACTGAAGGATGCATAGGGTGACTACGGAGCTGGCATAAAGTGGGCTTTTGGGGCCCAGAAGTCTTGGTCTCCATAGACTCTAAGCGCTCTAGCAACGCTTTGTATGCATCGGAAGATTTGATCTCTTCCTCCTTGGTTTGTTCCCATTGTGAATTGTGAGGAACTTGAGGCCTATGGAGGGGTAGCCGGATAGCGCCCCCCTGCCTTGGTAGGGCATTTCAGCCCGCTCTTCTTCTTGCTCAAATTCCTCATAGGCTTCTTGAGGAGTTCCTGGGTGTGACCTATAAACATGGGTGGGTGCCCGAGGAGGGTGCCCATCATTGGTTCTGGGAGTGGTCTCCCGCTCAGGTCTAGGAGGTCTTGGAGGCAATGCTTGATAAGGTCATGGAGACCTATCTCGTACCAAGGGGTTATGCCTCTCATAAAGCTCTATCTTATGTGTGTGAGGGGTTGGAATCCTCTCATGCACAGTGTTCTAGAGCAACTCATCCATCTGACGCTGAATGCGCTCTTTGCTAAGATGGTATAGGTGCTCTAACTATTGTTGATCTTGCTCAAGCTGCATGATTTGCGCTTGGTGGGCGGTATGTTTGGCAAATGCCAAGTCAATTTGTTCTATCGTCTTAGGTCTAGGAGGCCTAGATGCCTCCCCTACATATCTACCTCGGTCATAGTGATCCGAGATCTCTATAGGTCGCTTCCCTCTATCGAGGTTAGCAGCATTCACCCGAGGCTCTGGCCTCAGTAGGTGATCCTGATAAATAGTAGGTGTGGAGGTGCATTGCTCCTGCACTATGTATTGCTCTTGAGGAATATAGTGGTTTTCCTCATGCTCCCTTTCATATATGTGAAAGGGGCGGGCGGAGTTGGCTCGCCCTGTCTGAAGAGCCTTGCGCTCTGGATTTGGCCTATTGTTTTTGATAGTAATGAGGGGTAGAGGAGGGATGATATAATCATGTGGCCCCTCCTTATGGACCTTATGTTGTTCTAGCACTTCATCGCATGGTGGCCACTCATAATGAGTGTCTAAGGGGGCCTTCCCATGTATGTACTCCTCCTGAAAGGGTCTATGTTGAATGGGAGTGCCCCTCGAAGGGGTGCCTCTATAGTCCTATTCCATCATGGTATGATGTGGACTATTTTGTGGGTCAGGCCACCAAGGTGGTATGACCAAGTCCTTGGGGCTATAACGGAGGTGACTTGTGCCTCCTTGTACACTTTCCACCGCTTCTGCCCGTGATTGGGCTTGGCTACGGGTGTACACCATGGTGGTGGTTTTCTAAGGGATACGTATGTTTTTATCTTCTTTACGATTTTTTATGCTACACTAAACAAAAGGGGACCACACAATCAAAGAAATGATTATCTCGTTTATAGATTAAAGGTGTGTCCTAAATCTGGTTCAGTGTGTTTTGATTTTTGTTGTGAAAACCTTGTAAAGAAAATTTTGTTGTACATGCAATATGAGGGCTCTTATATCTCCCAAAATGGTCGCCCCTTCAATATACCACTGCCAGGCCATTATACCGAACCTCTCAATATACCCGCCCTTACGTGAGGGAAACTATTGGTACGCGAGAGCAGAAAAGTACGTGGAACATAGGCGGTACGGAAGGGGAATCACTCTATTTTTGACACCTACCATAGAAGACTTATCCTCATGCATGGGGAATCACCCCCACTACACTTGGTCAGCTTTCATCAGGATTTACGTCTAGCAACAGTCGCGATCAGGGTTATGTATGCAAAATTCAAGCCAAGGTGGTGATGAAATCCACCGTTGGTCTTGATCAAGTGTTGGGGTTTTAAGACCAACTCCTTGATGTTTATATTATCACGTGGTGTGTGTGGTTCTTTTTACTTGCGCAAAGAAAGAAAACATGCAGTAGACTTCTCTATGCAAGCAAAGAAAATAGAAAAATCATAGAAACAGAGACAAAAAATTACAGAGGATGTTCAGAAAACCTACCTCTTCTCTGCCCACACCAGATGCCCCTGAGTTTCTGCTCAAAAAATGCATAGAGAGCTAATCATCCTGGGGTGGGATGAATAGCAGATCTATATTCATCACAAGGTGGGACGAATATGTATTCATCCTGGGGGAGCACGAATTCCAGCTCGTATTCATCACAAGGTGGCACGAGCAACAGTCCAACGCTTGAAGGATTAACACCTGCAAGCAAAAACACAAAATTTTGATCAAAAAATTGATCCCAAAATTAGGGGATAGGGTCCCACCATGATCGCCACTGAAAGCATGTCTACGGAAGCACAGGTGCACCGGGTGCGATGCAAACAAAAGCAGTTGTATTAACGAAACGCTAAGTGCATGAAAAAGGGAAAGCGAAGCATGAATGAAATGAGATGTAAAGCAAAAACAAAGGTGCAGCCTCTTTTATTAATTTTTCTTATGATCAGGTTACAATACGTCTCCCCCCCCCTTTTTAGGGGCTCGGAGCGTTCGATACAATTTTGTTACACCAACGGATGGTACGCTTCCCTTCGGGATCTTCCACGTGCCCACATTCGAAATGGGTGGGCCAAACGTCATCGCCACTTGCATGAATACATTCTTAGTTCCTTGCTGCCCCTCTAGTGTCGAGATCCTATGTACAGAGAAACAACAAATGATTAATAGCACATGCGGATGGAGGGAAACATGCAATCCCCAAGGCCTCCGGTTAATGCATACATGAAATAATTAAAACAGTGATCAAAACTTATCAGAATGAAATGAAATTTGGAAAGAAGCATGTAAACATCATCAGGGACACATTGCAAAAAGAATAGTTGAGAAATCTGCTGTAGATTTCTAATCGCTCCGGGGTGGGACGATTAGGACTGTCATAAAATGTCCAAAAGTGACCTCCCAAATGTCCCATCCAGAGGCCTCCAAAACACCTACAAACTTGGGGTTAGGCAAAATGGGGCATTTTGAGATGACCCAGAAGGTTGGATTTTGCAGATTCTGCCCCGATCGCCCTGTATCCGAAGGCGCTCCCTGTATGTTAGTAAAAGCATAAAACAATGAAAACACAGTCAAAACAAGTCAGAATGCATTCAAAATTGAACAGCAGCATATATGAGTCACCTAAAACAAGATGCAAAAGAAATAGTGAAGAAATATACTATAGATTTCTAATCGCTCCGGGGTGGGGCGATTAGGACTACAACAGTGTGGGGGCGCCCGGGGGCAGGACGCCCATCGTTTGGTGCTTGGTTTTGACACCAATCCACTTGGGATGGGTCCAAAACCTCCTAGGGGGTTGTGTCAGCAAATTGGGTGTGGGATTGTGGCCAATTGTTTAGGTTTTGGGTCCGGATTGCGCTCCTAATGTTCACCCAATAACCTCCCTTCCAAAAGAGAGATCAAGGATGTAGGAAGCACAATGAGGGTGAGGGTATAATTCGGTAGCACTCCATTGCTCCAAATGCTCCTGCTCTATCCTATTTTTTGGGGTGAGAAGACTCACCATTTTATAGACCTGAAGGTCTGCTTTGAATGTGCATGCGGGGGCGCCACTTGGCCATCATGCCTTGTCAGGGGAGAGAAGATTCCTCCCTGATTAAGGGCTCCATGACTGCCTCTATGACTACCTCTTTGAGCTTTGAAATGCTCACTCACACTCCCATGCATTGAAGGTGGAGTTGAGTGGTGGATCTGGGCTGCCATTTGTCAAGGTTTGACTTTTTGCCCGTCAAACCTGCTATTCGCCCCACCCTGGAGCGATTGCTGCTAATCATCCCGGGGTGGGGCGAATAGCATTCTAATCATCCCAGGGTGGAACGAATAAGGAGCAGGGTGCTTGAAAGGTGCCAAATTGACCTCTGACCTTCCAAAACTACTTTGGGAGTGGTTAGGACCACTGTTTAACCTCTAGGGGCTGCCCTAGGGGCTGTGTATGCCAATTCGGTCAGTGCTTGTAGCCACATAATCAGATTGGTGTTATTTTGGTGTCTACACAACTCAAGCCCTCCAATAGGTATGATATCTTTAAGACACTAATGGACCTTGAACAAGAAAAATTCATGGAAGGAGTGGATGGGAATAATGAAAATAATAACAACCATGTTCAAGCCCCTCTTTCATCTCCTCCCATCATACATCACGTAATTGAATGCAGTGAGTTACCACAATCAGAGAATGCAGGGGTATTGATAGTGCATAACCAAGAGCAATCCATAATTAAGGATGTCATTATGGGCATAGCAAAAAATAATAAATAAAGGCCAACTCTAGGGATAACTCATGTGGAAGAGATATCAAAAAATAGCAACTTTCAAGGAGTGGGTATAAAATCAAATAAGGAATTGATAGCAATTCAAGGAGATAAACTGATCACTAGAGGATCGATGAGGCCAACAGAATTTTACTACTCTCAAGGTAACCAATGATTAGACAATCATGGAATGTTAGGGTTTTAAACAGTAGAACCCATCAATATGTTGTTCGAATACTCTTAGAAAAATGTAAAACAAATTTTTTGCTTATTTAGGAGACAAAAATGTCATTGGATCTTATGTGTAAAATAGTAAATAGACTTTGGAGGGGTATTGGTCATATGGAAGTGGCTGCCCAAGGGGTCTCAATGGGGATAGTTACTTTTTGGAACTCTCTTGAATGGACTGCAATAGAACATATATCTTGGAGAGGTGTTCTCACATCACATTTTAGGAACAATGTCACAGCTTAACATGTTTTAATCACAAATTTGTATGGGGCTCAAAACCTAGATGGTCAGATGCATCAATGGAAAGTTATGTATAATGAGAGTCTCAAGGGAAGAGTTAGATTGGATTATTGCTAGGTATTTTAATGCTAAATTATCCTTAAGATATCAAGAAGACGGAACCTCAATTTTGGACCCAGGGGATCAACTTATTATTACCCAAGTCTAGGCATTACACTTGGTGGATATTAAATGCCTTGGAACCAACTATACTTGGACTAATAAGAGGAGGGAGTCACATAGTAGGAAGGTGAAGTTAGACCATTTTTTGGTTTTAGAGGAGGCATTTGTAAAATGGAATAATCAATTTCAGATTTTGGAGGGTCCAATTTCATAGCACTTTCCCATTTTTTTGGAAGGGGGATCAAGACAGTACAGCATCACAAACCATTTAACTTTGAAAAAATTTTGTTACAAAAAGAGGAACTTTGAAAGAAACTTCCATAATGGTGGGAAGAAAGCCACCTAGTATATGGGACAACAATGTTTAGATTCCACAAATAGCTTCATTATGTCAAAGATCAACTGAAACAATGGAGGTGAGCTAACAAGACAAACTTCCAAGTCCAAAGAGCTCCATTGGTGGCCAGATGGTATGAGGTTCAAAAACACTTTAGGGAAGGAACAATTACAGAGCAGCTCAAAGAAGAGGATGATGCATTGTGTAAAGCAGATGAGGACATTGACAACCAAGAGGAGACCTATTGGAAACAGAGAGCAAGAACCACTTGGTTATTACAAGGTGATAAAAATACCAATTTTTTCCATCGGGTTTCCTGTGCTAGGAGATAGATGAACAACATGGAAGCTCTTCAAGATGAAAATGAACATTCCTTTGATACAATTCTAGGTATGCATTTCTATTCAATGGATTATTTTTCTAAACTATTTAAGGAAAGTATGGTGCAAGATGAAGAGGCTCAAAAAGAAGTTGTTGATGTCATACCCTTTGTTATCCCTGAAGAAGAAAATCAGGCCCTTATTAAACCCATTGATAAAGAGGAACTGAAGAATGTAGTCTTTGGAATGAGCACTGAAAAAACACCAGGTCTAGATGGCTTTCCAATTGAGTTTTTCAGGCCTTCTGGGACAACTTTGAGGAGGATGTAATGGTTGTTATAGAGGATTCCAAAGGTAGTAAAAGAATTCTTAAAGCATTAAATCATACTTTCATTGTATTGATTCCAAAAGGGGAGAGGTGGGTGCATATTTTAGATTATAAACCTATTGCCTTATGCAATGTCATATATAAAATAATCACAAAGGTAATTTCTAAGCAACTAAAACCTCTTCTACATAGCATTATATCCTTGGATCAAGGGGGTTTTGTAGAGGGTAGGCATATCTTGGATGGTGTGGTTCTAGCTCAAGAGGCAATCAATTCAATGCAAACATATGGTAATAGAGGAATGTTCATAAAATAGGATATGTCAAAATCTTATGATAGGGTGGAGTGGAGCTTCTTATCTAAGATGATGGCAGCCTTTCGTTTCTCTCAGGATTGGATATAATGGGTCATGAGTTTTTTTTCTTCTCTAAAAAACTCAATGTTAATCAAGGGTCTTCCCTCGCAACCATTTGGAGCTACTCGAGGCCTTCATCAATGAGATCCTTGTTCCCCCTATATTTTTCTCATATTGGTTGAATGTTTGGGTAGACTCATCTTGAGGAGAAGACAACAAGGTTTTTTAACAGGTATCAAGGTGGGTGAGGAAGTTTTGACTTATCTATAGTTTGTGGATGACACAGGATTGGTGGGAGTGGATAGCTTCAGGGAAGCAATAATGATTAGAGATACACTTAATGTCTACCTTAGGGCTACAAACCAAGTCATCAATGATAAAAAATCCAAAGTGGTCTTTTTCAATCTTGATTAAAAGCTTCAATACAAAATTTTAGAGATCTTGGGATTCACAAGGACTTCTCTCCCAATGGTATACTTGGGGGTCCCTTTGCATTTTAAAAAAACTAAAAATAGATATTTGGAGGAATATTTTGGACTGTATCAAGGAAAGAATTAATCATTGGTCTCACAAATGATTAAGCTATGGGGGTAGATTAACTTTTTTATAGTCAATCATTCAAGCCATGCCAATTTATAATTTTTCTATTCTTACTACCCCACATAGCATATGGAAAGAGTTGGACAAGATGGCTAGAACATTTTTATGGGAAGGAGTAAAAGGAGAGAGGAAATGGGCCTTAGTAGGTTGGAAGAAAGTAATCAAACCCAAATTAAAAGGAGGTTTGTGACTGAGAAGATCAAATCTAAATAATAAAGCTTTGGCTAGAAAGATTTACTGGAGGTGGATTTCCCAACCAACTTCTTTATTCAGTAGAATCTTAACTAGTAAATATTTGGGACAAGTAAACCCAAATGAGGTGGTTCATTTACCTTTGTATGGTAATGGATCCTTAGTGTGGTAGGCTCTTAAGTTAGGATCTTAGGTAGTAAAATATGGATTATTTTGGATGGTGGGGAGAGAGGAGAAGGCACGATTTTGGATAGATTCATGGGATCAATACCCACCTATCATCGTTGAATTTCCTAAACTGAAACTAATAAAAATAGATATGGAAACCAGGTATTGGGTCTAAATTGAAAGTTATTTCAACACTAGTTAGCTAGTGGATTATAAATTTAAGAAATTTAAGAAGTTGGATGAGTGGCCAATTTTAATCCCTCTAGATTTGACACCCATCATGACTAAAATCTTGGAAAAAATATTTCTCATAGGTAGATATGAGGAGGATGAATTAGCTTGGGGCTATGGGAGCCTTGGTGTCTACACAGTGAAGTATGGATATGATAAGATCCTTCCAGAGACTCCTCCTCATGCATATTATGTTGAGGGTTGGAGAAATATTTGGCAATCCAAGGGTTGGCCGAAAGTAGACTTTTTTGTCTCACAATTCATGCATAATGGAATTCTTACTTTTGATAATCTCAAATGTAGGGGAATAATTGGTCCATATCAATGTGTTTTATGCTACAAGAGTGAGAAAACAACTAAAAACTTGATGTTTGAGTGCTTATTCACGCATCAGATCTGGGAGAGATGGTTTTTATATTATAAAATTTGAGTTAATGTTGATTTGAATCGGATTAATATTTGGGAAATATGGAATATGGGATAGATTTAAATCTAAAGCTCTTTGTATTGGTTGGGATCTTGGATTAAACTTCATTTTGTGGCAAGTGTGGTTGGAGAGAAATGGCAAAATTTTTAGAGAAACATTTTTCTTCTTTAGATGGAGTTTGGCAGGTCATTTGGAGCAAAGTCACAGAAATTGTGGTAGTGTATTCTAAAGAGGAAACTCATGTTCTTATAGGGAAAATGGAGAAGGTGGTTGAATTGCAAGAGGGACAGGATATAGCTAGTTGGAAACCACCCCCAAAAGTTTGGATTAAAATTAACACTAATGGAGCTACAAAAGGCAATCCAGGTAGAGTTGGAATTAGAGTGGTTTGTAAAAATCATATTGGAATAGTGCTCTATTGGGAACTGCAAGGCTTTAGAAGAGCCAAAAACAATGAAGCAAAATCCTTAGCTATAAAATATGCTTCTATTTGGGTAGTAAAACAAGGTTACAAGAGGATAATCCTCGAATCAGATTCTCAAATAATGGTTGGAGCTCTATATTTCATGAGGAACTTTGATTTGAAGACATGGATGTTGAGGATTCTTGTCACTCAAATTAAGGAATTGTGGAGGGAATTAGATGATGTGATTCCAGTTTATGTGAGTAGAGATCTAAATAAAGTGGCAAACATCCTAGCTAATATGGGCACCGAGAAGGAGGTAGGGGTTCAATGGCATAGTGACATGGCTATTGAGGATGAGATGATTAGGTAAGTTGGTGAGCAAATCCAGTGTTCAGCTAATTTGGACAACCATTCCAGAAATAAGATTTAGGAGATTTATGCGCCAATGTAGATCTTCTTTTATAGTTGTAAATAGGTGAACAACCATTTTAGAAATATGGTTTAATAGATTTGGTTCCAATGCAAATCTTCTTTTACTGTTGTACACATGTGTTTTCTTTGGCTAAATATGGGATAAGTCTCATCCCAACTTATAAATGATCTTTGTTTTAATACAAGTATTTTCAAATTATTTTTCAAAAAATTTAATCAAAGCATTCAACCATCTACTATCTAGTTGATCTCATAAGAATTTCCTCATTTCCATTCTTATCTCTCATTTACTCAAAGAGAGTCATTTCAAAAAATACAGATAGATCACAAATATTTCTTTAATCAAATCATTTCAAAAACCATTATTTCAAATAACTAAGGTCTCATTCCTTAATTAAGCAAATAATATATTTTCCTTTTATTTAAATTAATCAAAGTCCCATTCCTTTAAATAACCAAATAAACTATAATTACTTTATTTAAATTAATCAAAGTCTCATTCCTTTAATTAACAAAATAAACTATAATTTCTTTATTTATTTAATTTTTATTTTATTTGTAAGAGGGGTTTTGAAAGGTTCCCATAACCTTTTACAAAAAAAATTGAGTTATAAAAAATGCTCTCAACCATCAGAAAGAAAAAGGAAGCACCTTCTTCAAAACAACCAAGAAGAAAGATAAAAACAGATAGAGAAACCCTTGTAGGGGTAAAAGAGGAAGCCTCAATATGTAATAAGAGAGGAATGAGTGAAATAGAAGTTCCATGCAAGACACTATAAGTCCAACCATCAACCAATCCTCTCATGATGGATAGTAACTGTTTCACCACCAGCTTCCTGCAAGCTCACATGCAAAAAAAAAGTTGAAATATAAAGTTGCCCTAGGAACTCATAGTCATCCCTCATCTATCAAAGGAGACCAGTAACAATAATTCTCAAATTATTTTTGGAGTAAATCTTGCTCACATGTCTGGGTAAGATAACAGATGGCTCCATTTTTTCATTCATCATGGAACAAAAAACCTACAAGAGGTGTTCATTAAAGATGATGTGGTTACAATATTTCCATGTGTTGCTCACAAAGGCATTCTCCATGTTAAGCCACAAGCTCCATGTGTCCTAAATATTGAATCCACGCATGAGTGTATGTTGAAAATAAATCTTGTGAACTTAGAAAAATTCCATGGATTGATGAAATCTCTAATGATGTGTCCTAAAAAATGTTATCCAATTTGAGGTAAATTTCCATAACATGGAGAAGATGTGGCTACCTAAAAAACTTGAATCTTTAAAAAACTCACAAAAGAGATACAAGTGTGGGATTACCATTGACTAGGGAGGAGGATAACTTTCATTCCAAATGGTGATATTAGGTAAAGAAACCCCCAGGTTAGCTAGAAATCCAACAGCTTGGTTTCCTTCCCTAAAGACATGTTGGACGATGACATTAGGGGAAGAGCTCAAAAAAAAATTACCTTGAAGATTAAACTAAATATGTTCCAGGAAGCTGACTGGGTGCCTACAATGCTTCTAATAATGTTTATAGAGTCACCTTCGAAAACAAGGTTAGGGAAATGTTTTTTGGATAGGAGAGACAGACCTTGGAATCAATATTTTTTACAAAGACCGACAATTTCTTCCTTATATGATCTCAAAAGATACCTCCTACTCCAGTCAGTCCTAGGTTGCCCTTGGTAGCACCATAAAAATTATACTTGATCCATCCCAAATGTGGAGGATACCACTTGATAAGCAAGTGATCAACCATAGAAGATGGAGAGGAAATATTACAAGGGAGCTGGAGGGACTTGGCTAACCAAGCTTCACTCGGGAACTCTGGCCACCCAATATCCTGAATAATAGAGAGATTTTCAATTGTTGTGTGGATAACTCTAGAAATAACATAGTTGGAATCATGGATGAAGTTATTGAAGGCTCTATAATTTCATTCATGCCAAAATTTACACAAGAAATAGGGGAGATAGAAGGTCCAAAAGGTTTTGACATAAAAAAATTTAAAGGGATTAGGCCATTGTAAACATAGGTCATTTAGAAAAAAGGGAGGAACCTAGGCAATACCCACAAAGGAAAATAATAAGTAAATATTTTTGAGGGAGAAAGGATAGGAGAGTAAAATATGCTAGGTGTATTTGCACTCTTGCTTGCAAAGGTAACAACAATTAGGAATGAGGATCCCTCAAATCTAAAGATTTAGAATGGAGAGGATTTTGTCCTGAATAACAAGCCAAAATAAGAAACAAACTTTGGGAATGAGGTGTTTGTTCCAAATTCTTAGAAGGGAACCATGGCTAATCAAGATTTTGATTAAGGAAATAGATAGATTTGATAGGAAAATCTTATTTTCACTAGGAGCCCACAAGAACTTATCTTCAACTGAATATTGGGAATAACATAGAGATGCAGCATCTTAGGCAATATAAGATTAGCTCTTTTTTTATCTTCATTCAAATTACCATGAGGAATGGTTTTCTAGTGCATCCTATTAGCATCAATGAAATTGCACACATGTGTACCAAACAACATGTCGATCGCAAGTTTAAGGTAAATTAGATCAAGATAGTTCTGAAGAGGGTTGTTACCTAGCCACTTGTCCTCCCAAAGTGTATCTTCTAGCCATCACCAAGTTTCTAATGAATTCCTTTTTTTATGATCTTACTTGTAAATAAGATGGAATTCTAGGCAGTAGAAACTTGAATAGGTGAAGGATCATCCAAAAAAAATTGTTGATACCAGAGGTATTTAGCCTTGATGATATCAACCCACTATGAGTTTTTATTACCATCCTTGCTTGGAAATGAGGGCTAGATTCATCTGTCTAACCTTATTGATCCTGATACCACCATATTCTTTCTTGGAGCAAATATGGTCCCACACAACTAAATGGAATCTCTATTTGTGTTCTGAGCTTGACCATAGAAAATTCCTCTAGAGTTATTGAATCTTGTTATAAACTCCAATCATAATGTGAAATATGGAAAAAAATAAAATAGGGATGATTTAGAGTGTGGCTTTGACTAAGGTGGCCTTTCTCACCTGAGTAAGGAGCCCTCCTTTCCATCCTATCATTTTTTTGTGAATTCTTCCAATGAGTGGAAACCAAAGAGATTTTTTGGCAGAACCAAAAAAATTTGGAAAACCAAGGTAGGTATTAGGAAGGTTAGCAATGGTACAACCAAGGATATTATCTATGATGGTTTACCGTCTTGGGGCATATTTATAAAATATAGTTTACTTTTGGAGAAGTTGACTTTTTGGTCAATAATAGACTCAAAGGAGAGAAGAATGGACTTGATAATTTTGGCCTGGGGAGTAGAGGTATGAGTGGCAAAAACAATATCATCTACAAACTTCTGATGGGATATAGGCATGAAAGATGAGGTAGGTTTAATGTTAGATATTTGTCCTTTGGAACAGGAAGACCACAGAGTTATCCCTAGGGCTTCCACCATAATGATAAATATAAATGGTACAAACATTCACCCTATCTCAGACCTTTGGTGCTTGAGAAATAACCAGCAGTAGAGCCATTAACTAAGATAGAGAAGCTAGCTCTTAAGATGCATGCCTTAACCAGGTTGATCCAATCAATATGGAAACCAAATCAGGATAAGCTAGAGAAGAGGAAAATCCAAGACACTCTATCAAAAGCCTTGTTCATGTCTAATTTGAGGAAAAATATAGATTTACCACTTTTAGAAATAGAATGTATAAGCTCATGGATTGTAATTATATTATCAGTAATTAGCCTCCCTAGAATAGAACTACCTTGATAGGAATTGATGATGAAAGGGAGAATAGGTTTCAACCTCGTGGTAATCACTTTGGTGAGGATTTTATAAAAAACATTGCACAGACTGATTGGGAAAAAATTAGATAAGGATTCAGTATTATTGGACTTAGGGATGAGGATTAGAAAGGTGGAGTTTATATCTTTAGAAATGTTCTTAGTCTACTGTATTTATTGGATGAATTAAATGATGTTAGGTCCCATAATATCCCAATATTTCTAAAAGAAAATTGGGTGAAAACCACTTAGGCTTGGATCCTTCCTATCTTGCATTGAAAAACTATGTTATAAATTTCCTCAGTAGAAAATGGTTTAAGAAAATAATTGTTATGCTCCTAGGATACCAACCTAGGGATATTGTTGATGAGGATATTTGATGTTTACATATTATACTTCGAACTGGATCCAAGAAGATCTTCGAAGAAATCCACTACCTCATATCTCATAACTATAATTTTTTAAATAATAGCTCCATCAGCTCTAGTGAGGTCCTTGATCTTGTTAGAGCCCCTATGCCTCATTGTGGTGGCATGGAACAATTTATTGTTGGAGTTTCCCTCTTTCAACCAAGTAACTCTGGACTTATGCTTCCAAAAAACTTCTTCACTTTTAAGAATGTTGTGGTATTTAGATAGAAGCTTCATTTTAGCCTCAATAATATTTGTGTCCAATTCTCCTTATTGGGCAAGAAGCTTAATGTTTGTGATCTGGGATTGGATATTCTATTTTCTAGAAAAAATATTACCAAAAATATCTATTTTCCACTTCTTAAGATGTGCTTTCACAAACCAATACTTCTTGCTAACCCAAGAGTCTAGGGACCCAGAAAAACTGTAAGACCACCAATTTGTATTGAATGCCTTGAGATTTGGATCCTGAAGCCACATAGCCTCAAATATTATAGGGGGTCTGAATGGGGAGACCTAGAGTGAACAATCAAGGAGAAGGAGGTTGTGATCAGATCATATTTCAGTTAGAGAACGAAGGATAGCATATCCAAAGGGATATATGTCATTAATGGATATTAGAAATCTGTCAAACCTTATTTTAATGAGTTGGTCACCCTTTCTACAATTGCTCCACGTAAATTTTGGACCTTTAAGTTGGATATCCATGAGTTCGTTCTCATCCACAAAAGAATCAAAATATTCATAGGAATTAACTATTATTTTAGAGCCTCCTTTCTTATCAGTGGGGAATAAGGGAAAATATCCTAAATAGTGATTTCCATCACTATGCATGAGAAAGTATCCTAATAAATGTGAAGAAAATAAGGGGGTGAAGAGCTTGAATCCCTGGAATGTTTAGTACTCGAAGTCATTGAGTGATCCCTAATACAATAATGGATTGAATGAATATCGCTTGGCATTGGGGTAGTTCTAAGCAATTTACAAATGAGCTAGCTTTAGATGGCCTGTATTACCTAGTGGTCTAGTCTAACTAAATCCAAACTTAGGATCAAGGTGAACATTTGGTGATCCTCATTATAGCAATGGGCTTAAAGAATCCTTCTTGGAAATGAGGTAGTCTTATGTCTCATCTAATATATTTATTTGCACACATAGAGATAATTAATATCTTGGTCTTCTTAACAAAAACTTTGGTCTTTCAGGAGTCATGTATAGTGATTATACAACTTTTGATTAATCAACTAGGGTGTTTGAGTCTCATGGAAAACCTCAAAAATTCCTTATAGAAACAAGTCACATCAATCAATCAATCATCAACTTATCTTTATGATGTTTTGTTTATTGAAGGGTGTTCATGACATAGGATAGATACTGGATAGATATCAGCATATAAGCATAAATAAATACATAATATAAGCATTGCATCCATGTGCATCTCATAAACATAAAAGCAATAAAATGTTACACACATCCTTGTAGTGAAGTCAACAGATGATGATTTTAACTATGGAATGGAAGTCATCAATGAAAATGAACATGACAAAGGAGGAGGATCCATATAATATGAAGTAGTTATTTGAATTTGGATATTAGTGGTTTTCAAATTGTAGGGCAACACAGATTTTGGGGGTAATCTTCCCATATTAATAAGGGCATTCTCTACATGAACAACTGCATTATAAACCTATGGAAAGATCTCCACCCTAGATTATTGGGTTTGCAGGCCTAGTTCTAACCCAAGGGCTCTGATATAATACATGTAAGCAAGGCTTGAAGTTAGTCTAGTTGCAGGGGGAATTCTCTTCTAGATCCTACTGAACCTCAATTTAAAATCTGAAATAGTTTATTGCTTATGTTTCTGCATAGATGTGAACTGATTAAGGAGGGAAAAAATATCAGGAAATTGATTAAATTATTCCACAAAGGGCTCAGCCAATGCTTCCCATGAGGTAATGGTATTTTCATCAAGGGTTATAAACCAATGAAAAATATTTCCTCTAAAAGACATGGCTAGGATTCTGACAATAACATCCTCATTTTTTATATTGTGGATTACTACCAGATTCAGAATGTGTTGGTAGTGCTCATATGCAATTTTACCAAATCCATCATAGGTGGGGATGGCCTTAGACACAGCTTGAGGAATATCATGCATTTGGGCTAGTCTAATGGGGTGATTCCTTTCAAATGAAGGAGGATAAGAATAACACCTAAGAAGCCTATGTCTTACCACATTGAAAATTTGAAGAGGACATATACAATCTCACTCCTCTAGAGGAATTTGAATTTATGGATAACTTCAAAGAGTTGGAAATTGAAGATGAGAGAGGATTATAGTCAATTTGGTATAGGTATGGGCACATACAATATTTCTATAAAGACATAGAAAAGAGTTCCTATTATATCTAACCAGTCCTTAAGAGAAATAGAAATGTGGATAATGCACTTTGATGGTGCCAAATGTAGAAATGATGGTGGTGTTGGTGTACTATTATAGTCCCCATCATAAGGGACAAATATTTTTGCATATAGGCTAATATGGTCATTGAACTAACTACGCTATAGAATACAAGGTTCTATGCCTTGGACTAATGCAAGCTAAAATCATGGGCATCAAGATCTTAAAAATATATGGTGACTTCGAATTTATTATAAATCATGTAAAGGAAAGGTGCAGTAGTAAGCATCATTACCTGAAATCATATAGAAATAGGGTATGGAATTTGATGGAATCCTTCCACACCCTAAACATTAATTTTATTCCCAAAGGAAAGATACCTTGGTAGATTCCTTAGCAGTGAGGGAGCTAATTTCAACCCTTCTACAGATATAGGAGTTATGAAATACAAAAGGATCAAAATTATTTTCAAGCCTACCATGCCAAACAAGCAGATTTTCTGGCAGGTCTTTGAAAGTGATGAACAAATCATTGATTTTTTGGTAAGAGAAGCTTGTTTATCCACCGTTCAATAGGAAAATATTGAGGATATTGATCAAAAATATGTCATTCAACTCAAGAACAATCACATACCTAGAGGGTTGGTTACTCTAGAGAGCATGTTTGACAATGAAGACAGGAAAAAGATCATATCCATGGAAATCAATGAGAAAATATATAAAGAAATTGAAATCAAAAAATAAAAGAAGCTCAGTGTTGGATTCTGATGTTCTCTAGAAGAAGAGGAATCAAAGCTTTATGCCTAAAGTACCAAGACATTGTGGCTTGGTCATATGAGGGCCTCAAAGTATATGACAAGAAGATCATCCAACACACATTTAAGCTAGATCCTAATGCAAAACCATTCAGGCAGAAATAGAAGCCCATGAATCCTAGGATCAAATTCATAATGAGATAAGAACTATTTTAAGTTGTTAAAGGCTAAGATCATTTATCCAATCAAACATTCAACCTGGGTAGCCAACTTGGTACCTGTAAGGAATAAGAATGGTGACATTCGCTTGTGTGTAGATTTCAAATACCTCAATCAAGTGTCACTAAAGGACCACTACCCCCTCCCATATATTGATTAAATATTATATATTGTGTCAGGAGCAAAAATGTTCTCACTACTAGACGTTTTCTCTAGATATAACCAAATTTGGGTAAAGGATGAAGACCAATTTAAAACAATATTCATCGTAAAATGGGGAACCTTTGCCTATCAAAGAATACCTTTTGGGCTATCTAATGTAGGGGGCACATTCTAGAGAGCGATGGACTATGTTTTTGGGGAGTTGATTAACAAGGTCATTCTAATTTATTTATATGACATGACTATGTTTTTCTACCACAAGCAAGACCACTTAGCACACCTAGAATAAGTATTCCATAAGTGTAGAGAATTTGGCATCTCCCTCAATCCTAAGAAATCATTTTTTGTAGTTCATGAGGGAAATTTGCTAGGCCATGTGGTCTCCAAAGAAGTTATGGCCATTGATCCAGATAGAATCAAATCCATTCTTGCTCTTCCACTACCTGTGAACAAGAAAGCCTTGCAATATTTCTTTGGCCAAATAAAATTTGTCAGGAAATTTATCTCTGACTTTGCTCATAAGGTGAAGCCTATATCTTAAATTTTGAAGAAGAATGTAGATTTCAAATATATTGAGGTAATAAAGCAAGCCTTTGGAATCATCAAGTAATCCATTGCTACAACTCCAGTGCTAGTCAATCCAGACTTGAGCAAAGACTTCATTATTTATGCTTATGGAGATGAGGAAAGCTATGCATTAGTGCTCACCTAGAAGAATGATGAAGGAGAGGAGAACCCCATATTATTTTGGATCCATACTCTTCATGAATACTAGGTTAAGTATAATTTCATTGAGAAACAAGTATTTGCAATAATGAAATCATTAAAAAAAAATAGGCAATACTTGGTTCATTTGGATGTAAGAAGCTTTATTTTTACAATGTGAACTAGGAGAGAAGATAGCTAGTTGGATTACTAAAATCCAAGAATATGATGTGGAAATTCATCCCACCAAGTTGGTAATAGGTAGAGCCTTATGCCAAGTTTTGATAAAAGTGGCAGTTTCAACAAAATTGATAGCTTGTCAATCAACAAAAGATGATCAGGCTGAAGAATTACAGTCATGTGAATTGGACTGGGTAGATCAGATGATTAAGTACTTTTAGACTGGGGTATTTCCTCCTAATATTAATCCATAATAGATAAGAAGATATAGACTTTATACTTTTAAGTATATCTTATTTCTAGAAGGTCTATACAAAAGAAACCTTGATGGAGTTCTCCTTAGATTCTTAAAAGATGATCGGCAACAAAACTTCAAAGAGGAGTTCCATGGAGGACTATCTGAAGGACACTTCTCAGGAAGAGTTATAGCATTGAATATTATTAGGGTAGGCTATTATTGGCCTACCATATTTATGGATACCTTCAAATTTGTTAGAGCCTGTGATGAATGCCAGCAGTATGTGGGAAGAACAAGGAATGTATAATTTCCCCTTAAGCCAATTCAAGTGGAGGAACATTTCAAGTAATGGGGGTTGGACTTCATAAGAGTTATCAATCCACATTTCTCAATTAATCACAAGTACATTCTGACTACTACAGACTACCTCACCATATGGGTAGAAGCTATTCCTACAAAGAAATTAGACCAAGAGGTGGTGATAGATTTTATGGAAAGCTTGATCACAAGGTTTGGTGTTCCAGAAGCTTTAGTGAGTGATAATGGACCAGCATTAATAGGAGCCAAATACATTGAGTTTACCAAAAAGTATGGTATTACTATAAATAATACTTCAAACTACTACCCCCAAGGAAATGGACTGGCAGAATCTACTAATAAGAATTTTTTGAGATTTTTGAGAAGATCACTAGAGGGTAACAAGAGAAGTTGGCACCTACTGCTGGAATAAACTCTATGGTAAGATAGAATCACTATTAATAATTCAATAAAGACCTTCCCTTAAGCTGTAGTATATGGCAAGAAGGTATTTTAACCTGTTCATTTGGATATTCCAGCACTCAAGTTGATAAACACAGAAGATTAATCTAAGCAAAATCCAGTGGAAACAAGGTTGACACACTTTCTATAGTTAGAAGAGAAAAGAACTCAGGCATATGAATATTTTCAAAAGCATCCAGTTGATATCAAGGTATGGTTTGATAAGAAATCTAGATTCAAGAAGTTCCAAGTGGGAGATTATGTACTCAAGTGGAATGTTGAAATAGCTAAATCGGGACACCATCATAAGTTTAATTCCTTCTGGGATGGCCCTTTCAAAATAGCATAAGTTAAGGAGACCAATTTTTTCTAGCTTGAATATCTTGAAGGAAACATGGAGCTAATTCCAGTCAACATTTTTCACCTTAAACTCTATTTTTATTAAGCTGAGCTCATTGTAATATATGTATATATTTACCATATCCTTTCCATTTTATTTCAAAGTTTTCATTTTTCATAAAATGCTAAAATATAAATATAAAGTGAAAAAGTTGCAAAAAATAAGTTAGTGTCAGCGAAAGTAGCAAGTTTTCATTCTACCCTCAAATGAGCTAAGAAAGTAGCAAAATTCTACACATATGCTTCTTCGCTATTAAAAGGGCCAAGAGACAGTAGATTGAAGAACACAAGCTTAACTGATAGTGGGGGGGTGAACAATATAAGACCACTTTTTACTTTTCTTTCCCAATAAATATTATGCAATGTATAGACATCAATATCAATAGCAGTAATCAAAGCAATGCACAAATCACCACACATAATAGAGACACCAATTTAACATGGTTCACCCAGTGTGGGCTAATCCACGAAGAAAATATTTCACTAAAATTTTCTCAATCAATCTCTTGGGAATCCTTTCCCTATTATATTTTTTATGGACATTTGTCCAAAGGCGACACCAATCCCCTAATCAATTTCATGGATCTCTATCCATAGAACTCATTTCTCCTTAGCTCTGGTTGGTGATCTTTTAGAAGAATTGTTGCCTCCACTGCACTAGCTAATGGATATCTATCCACTGAATACTCCTATCCCCACTCAGAAGACCTATCCTCACTACCCTGGCTAATGGATCTCTATCCACTAGAGACTATTTTCCTCTATACTCTATCACCTTCAAAGCTTATTCTTTGCTATGTCTCAAATATGCACTAAACATAGTCCTTCGGTCTAGCACAAATTTTCTCAATATTTGTCTCTGGTCTAGTACTAACCTGTACTCAAATTTGCACCAAAAACTATCCTCAAATTTGCACTAAACAAAGTCCTTCGATCTAGCACAAAATTATCCTCAATATCTATCTCTGGCTTGGTACAAACCTTTCCTCAAATATACACCAAACTCTATCCTCAAATCTGTACTAAACATAGTCCTTAAGTCTAGCACAAATTTGTCCTCAATATTTGTCCTCTAATATGTACTAAACACAATCCTTCGATCTAGCACAAATCTATCCTAAATCTTTGTCCTCAAGATTTAACACAAAGCTTGACTCAATCACAAATCAACTCTATTCGATCTGCCCCAAACCTTAACTCAAGGTTTGAACAAATCAATCAATCAAATTTTCTCATAAGTCTTCTCAAAGACTTGTCTTAAATATACCTTATAATATTTCACAAAATATCACACTAATCTGTCCACAAGTCCTCTCTAGAACTTGTCTCAAATCTGCTAAACAAGTCCTCACTAGAACTTGTCTACTCTGCTCTTAATATTTGTCCTCAAATTTGTATAGTAAGCTTCCACAAAAGCTCACACAAATCTATCCACAAGTCTTCTCAAAGAATTACCTCAAATCTACTCAACAAGTCCTCACTAGAACTTGTCCAATCTCATAGAAACATATAGATAATTTTTAGACTCAATATGCTTCACATTCACCACAATGCTCAATCACTTTCAATCTCTCTTCTTACCACAAAAACATATAGAGAATTGTTAGAGACTCAATATGCTTCACATTCACCACAATGCTCAAACACTTTCAATCTCTCTTTTTACCATAGAAACATATAGATAATTGTTAGAGACTCAATATGTTTCACACTCACAAACACAACCTATTTCTCAAATCAATTTTAGAATATAGAATAAGTTATTTCACAAAACTTGAACTATCACTTTAATACATCCACTCAACTAAGCTCAATCACTTCCACTCAATAAATCACTTCAAAAACAATGCTTATCAAGTAATCCTCACATAACAATGATACTCATGATATTTTCCAAACCCTATTTCAAGTTCCTCACTCAATTAGTTGCTTTAGCAACAATGCTAGTCAAACAATGTTCTATCAACAACTCTTATTCTAGAAAAACACTTTAACAATCAACTCAACAATGCTCATCATACAAGGTTTTATCAAAAACTCTTATTCTAGAAATAACCATTTCACTCCAACTTAGCATTCACAACATTCAACAATCACTCACTAGGAAGATGTGCCCATACCTTTTGTTTGATGTAGAAGTGCCCTTAAAAACCTGTCTCAATCACAATTTCCTTCTTTGCCAATTTCAATGGTTAGATGACAAAATATCACACTAACACTATCTCACAATATTCCTCAATTACAAAAATAATCAAACTCAAATACACCTTATTACTCCTTGAAATAAGAAATCATCAAATCACACATAAAAATAATCACTCAATTTGCTCCTTATAATCTCCAATTTTAATAAATCAATCTTCAAAAATTAACCCTTTAGAAATAATATTTGCCTACCATTTTATCTCCCTCAAAAACACTTAGTAACCAATATTAATTCAAGCAAAAATTAAACCTCATAAACCATCAAAACATTTTATTTTTCAACCTTAGGCACATAAAAATATTTTTATTTTCCTTCAACCTTAGCACATCTGAAATTTTACAACTATCACAAATGACATCAGTGCATACCTTTGTCACAACCAAAAAAGGCCTCGGTGGATTTTGAACAAGAGACCTTTTCATCGAGCGCATTACCAAGGCGCTAGCCCACATTGTGGGCTATGCACTCCCACAATGAAGGGAAGGTGCAAGCCTCCCTTTATCCCTATGTTAGGCACTACACAAAAAATGAATGCCCTCTCTTCTTAGCCAAAAACAAACCCGAAGGGATTCAAACCTGCACACTTTGCTTTCCACACACTTTAGCACCTTCGTCGCTTGCCAACTATGCTACCAGCACCTTTGGTGCTTAGTTCTTGTGCTCCCCTTGATTTTTTCCTTTGCTGCTAGAGATATTTTCAAAAAACATGAGAACCTTTCCCTTTGTGCGTAAAAAACAATGGAGCATAGGAGATTCGATCAATACCATGGGAGATATAAGGAAAAGAACTTTGCCACAATTTATACACAATACTCCATGGCATATGGCGTCGACGCATCAAATCAAATTTTTAATTTGATTTTTAATTAACCTTTTAGCCCTCATTAGGGTTTATTAAATTAATAAAAATTAATTTATAATTAAATTAAAATTAACTTATAATTAACTTAAGTAACTTTGAAGTTAATTAAATTAATTAATAAATTAATTTATAATAAAAATATATTAATTAATTTATGTAGCACCCTAAAATTGGCGTAGTTAAACCCTCAGTAAAAGATAAAAAAAAATGAATTTTAACCCCAAAATCGCCCGTTAACCGCTCACCTCATTTTTTGTGCCATTTTTAGAAGTTGTTTGACCGTTGGACGATATCGTCGCCGATCTGACGATATCGTCCCAAATCGGACGAATTCGTCTGGACCAGAACGTCCAGACGATTTCATCCCAAAACCGAATTTTCATAATTAGCTTATGTTTCAACAACCTCTCCAACTCGGGCAGAAGCGTGTCTGCGTGGTTGGATATTCCTACGTTGGAGATCTCCTAGATTGGGATGATCCCCAACCTCCTAACCTCCTCCTAATCCTATATAAACTTGGGATTTTCCCAGTTTATCCCCTTGGCTGATCATTTCCCTACAACTTTAGTTTTTTTTTGTGTTAGAACATCCTATCCCCCATCATTTGCATTTGTGTTTTCAATTTTTATTGCAGGATCTCACTGTGTTTCAGCCGGAGGAAGCTCGGATCATCGTAGGCGATTCAACCTCAATTTTGGACGATCCTGTCGAGATCGGTGACAATCTCGTATGATTGCAGACGATTTTGACTGCAGTTCAGATTGGGGGTAATCAGAGCCCTGATTTTGCATTATCTATCCCTTTTTCTTATTTAAATGTGCATTAGATTAATTCACTTATGTTCTGCATCTTGGATTTCACCTCATTTAGCATATTTGCATGATAAAATTCAAAATAAATTATTAAAACATTGCATCCCATTTGATTTGATATCAGGATTTATCATTTAAGCATTTATATTCTTATTTCTATCATTCATTAGGTCGTTGATGATCTCGGCTGATCTCAGACGATCTCCTATGATCTGGATGATTTTGTACAATTACAGACGATCCTGTCATATCCGAGATGATCTGGACTCCTACAAGCTTCAGAATCTTCATTAGACATCAAAAATCAGGTGCACTCTTCTCCATTTTAGATATTTTCTATATTTAGGATTCATTTATGTTTGTTGTTTTCATTTAAACCAAAAATTGCATATAGAATAGCTTAGATTCATTCTGGCCAACCTAGGAATCTGAATGATTGAACATAAAATGAACACATCAAACCCATTCTCGACCTAGGCATGGAAACTGCCACTCAAAGTTTCCTGGTGAACCCCACCATCTGTCAAAAATTCACCCTTATACCCCTCCCCCGAGAGATGTGACCTTCAAATGGCCTCTCCGTCCGAGGTATTGTCCCATTCTTCTCACATCCCCCTTCCGAGCACAGATCCTTTAGCCTGAAGGTAAGGGTGCAAAATATTTGGGCGATACATTTTGGTGAACCCGACGTGAAACTAAAACACCTTTTGAAAACAATCCAAAAAAAACATTATTAAGAACATCTAGAATCATTAGAAAATAGTTAAATTTGCATATCATATTTATATGGTAGATTATAATAGAAGACGAGCTATCACCATAAATGTTGAAAATCAATTAAAAGCCATAGAGATTACTTTTGTGCTGAGAGTACCTCAAACAAATAGAGCCCAATCTTTGTGGGACGAACTTGATAGGATATTAGGTATTATTGAATCTAGATCTGTAGAACTTATGCAAATTAAGAGGTTTGTCCTAGATAGAATCCTAGATCCTGATCAGGTGAATTTGTATCATGAACTTCAGAGAGCTTGCCATAGGTGGTTAGCAGATAAAAGAGCACTTGTGTCTTCAGAATTATACACCTTTGAGGAGTACCTTGAGAACACAGTTGTAGTACATAAATTTCTATCTCATATAGAGGATCAAGAAGTCGTTCTTACGGATAGAAAAATATGGAATAGAATTCCTAGAGCTGTGTTGTATCGAGAGTATTGCCATGAACTTTATTTTTACAAGTCAAAGTCTGAAGTAGATCATATTACCATAGCACACTTTGTCAAATTCTTGAAAAACCACTTCCAATTTGAAGAGCATTTCATGACTCCTGATGAACTTGACCCTATCAATGATATCCATAAACTATTCATAGAAAACTCAGTCATTCTTTTTACTATTGTTATTTCTTGCAACTAGCATGTTGTTTGTTATTTTTATTCTTACAAAATAATAATATAATTAAACAAAAAAAAAAAACAAGCAAAATAAAAACAAAACATTTTCCTTTTAAAGTATTATAGTAGGTATATAGTTAAAATATATACCTCTCAACCCTACCGCATATATATATAAGTATATATATTTGCTAAAACCTAAGTTTAGCACAATGCCTAGACTTAGGAATGGAAAACAAACCGAAGAAGATGAATATTGGTTAGGAAGACCATTAACTGACCAAAATGTCCCTCCTGAGGACCAAGTTCAAGAAGAAGAAATCCTAGACCAGCAAGAATAAGAGCTTGTTGTAGGAAATGAACAAGAAGAAACTAATAGAGAGGAAGGATCCTCATCCCCTAAAATGTCTCCAGGAGGAGCTATCACTTTTGAAAACATGGAACAATTTTGGAAGTTCATTAACACTAATATTGGTGTTTTTAATAGAGCAGTCCATATGGACAAGGATCGAATTAGTGACACTCAAGCAACTCTAGAAGACGTATTTCAAACACGCACTAATCCCTTGTCCTTTATTGATCAAGAGAGTGATCGGGCTGGACCATCCAATTTGGATATGGTAGCTGTGATCCAGAACATGCAACAACAGCAGGCTACTCAAAAATCTAAAGTGCCTGTTAACAAGCCTAGGGACATTCCCGCACAAAATAAACCATCATTTACTACTCTATTTCACCAAACTCTTGATCAACATACCTCAAATCAACAAAAACCCAAAACAAAACCAAACACCAATTACCAACAATCTGGGGTACAACATAATACTATTACAAATCTTCTTCATAATACTCTTCCTACCAAAACTTTGCATAATAGCAATATAGCATCTAATCCTTATGTTACACCATCATACACTCATAGATCCCATACCTATGTCCCACCGAACCAATATGGTGGACAAACTAGTAATCTTGAAACCATGGTGAAACATCTAGTTTCCCGCATGGACCAGATAGATCCCTATCGTCCCTCGTACAACTATCGAGAGATGTGTAGTCAGCCTTTAGATCCTATAGTCGTAGCACAACCGTATCCTAAACATTTTCCTATGCCTGTTCTTCCCATATATAAAGGAACCAAAGATCCCATAGAGCATTTTGTATGTTTAGGATAGCATGTCATGATATATCACATGATGACTTGTTATTACTAAAAATGTTCCTGAAAAGCTTGGGAGGAATGGCATTAGAGTGGTATTATCAATTACCCACTAATTCTTTGAGGAATTTTGAAGAAACTGCCGAGTCTTTTGTTCATCAATTTAGTGCCTACATCGAAAGACATGTGACCATTAAAGATTTGTATAACTTAAAACAGGACAAAGATGAATGCTTTGTTGATTTCCTAGCTAGGTGGAGACAGTTGATAGGAAAATTGCACTTTGTGTTACCTTATAGGGAGATGTTGGACATCTTTATTAATAATTTGCAAGAGCAACTATCTTACGAATTATCAACCGCTACCTTGACCACCTTAGATCAGGCTGTAGACTTAGCCCGAAGAGTGGAAGACGCTCTCATTAGGAGAGGCCAACTTAAAAAGAAATACGATGAGAAAACATCCAAAAATCAATACAATAATAAACAAGTTGTGGGTGATGGAGTCACCGATAGCTGAAATATTGCTAATGTTAATGCTGCAAAGACAGTGGAGAAGTTTGTACTGAAACCTCCTGATAAACCTCCTCAAGAATTTACTAGGTTAAATCAACCTTTATCAACTATTCTACCACAATTATTAGAAAGAGGTTTGATTCAATTACCAAATATCCGGTAACCTGATCCAACTATACCCGGATACGAGAGCGATTTACACTGTGACTTCCATAGAGGACCTAGACACACTACCAACTCTTGTAAAATATTAAAACATAAAATATAGGACTTGATTGATAACAATGAGATGGAGGTGCAAGCCTTTCAACCTAAGCAAAATCCTCCTAATAATGTTCAAAATAACACCCCACAAAACCCGAATCAGAACGCCAATCAGTCATTGGACATATTTCAACATCCCTTACCAAAACATGGTAAGGAGGTGGCTAATCAAATTGAACATCATAATGTCCCTCCTCCTGCCCGATATGTAGGAACTATTAGCAGGCATTTACCTGCTCATGATCTGGAAATCTTCGACACGACTTTATCTGTGGTTACAACTAGGCCTTTATATAATATTCAGATACCTGATCTTAGTGATACAGAATACGAGACTGAGAGTGATATGGAAATCACATCAAATAAATCAAATAGTTCTGAAGATGAATCGGATACTATTCACCCTATCACAAGTTATATGGTTCCAGAAGATCCATTTCCAAGAAGAGTCACTACTATACCATCATCTCACCGATTACTTTCCAATGAGCTAGCTATAAACACTAGACCAAGACCCATTCATCATCTGCAGAATAATATTTTTGGTACCATCGAAGCTGTTACTAGAAAACAGACTCAAAATTATCAACAAGATCAAATTTATAATGGTGGATCAACTCTATTTGTTTTGAAGGTTCCTAATAAAGGGAATCATACACCTAATTTTCAACCTAAACCCCCTTATAATATTAATGAACAATTATCAAATATTATAGCTAGAATTTCCCTCTTGGACCTTTTAAGATCTTCTCCTACACATAGAGATGAATTAATGCTCACATTAAGCCAAATGATGGTACCACAAGACATTCAACCTAAAGCCATGGCCAATACTATAATAACTCGTGAAGTTGATTGTATTGACTTTCGGGATAGAGACATACCTCAACATAGTTTACATAAATATAACCCCTTGTATATTACTACTTTAATTGGAGATGTAGCAATAAAACAAGTTTTGATTGATAATGGTTCATCTTTAAATATTTGCACTTTCGACTTCTACCAAAGATTTGGGTTTAGAAGTGAGGAAATGAAAAGAACGGATATGATCATAAAAGCTTTCAATGACAAAACACAAGAAACGTGTGGCGTTATTACCATTCCATTGCAAGTTGGTCCAAGAACCTTGGATATGACTGTGTTTATTATACATTGCCCTGCATCATACAATATACTCTTGGGTCGTCCCTGGATCAACGCGATGTGAGCTGTTCCCTCAACCTTACATCAATGTGTTAAGTTCAAATTTAAGAATCAGTTGATTACCATTCATGGTGATCCAAGACCCTTTGATATGTGTGCTTTGGCAGAACCTATTGGAGTTCAATTTTGCTCTGCTCTGTCATCCACACATCCTAATTCTCATTATCCATCTAAACATGCGAAACTCACACCCACAAAGTCATCAATTTATTCTCCATCAGTTGCACATTCATATATAACTTAACCATTTTCTAAACAAACCTCATTAGGACCTAAGAAAGATCCTAATCTCACAACCAATGTCTCTTGTTCTACTCCTATAACTTTCATACCTATAATAGACCCATCTATCGACACCTCTACACTGTCTACATCCACCAAAGTCATATTTTTAGCATCAAAAGACGTAGGGAATTTTCCTTCTACCTCTTATGCTCTCATTGACAAGCTCTTACCCGATCTATCTAAAATCCTTGTATCAGAATAAATGAATACTTCTATGCAAGATTCCCTTATTTTAAATAATTTATCACCATCTCCTCGTACCTTGGGCCTCCCACAGCCTATGGGAATTATTTACCAAGTTGAGAGCTATGCCTTTATTTATAAGGGATATGACTGGGGTAGAATACCCAGAAACATCATAACTCATTATGATGGATATGCTCGATGTTATTTTACTAATGAATATATTAAAGCCAAACCTATAATGCTAAAATTGGGATATAAATGGAAAGGTTTGGGACCTTTCCATAATGGTATGAAAGAACCTTTTGAGGTAGAAGCGTGGCCCACCCGATGTGGTGTGGGCCTATTTCCTAGTAAGGGTCAGCCATTTCCATTTGAGGATGATGACCAACTTATATGTTACCAAGATTATTTAGATGCACGTGATGCCTTGTGTTTAATAAATAAGACATTCACATGTAATATGCTATCTATAGCTTATCCTGAGATGATCACAGAATCTGACGATGAGTTGGAGGGAGACATTTTTCACAATGTCTTCGTTGAGGAATTATTACATAATGGATTTTATTTTGATGGTTCTATACCTAGTATAGCCCAGCTTGAGGCCATGACTCCTCAAGACAAATTATCTAAGCTAACCTTGGAAGAATTACAAGAATTGGGTGAGGAAGAATTACAAGAATTGGGTGTTTCACCTACCCCACCTAATTTTGAGAGAGATCTACATATGGAAGTAGAAAATGTCATAAAAATTAACATTGGAACCAAGGATAACCCTCACATAATCAAAATTGGATCAGAATTGAGTCAAGAAAAATAGGATAAATACATTGCATTTCTTAAAGAATATGAAGATATCTTTTCTTGGACATATGAAGATATGCTAGGTTTAGACCCTTCTATAGTTATGCATCACCTAGTAGTACACCCGGATGCTAAACCTGTTAAACATAAACTTAGGAAAATGCATCCTAAAGTGGCCTTACTAGTCAAAGGGGAGTTAGAAAAACTCCTAAATGTTATTTTTATACAAGCCATTGATTATGCTGAATGGATATCGAATGTAGTTCTAGTAGATAAGAAAGAAACTACTAAGGTTAGGGTTTGTACAGACTTTAGAGATATTAATGTTGCATGCCCTAAAGATGATTTTCCCCTTCCTAATATGGATCAAATCATTGATTTTACTGTTGGGAGTGGAATGATATCCTTAATGGATAGATTTTCTGGTTATAATCAGAACATGATAGCTCCTAAAGATCAGGCTAAAACAACCTTTATTACCCCTTGGGGGACTTTTTTTTGGAAAGTGATGCCATTCGGGTTGAAGAATGTAGGTGCAACCTATCAACTAGCCATAACTTATATCTTTCATGATATGATGCATGATATACTACATGATTATTTAGACAACATTATAGCTCGTTCTACTGAAGAAGATGACCATTTAGATGACTTGAGAAAAATATTTGATCGGTTAAGGGAATATCTTATCCGATTGAATCCAGCCAAATGTATATTCAAATTTAATTCAAGTAAATTATTGGGGGTTATAATTTCTTTACGTGGCATCGAAATTGACCCTCTCAAGATTACGGCTATCACTGATATACCCTCACCTACAAATATATCTAAATTACGGAGTCTACAAGGTAAGCTTCAAGCTATCCGTCGCTTCATCAATAAGTTGGCGGATAAAACTGGACCCTTTCTTAAGCTTCTTAAGAAGGATGTCTCTTTCCATTGGGACGACGAATGTCGAGCAACATTTGAACTCCTCAAACAATATCTTCTTAACCCACCTATACTTTCACCACCTAAACCTGATCGTCCATTTATCTTGTATATTTCTGCTTCAGATTTTGCTTTAGGAGCTATGTTAGCTCAACTTGATGATGAGAAAAGAGAGTGTGCTAATTATTACATTAGCAAAAAATTAATTAGTTATGAAACCCGCTACATAGCATTAGAGAAGTTATGTCTAGCAGTCGTATTTTCTACATAGAAACTACGCCATTATATGCTCAGTCAAAAAACATACGTTATTGCTAAATCTAATCCCTTGCGGTATCTCATGAGTCGACCTTATTTATCTGGTCGCACAACAAAGTGGGTTCTTGTGCTAAGCGAGTTTGAACTCACATTTATAGGATAGAAGTCTTTTAAGGGTCAAATCATAGCATATCAATTAGCTGTTGCACCCTTAGAATCCACCCATCCCTTCGTCATTGAGTTTCCTGACGAATGCCTTAAACTGGAGGTAGATCATTCAGAGCAATTGTCCTTATACTTTGATGGATCCCGATGCATGAGTGGGGCTGGTGCAGGTATTATTTTGATATCTCCATAGAAACATCTCATACCTCTATCCTTTAAATTAACGTTTGTCTGTACTAATAACACTGATCGAATATGAGGCTCTCATCCTTGGATTACGAGCAGCCCTGGCACTAAAAATTAAAAATCTATTAGTTTTCGGTGATTCTCAACTTGTTATAAATCAAATTAATGATGTTTATCAGACCAGAGATGATCAATTGCACCCATATAAAGCATATGTATTACAATTAATATCTTTATTTGATCAAATTACCTTGGAAGCTATTCCTAGAACTAGCAATTGTGCGGCTAATGCCATGGTCATAGCTGCATCTCTTTTACCCTTGGAGTTAGATGATGAATATGCTACCATCATTATTTGTCGACTCCAAGAACCCACTTCAATTAAATCATGCTTGGAACCTTTGGACGTGTTCCTAATCAACGAAACTACTGAACTTTGGTACACTGATATCCTCAATTTTCTTCAAAATGGGACCTTACTTGAAGGTTTTAATAGAAACCAGTGCTGGTTATTATGTAGACGAGCAAGTCAATTCATCATAATTGGCAATACCTTATATAGGAGATATTTTGAAGGTATCCTACTGAGATGTTTGAGTCTAGAAGAGTCTAGATCAGCTTTGAGTGAAGCCCACGATGGATCTTGTGGGGGACACTTTAGTGGTAGCACCATTGCTAAGAAGCTCCTTAGGATAGGATATTTTTGGCCTACCATGGAGAATGATGCACATGATTACGTGTGCCATTGCGACAAGTGCCAAAAACACGCTGACCTTGTCCATGCGCCTGCACAAGAACTACAGGCTATTTCATCTCCTTGGACCTTTTCAAAATGGGGCTTAGACATCATCATAAAAATCAATCCTGTGTCATCTGATGGACATAAATTCATCATAACCACCATCAAGTATTTTACAAAGTGGATTGAAGTTATGCCCTTGGCTTCTTGCACTAGAACTCAAGTTTCCAAAATTATTTTTAATTATTTGTAGGTTCGAAATCCCTGTAAATCTCATCTCGGATAATGGAACTTTTTTTAAAAACAAAGATGTAAAGAAACTATGTCAAAAATATAAAATTCAACATCGTTGGTCCACTCCCTATTATCCTGAGGGTAATGGCCAAGCAGAAGCATCTAATAAAACATTAATTAAAATCCTCAAAATACCGGTCAATAAATCCGGCCGTGATTGGCACATTCAATTTTATCCTGCTTTGTGGGCTTATCGAACTAGCATTCGTACTCCCACGGGTACTTCACCTTTTGTTTTGGTTTATGGCACTGAAGCTATTTTTCCCTTTGAATTAGAAGTTCCTTCTTTGGCTCTACTACTTCAAGCTACTGAAGTAGGAGATGAATATTGTGCTGGCAGATTTAGTCAGCTGGAACTCCTAGATGAGAAGTACATTAATGCTTTGGAGCATCTTTGTGTCTACCAGAATAAGCTCAAACAAGCATATCTCAAGAAATTTCATCACCGATCCTTTGAGATCGGTGACCTCGTCTTAAAAGAAAATCAAAAAAATACTAATGCAACTAAAGACCTTAAAGGAAAATTTGAGCCTAACTGGCTTGGGCCATATATTATCAATGCTAAATTTGGATTGGGAGCATACAGATTAGCTACCTTAGATGGTAAAGATCTTAAAGAACCTATGAACATTATGCATCTTAAGCGCTATTATGCATAAATATGGTAATTTCATCACTGTCTATATTATACATATTGTCTTATTTTAGTAATTCATATAAAAATTTCACAAACAGTAATATTATGTATTATCTTAATTCATCAATTAAAATTAAAATATAAAAAAAAAATCAAAATCCTCAAAAACATCTTCTATTTTTGCACCTGTCAATTCTTGAAGTATTGTAGTTATATTTTCAGTTATTTTGGATAAATTAGCATTTATTTGGAATCCCTCACTTTCACACTCACAAGAATAAATATCTTGATCTTATTTGGTATGATTATTAATCTCTCTTATATCGAAGTCCACAGTTGAATTAACTAAAGTTTTGAGCATAGAGAACTGATCTTGTTATTTACTTGAACCAAGTACACCTTTTCACATTAAAATGATTTCATTGCAAATTCAAAATGATGCTACATAGTAGAAGTGATCTCTTGAGCAAAAAGTTTCCCTTGCTATCCTATCATGCACATGGTCTAGAATCTTTGAGAATTGACAAAAGGACAAGCTCACCCCTGCCCAAAATAAAAATCCCTTGCTCTACAGCCAATCCGAGCAAGTATCCCTAGTCTAGGAAGAAAAAAAAAAAAAGAAAAGCAAGAAAAATCATGAGAAAAAGAAGCATTGTTTCAGTATCATTTTGTACCATCTCAGCAATATTTCAGCATTATCTCAGTGTCAAGCAAAAATACAAAAAAAAAGAGAACAAGAAAAGAAAAAGCAAAAAGTAATAAATCCCTTCCCCTACCCTTTGAAATAAAAGAAGGGTGAATGAGCTTGAATCCCTGGAATTCTCAATTATTCAAAAACTATGAGGTAAGCCCCATAATAGGTGGTTTGTGCCCAACCTGCTTGGCCTTGGGTAACTCCTAGCATGGTGATATGTCTGTCACATTAATGACCTTCTTTTATACAGACCTATGTCCGTTCATGGATCAGCTAGCTCTTAATGACCTGACTTACATAGTAGTCTGGTATGGTTACATGCACATAAATCATTGTCAACGAACACTCATTTGGTTAATTCAAATTACTTGTATTAAATTATCTTGCTCAAAATTGGTAAATGAACAATACAATTGCACACACATTTGTGTTTGAGATATTTTGTATCATTATGATAGATCAAGATCGACAATGAACTCACATATGCACATGGGGTTCCTTATAAATCTAAATTTTGTCTTTGAGATAATTTAAAATATGTATGCAAATCTTCTAGAATAATTTGATTTTCTTACTTGAGAGTATTGGCTTAGCGTAAAAACAATTAAATACATTTTTTTTCAAAAATCTAAAATTTCTTTCAAAGCATGTTCAAAAATCCAGCAATAAAATCACATTTATATTTTTGACTTTCGCAACGATGGTATAGTTCCTAAACCTAAATTGGAATCTATGCCTAGTGCAAGTCCTCATTTTATATTTTTAATCTCAAAACCAAAAATCAACTATGCAATAAAACTATTACATCAATTTCTTCTTTTGGATTTTGCGATGATGGTATAAGTCTATACCTAAAATTCTATGCCTAGCGCAAACCATCGTTATAATTTTATCTCCCATTTATTTAATCCATAAAATCATATGGCTTAAATCATTATGTTACACAATTATGCTTTAAAAAGAACGAAAATTTTTCTATTTCATTTCATTATGTCAAACATTTAGTTTTGCGATGATGGTATAATTCCTAGGCAATTGTTCAAAATTCTATCACACTTAGGAATTTTATGCCTAGCAAAAATCATATTTTTAATATTTCATGCATAATATTTTCATGGAAATCTAAAAACAAATCATCACCATCATTATTTTTCATCATCACAACACAAAGTCTTAAGAAAATCTCTTAAGCACCCTTTTACTTTTAGCAATATTTCTCTCATACCGGGATTAGCTTAATGGCCTAGCAAGCGACGACTCCATGAAATTGTCATGTAACAACGACAATGTCCTTTGAAATTATTGTTAGAAGTCACTTTATTTTTCATCAAATCACACCACAACAACCAATTTGTTTACATCATATTATTTCATTTAATTTTATAGCATGACATAAAATTATAATATTTTCAACGACATAATTACATGAATAATCAATCAATCATTAAAATATTACAGCATCATAAAACATATGCACAAGTCATATCACAAAAAGAACATATATATATATATATATATATATATATATATATCAAGAAGTCTATACATCATATCAAAAATGGATTGGTATGCCACAATCTATACCCTGGCATACTCAATCCTCTCAAAAATATATGGTCTATGTACAATGAGGAGCTAGTCTCAAGAAGACCTCGAGCTCTCAGCCTCATCTCCTCTCCCGCCCTGAGGTGGAGGAGGTGGTCCCATCGAGGTTCGTGTTATATCATGGTTCCTCGACGTCGATCATGATGATGTCCTCGATGACCCCATCCTGATCAGCTCCATAATGTTGGTTGGCAGTGGTATCCTCTGCCCCTCTATATCCACATGATAATACAACACCTGGTATAACACGATCTATGCAACAACCTGTGCCAGCTCTAGAATACTCGCCCCTCCACTCTAAGCCTTGAGCCGTGTAGCCTCATCTTGGAGAGCCTGCACCTGAACTCGTAGGAAGGAATTATCTGCCCGAAGAGTTGCCATCTTGCTACTCTCCCCCACCTCGACACCCTTGCCCTTATCGAGTGATGGTGGCCTATCTCTCTATGGAGAAGGGAGTCTCTCCCTCCTCTCCAAATTTTGTTGTCTCTTTTGAGCCTATGGTACTCTTCGGCATCTCTCCTAAGGAGGCCATCGTTGATCCCTCCCTTTGTGACCCCTCACTGCATCGATGGAAGCCTGGCACTGCCTCTCCATCCATTGCACTATAGCATGCATCGGACCCTATGCCCTTGTCATCCAAGGAGGGTGAATGCCTGCATACCAGGCATCATACCCGTCTACTACCCCTGCATAATCCCCATCCACTAGCTAAATGGGGGCATCATCAGCGTCCTGACTCCAGAACCGTTGCATGTCTAGAGCCCCGCTCAATGTGGTATTATCCCACATAGTCCGGGAGTACTCATAATCCCTAAGAGAAGGGATCCCCTGCTATAGACCAAACTACCTCAAAACTCGGTCGTAGTGGTGGAGCTCTACCTCTCCCCACTCTATCCTCAACCATATGACTCACCTGATGCAAGCCAACTCCTGTCTGTCCTCCACCCACCCTGGATGCTCTCTCCATGATCTCCAGGTGATCTGATCTAGGGTGAGGTCATCTAGTAACCTTTGAGACATCGACAGATCTATCCATCATTGTGACCCTCTCTAGAGCCACCAATAGAAAACCTAGGGTCTCTCTCGGTCAACTCCTGTCAGTGGAAGCTCTACTGACCTTTGCACCATAATTTTCTCCCAGTACCAAACCTGTAGTAGCGATGTCAGCACCAGACATCGACCTCCCTTGTATACGACCCTGTAAAGGATCCTATACAAGCGACACAGTATAAAGCTGCCACAAGCAAACCTATATTCATGGTCTCTCATGTCATAGACCACATCTGAGAGGAGCCATGGTAACCTGCATCCACTCTAGTGGCATAGAAGAAGGCCACCCACCACCCCTACCAAAACCTGGGTCAATCAAGATGCCCCAGGCATATGCCTCAAAGCCTCGATGTTCACTCTGTCCTTCTCTAGGGTGAAGCTTGGGTCACTGCACAATCTCATCATGGCATGGCCCTGATTGGCCAAAGGAGTCATGAACCACCCATGTATTGGGATCTTCAAGATCCTCCATACATCCTCTAGAGTGGGATTCATCTCCCCTATCGATAGCTAGAAGTAGGATGACTCTGGATACCATCTCTCTACTAGGGCTATCAGTAGCCCCATGTCTGTAGGAACTTGTGGCATCTCTGCCGCATGCTGCAGCTTGACCTCTACTAGTCTATCTCGCTCAGCCTAATTGAACACAGCTAAGTCATCCCTGATACCCCCGTATTTCCATTCTTGACTCTTTAGCAATCATCTCTACAAAATAAACAATAAAACAACAAAAATCATTAGTACATAATCATTAAAATCAATTAAAATCAGTTTCATCTCATAAAAAAAATGATATCGCCCATTATTGGACGATATCATACCAAATTTAGAAAAATCATCCTTAGTAGGATGAAATCATCTCCGATTATTCAATTTGGGGATTGCCTCTTATTGGACAGGATCGCCCCTATTTCTTCGATTTCATCCTCAGACGATTTCGGCTAAATTGGGACGATTTCATCCCGACATCGTTGATGGCCTAAAAATGTCTACGATGCCCAAAAAAAATTTAAAATTCAAGTAAAAAATTAAACAAATCAAGCTACAAACATAGTACACTAGGTTTAGATCCTTACCCGCAACCCGCATCGGACCTCTATCGATCTGTGCGCCATTTCCACCATTTCGCCTACAAAACTCTGAAACAGCGAAAGTAAACAGTAAAAATGAATTAGGGTTTTACCCTATTTTTCCTATTTTTATTTAAAGACAACATTTTTTTTAATTTTTGCTTTTTCGTGCTTTTACCTCAAATGTTCGATTTGGGTAAAAACTCGGAGGGGGCACCATAGCAAACAGTTGTACGATTCGACCTAGAATCGTCGTCTAAAAATGGAATAAATTTTTGCTTTCTCGTAAAGCGTATATAACTCGTCTTTAACGCATTTTCTTAAGAAAATTCGCTAAAGAGGGGGCAAAATGTAGCACCCTAAAATTGGTGCAGTTAAACCCTCAGTAAAAGATAAAAAAAATTGAATTTTAACCCCGAAACCGCCCGTTAATCGCTCACCTCATTTTTTGTGCCATTTTTAGAAGTTGTTTGACCATTGGACGATATCGTCACCGATCTGACGATATCGTCCCAAATTGGACGAATTCGTATGGACCAGAACGTCCAGACGATTTCATCCCAAAACCAAATTTTTATAATTAGCTTCTGTTTCAACAACCTCTTCAACTCGGGCAGAAGCGTTTCTACATGGTTGGAGATTCCTACATTGGAGATCTCCCAGATTAAGATGATCCCCAACCTCCTAACCTCCTCCTAATCTATATAAACTTGGGATTTTCCCAGTTTATCCCCCTGGTTGATAATTTCCCTACAACTTTAGTTTTTTGTTGTGTTAGAACATCCTATCCCCCATTATTTGCATTTGTGTTTTCAATTTTTATTGCAAGATCTCATTGTGTTTCATTCGGAGGAAGCTCGGATCGTCGCAGGTGATTCAACCTCAATTTTGGATGATCCTATCGAGATCGACGATGATCTCGTACGATTGCAGATGATTTTGACTGCAGTTCATATTGGGGGCAATCAGAGCCCTGAGTTTGCATTCTCTATCCCTTTTTCTTATTTAAATGTGCATTATATTAATTCACTTTTGTTCTACATCTTGGAGTTCACCTCATTTAGCATATTTGCATGATAAAATTCAAAATAAATTATTAAAACATTGCATCCCATTTGATTTGATATCAGTATTTATCATTTAAGCATTTATATTCTTATTTCTATCATTTTGTATCATTCTTGCAATTGTATTTTTTGTTTTTGGTGTCTATTTCCATGATTGCAGGTTTCTGACGAATTCGTCAGGTCATTGATGATCTTGGCTAATCTCAAATGAGCTACTATGATCTGGATGATTCTGTCATATCCAGGATGATCTGGACTCCTACAAGCTTCAGAATCTTCATCAAACATCAGAAATTAGGTGCACTCTTCTCCATTTTAGATATTTTCTATATTTAGGATTCATTTATGTTTGTTGTTTTCATATGAACCAGAAATTTCATATAGAATAGCTTAGATTCATTTTGGCCAACGTAGGAATCTGAATGATTGAACATAAAATGAACACATCAAACCCATTCTTGACCTAGGCGTGGAAACTGCCACTCAAAGTTTCTTGGTGAACACCACCATCCGTCAAAAATTCACCCTTATACCCCTCCCCCGAGAGGCACGACCTTCAAAGGGCCTCTCCGTCCGAGGTATTGTCCCATCCTTCTCGCATCCCCCTTATGGGCACGGATCCTTTAGCCTGAAGGTAAGGGTGCGAAAAATTTGGGCAATGCAATTTATAATTAATTTAAATTTTCCTCTTTAATATTATAATAAAATATTATAATACTATTTTCTTGGGCCTCTTCTTTGCACTTAGAACCATATTTGACTTCTTGGAATCGGGTCTTGACCAACTGAAGGCAGACTCTTATTTTTGCACGGATTGTGAAACTACTTCCTTTTGCATTGCTCACTAAAACTAACTTTCAACATCAATGACCATTCATTATTGACATCAATGAAAACTCATCTACTCAAAATGTCCAACAATCTCCCCCTTTTTCATTGATGGTAACCCAATTATTTTTTCAATTTCCTTAATTTGTTTTTGTTCTGCTCCTATTGGAAAACTTCTCCCCTTGACTCAATACTCTCTTCTTATTCTTAAATTAAATCTCTCCCCCTAATTCAAATCTCTCCCCATTTGACATCAATGGCAAAGGATCACCTTTGGGGCCCGAGGCTAAGAATGAGTCTCTTGGCTTAGCCCCTCCCCTACCTCCTCTTGAGGTGGTTAATTTTGATGTGGGAGTATTTCTACTCCCATGAAGCATTGATCTTCATCTTTATCCACTTTCCTTTTCATATGATTCTTCTAATTTCTCTGACTATTCCTATTCATGTCCATGTTCCTGTTCATGTTCATGTCCATATTCTTGTTCTTATTCCTACTTGGTTTTGGAATTTCTGCTCTACTCCACTTTGTTGTATGTCCATCATTATTTTACTTATAATATTTAATTTTATTATTCCTTGGAGGTGCAAATATCTTGGGATTTCTCCTAGTGAAACTTTATCTATTCATGTCATGAACCCTATAATTAATTGCCTTGTGATCAAACTAATTACATAAGTAGCAATACCCATGAAAATTTTGCATGTTTCTAAAGTTCCCATTTTCCTTTATTTCATGTGTCCTACACTATTAATACTTGTGCCCAAATTCATGACATGAGAAACATCGTCCATTGAAATTTCCTTGCCTTGACCTCATCGGTCTCTTAGTCTCTCTTACCCTGTGTTGGTTCCTATTCCATATGGTCTTCTTTTGTGCATTATTATTTTCCTTGTTGAACTTTCTGTTGTCCAACTCATCCTCAGAAGTCTCACATTGTCTTCTTCTAAAGTTTCTTCTTCTTCAAAACTTGAGGTTGACTCTTCTTCTTGTTTCTTTTGAGCCTATTCAAAACCAAGACCTATTTTACTTGATGTAGGCTTTTGTGTCTTGATAATCTTATCCAAATTCTTTGAGCTCCTTCTAAACTTGTATAGCTTATCCTTAGACTTCTCTACTTCTTCCCTTAGTAGATCTACTTCTTGTTCTAATATTTCACATTCTAATACCTTTGCTTCTAACTTCTCCTTGAACTTATTTGTCTTAGCTATTGACTTATTTAGATCCTTTATAAGCTTTCCTCTCTCTTCATCACATTCTTGAAACTAAAGCTCAAGTTGGGATTTTAGATTTCTTACCTTCTTTAAAGTTTTAAGAGCATAAATAAGCTCTCCCTCAAGATCAACTTCTCCTTTTTTTTATTCTTCCTCTATTTTTTTGTCTTTGAAAACATCTTCATTCTTTTCTAACTTGTCTTCTATAGGATCATCTCCTTCTTCTAGTGCCATTAGAATATTCTCTTTTGGTCCTTCAAGTGTATCCTCATATTCATCATCACTGAAATTGAAACCATTCTTTGTACAACTATCTTCAAGATGTCCAAAATTACCACATCTAAAACACTTGAGAATTATTGGTGACCTTTTCTTAACTTCTTCTTTTCCTTCTATCAGAAATAGGACTTCATCTTTGTTGTTATCTAAGAAACTATTATCACTATCACTTGAATACTTACTTGCCTTTTTTGCATAGTATCTCCTATTGTGTATTTGAAATAACTTATTTTCTTGTATGCTTTGTCCATCCTTACCTTTCTTTTGGTACCGATATTTTTCTTATTATTTGTTCTTATGATCTTGTTTTTCTTCATCATTGCTATTTTTGGATACTTGACAATCAGTTGCATAGTGACCATACTTTCCACAATTGAAACATCTAATAGATTTTGCATATTTAAATTTTCTTTACTCCTTATTCCTTCTGCCATAATTTGCTTCTTCATCATTGGATGACTAATTGCTTGAATCTGACTTCTTGCCCTTTGTCTTATTAGTAGCTTTGAAGGTTCCTTCCTTCCAGATATTAGGTTCCTCTTTTGTTCTTATCTTAAAAGTTGTAAGAATACCAAGTAACTGTTGACACATTTTGCATGGGGTGCCATGTTTTCCATTTTTTGTAAGTGATCTGCTCTGTTCCTTCCCTCCTCCTTTTTTCCAATTCTTCATTTCTCCCTTTTCCTCCTCTTCCTTGCAGTTTCATTCCTCCCTTTTCTTCCCCAAGTAAAGTTTCCAGCAAGTGTCCCCTGAAAATGGCTAAGTGTCAGGGCGCACCTCGACTTCGCAGCGAAGTCGAAGTGCGCCCTCCAATTGGAGCACAGTAGGGACAGTGCGAAGTGCGACAAAATAATAAAATGAGCAAAATGACTAAGTTTTGGGGTGCAACCTGACTTTGCAGTGAATTCAAGGTGTGCCCTTCTTCCTGGGCACACTTGGAGAGCAGTGCGACAAAAAAATGACTAAGTGTTGGGGTGCAACCTGACTTTGCAGCAAAGTCAAGGTGCGCCCTTCTCTTAGTGCACAGTCTGAATAGAAGAAGACAACAAGTGCCGATGCGCAACCCAACTTCACAGTGAAGTTGGGGTGTGCCCTCTAATCGGTGCATAGTTGGGGAAGCAAGACCAGAAAATGACTAAGGCAAGATGACCCTCCTATGTTGTTTTCTACCTGCACAACCCGACAGCACTCAGATCCTGGGTGAAGTTGGATAAACTGCCTTTCAATGCAGACACATGTCATTCATCAACATCCAACAAGTGTCCAACTTTAGGGATCAAGCCAAGACATGACCGAGATAAGGACAAAGCATGGGTTGCACTATCTGTGCCAACTACCACCATTTAAGTTGATGTAAAGTGCCATCTGCCACACCTACCCGCATTCTTGCTGACCAAAGGTTTGACCCGACGTACCTCCACATAATGTACAGCCTTCAAGGACACCACATTGCAAGCTTAGTCCTACCCAACAGTAGTCAGCATCAGTAGCTCCTCAACTGCTTATGTTAGCTAATGTTCAGTCTGGGACTTTATGCCCACAAATGTAATTGGGGGAAAATTGGGCTATAAATAGCCACCACATTTTCATTGTAAGTTGTGGAAGGGGAATATATTGCTAGGGAAAAATTGTAGATGTGTATTTGCCTCTAATACAAGCACATACTTGGCTCTGCTCACTATATTTTATCTTGTATGCTGCCTCTCCTTATCATTTTTGCCTCATGTTTTTTGTATCATTGCTTACTATTGTACTGAAGTCTGGACTCTGATATTTGGTGGTCAAGTATTCCTGGAATGCATAGATAGAGGATACATAGGATGACTGATAGTTGTAGTTTCAATGTGTGCTTTGTAAAGGAATGTTGTTAGTAGCGGTGATTGATTTGTTGTCGTGCTGCTTATTCCCCCCACCCCAACTCCAATCATATTTGGAATCTCTTTCTGCACTTTTATCCCTTTCCCTGCACTCTTAACCTAAAACACAAAACCCCACATTAAGTCGGCCTTCTCCGAATATTGGCACAGAAGGCATTCCTTCCTTTCGGCCTTTCAATCTAGTGGGCGAATCTGGGCACAATAACAACCAATCCTTTCCTCATGGTAGATTCGCAACCAACAGTAACATATCTCTTATCAAATAATCACCATCTTTTGATTCCTCTATAGCAGAGATCTTTTCACTAAACCTTTTTGGAAGAGATCTTAAGATCTTATCACAAACATCAGATTCTTCAATCTCAAGTCCAAGTCCTTGCATGGCGTTAACAACCTCATCTACACAAAGTAGATAAGTACTAATATTTTCCTCATCCTTCATTTTTAAATCTTCAAATTGTCCTTTGAGATTTCATATATTTTCCTTTTTAACACTTTTATCTCCTTCATAAATGCTTTGCAACTTATCCCAAATTCCTTTTGCATCTTTGCAAAGCATAACCTTTATCAACTATGTTATATGAAAACCTCTCAAAATTGCATTCATTTTTTTGAATTGTAATGACGTAGAAACTTACCATATTTATCTGTAGGTGGAGTATATGGTGGTGTGTATCCATTTTTAACTTCTTCCCATATTTCATTACCAAGTGCCATTAGGTTAATCTTCATTCTCATACTCCAAAATATATAATCGCTTCCATCAAATACTGACGTTGAATTATCTGAGGACCCATTCTTAGAATCCATTGTGTTCTTGTAAGATTTTCCTTGAAGCTATTAAATTCTTTCGAAGGAACCCGCTCTAATACCAATTGAGGAACACAAGCTTATACTGAGAGGGGGGTGAACAGTATAAGACCACTTTTTACTTTTCTTTCCCAATAAATATTATGCAATGTATAGATAGCAATATCAATAGTAGTAATCAAAGCAATGCATAAATCACCACACACAATAGAGACACCAATTTAACGTGGTTCACCCAATGTGGGCTACTCCACGGAGAAAATATTTCACTAAAATTTTCTCAATCAATATCTTGGGAATCATTTCCCTATTACAATATTTATGGACCTCTGTCCAAAGGAGACACCAATCCCCTAATCAAGTTCATGGATCTCTATCCACAAGAGAACTCCTTTCTCCTTAGCTCTGGTTGGTGATCTTCTAGAAGAACTACTGCCTCCACTACACTGGCTAATGGATCTCTATCCACTGAAGACTCATGTCCTCACTCAGAATACCTGTCCTCATTACCCTGGCTAATGGATCTCTATCCACTAGAGACTGTCATCCTCTATACTCTATCACCTTCAAAGCTTGCTCTTTGCTCTGTCTCAAATCTACACTAAACATAGTCCTTCGGTCTAGCACAAATCTGCTCAATCTCTATCTTGGTATGGCACAAACCTATCCTCAAATCTGCACCAAACTCTATCCTCAAAGCTACACTAAACATAGTCCTTTGGTCTAGCATAAATTTGTCCTCAATCTCTATCTCTGGACCCAACTCTATCCTCAAATTACACTAAACATAGTCCTTCGGTCTAGCACAAATCTATCCTCAATCTCTATCCTTTGATCTGTACTAAACACAGTCCTTCGATCTAGCACAAATTTATCCTCAATATCTGTCCTCAAGCCTTAACACAAAGCTTGACTCAATCACAAATCAACTCTGCTAGATCTGCCCCAAACCTTAACTCAAGGTTTGAACAAATCAATCAATCAACTCTTCTCACAAGTCTTCTCAAAGACTTGTCTCAAATCTACCTTGTAAGCTTTCACAAAAGCTCACACTAATCTATCCACAAGTCCTCTCTAGAACTTGTCTCAAATATGCTCAACAAGTCCACACTAGAACTTGTCTACTCTGCTCTCAATATCTGTCCTCAAATCTGTATTGTAAGCTTCCACAAAATCTCACACAAATCTATCCACAAGTCTTCTCAAAGACTTGCCTCAAATCTGCTCAACAAGTCCTCACTAGAACTTGTCCAATCTCATAGAAACATATAGAGAATTTTTAGAGACTCAATATGCTTCACATTCACCACAATGCTCAATCACTTTCAATATCTCTTTTTACCACAAAAACATATAGAGAATTGTTAGAGACTCAATATGCTTCACATTCACCACAATGCTCAAACACTTTCAATCTCTCTTTTTACCACAAAAACATATAGAGAATTGTTAGAGACTCAATATGTTTCACACTCATAAACACTCAACCTATTTCTCAAATCAATTTTAGAATATAGAACAATTTGTTTCATGGAACTTGAACTATCACTTCAATACATCCACTCAACTAAGCTCAATCACTTCCACTCAATCAATCACTTCAACAACAATGCTTATCAAGTAATCCTCACATAAAAATGATACTCATGATCTTTTGCAAACCCTAGTTCAAGTTCCTCACTCAACCAATTGCTTCAACAACAATGCTAATCTCACATAACAATGATACTCATGATACAACTCTTATTCCAGAAAAAACCTCAACAATCAACTCAACAATGCTCATCAAACAAGGTTTTATCAACAACTCTTATTCTAGAAAAAACCTTTTCACTCCAACTTAGCATTCACAACATTCAACAATAACTCACTAGGAATATGTGCCCATACCTTTTTTTGATGTAGAAGTGCCCTTAAAAACCTGTCTCAATCACAATTTCCTTCTTTGCCAATTTCAATGGTTAGATGACAAAATTTCACACTAACACTCTCTCAAAATATTTCTCAATTACAAAAATAATCAATCTCAAATACACCTTATTACTCCTTGAAATTAGCAATCATCAAATCACACATAAAAATAATCACTCAAATTGCTCCTTATAATCTCCAATTTTAATAAATCAATATTCAAAAATTAACCCTTCAGAAATAATATTTGCCTACCCTTTTATCTCCCTCAAAAACACTTAATAACCAAATTAATTCAAGCAAAAATTAAATCTCATAAACCATCAAAACATTTTATTTTTCAACCTTAGGCACATAAAAATATTTTTATTTTCCTTCAACCTTAGCACATCCAAAATTAAGCGACCAACACAAATGACATCAGTGCATACCTTTGTCACAACCAAAAAGGCCTCGGTGGATTTTGAACAAGAGACCTCTTCGTCGAGTGCCTTACCAAGGTGCTAGCCCACCACATGGGCTAGGCGCTCCCACGGGGAAGGGAAGGCGCAAGCCTCCCTTTATCCCTATGTTAGGTGCTACACAAAAAATGAATGCCCTCTCTTCTTAGCCAAAAACAAACCCGAAGGGATTCGAACCTACATGCTTTGCTTGCCACACACCCTAGCACCTCTACCATTTGCCAACTGTGCTACCAACGCCTTTGGTGCTTAGTGTTTGTGCTCCCCTTGAATTTTTTCCTTTTCTAGTAGAGATATTTTCAAAAAACATGAGAACCTTTCCCTTTTTGCACAAAAAACAATGGAGCATAGGAGATTCGATCAATAGCATGGGAGATGTAAGGCAAAGAACTTTGCCACCATTTATACACAATATTCCATGCCATATGACATCGACGCATCAAATCGAATTTCCAATTCGATTTTTACTTAGCCTTATAACCCTCCTTAGGGTTTATTAAATTAATAAAAATTAATTTATAATTAAATTAAAATTAAAATATAATTAACTTAAATAACTTTGAAGTTAATTAAATTAATTAATAAATTAATTTATAATAAAATTATATTAATTAATTTAAATTTTCCTCTTTAATATTATAATATTATTTGCTTGGGCCTCTTCTTTGCACTTTGGACCATATCTAACTTCTTGGAACCGGGTCTTGACCAACTGAAGGCGGACTCTTCTTTTTGCACGGATTGTGGAACTACTTCCTTTTGCACTGCTCAATGAAACTGACTTTCGATATCAATGACCATTCATTCTTGACATCAATGACAACTCATCCACTCAAAATGTCCAACAATCTCCCCCTTTTTCATTGATGGTAACCCAATTATTTTTTCAATTTCCTTAACCTGTTTCTGTTCTACTCATGTTGGGAAACTACTCCCCCTGACTCAATACTCTCTTCTTAAATCAAATATCTCCCCCTTACTAAAATCTCTCCCCTTTGACATCAATGGCAAAGGGTCACCTTTGGGGCTCAAGGCTAAGAATGAGTCTCTTAGCTTAGCCCCTCTCCCACCTCCTCTTGAGGTGGTTAATTCTAGGGTAGGAGTATTTCTACTCCCATCAAGCATTGATCTTTATCTTTGTCCACTTTCCTTCTCATCTGATTCTTCTGATTTCTCTAACTATTCCTATTCATGTCCATGTTCCTGTTCATGTTCATGTCCATGTTCTTGTTCCCTGTTCCTCCTTGGTTCTAGAATGTCTACTCTACACCACTTTGTTGTATGTCCATCATTATTGCACTTATAACACTTAATGTTATTATTCCTTGGAGGTGCAAATGTCTTGGTATTTCTCCTAGTGAAGCCATATCTATTCCTATCATGAACCCTACAATTCATTGCCTTGTGACCAAATTGATTACATGAGTAGCAATACCCATGAAAAAGTTACCTATTTCTGAAGTTCTCATTTTCCTATCTTTCATGTGTCCTGCACTATGAAGCCTTGTGCCCAAATTTGTGACATGAGAAACATCGTCCATTGAAATTTCCTTGCCTTGACCTCATTGGTATCTTAGTCTCTCTTACCCTGTGTTGGTTCATATTCCATATGTTCCTCTTTTGTGCATTGTTCTTTTCCTTGTTGAACTTTCTATTGTCCAACTCATCCTCAAAAGTCTCACTTTCTCTCACATTGTCTTCTTCTAAAGTTTCTTCTTCTTCAAAACTTGAGGTTGACTCTTCTTCTTGTTTCTTTTGAGCCTGTTCAAAACCAAGACCTATTTTTCTTGATGTAGGCTTTTGTGTCTTGATAATCTTATCCAAATTCTTTGAGCTTCTTCCAAACTTGTGTAGCTTATCCTTAGACTTCTCTACTTCTTCCCTTAGTAGAGCTACTTCTTGTTCTAATCTTTCACATTCTAAGACCTTTGCTTCTAACTTATCCTTGAACTTATTTTTCTTAGCTATTGACTTATTTAGATCCTCTATAAGCTTTCCTCTCTCTTCATCACATTCTTGAAATTGAAGCTCAAGTTGGGAGTTTTGCTTTCTTACCTTCTTTAAATTTTTAAGAGCATAAATAAGCTCTCCCTCAAGATCAACTTCTCCTTTTTTTTATTCTTCCTCTATTTTTTTGTCTTTGAAAACATCTTCATTCTTTTCTAACTTGTCTTCTATAGGATCACCTCCTTCTTCTTCTAGTGCCATTAGAATATTCTCTTCTGGTCCTTCAAGTGTATCCTCATATTCATCATCACTGAAACTGAAACCATTCTTTGTACAACTATCTTCAAGATGTCCAAAATTACCACATCTAAAACACTTGAGAATTATTGGTGACCTTTTCTTAACTTCTTCTTTTCCTTCTATCAGAAATAGGACTTCATCTTTATCATTATCTAAGAAACTATTATCACTATCACTTGAATACTTACTTGCCTTGTCTGCATAGTAGCTCCTATTTTGTCTTTGAAAGAACTTCTTTCCTTGTCTGCCTTGTCCATCCTTACCTTTCTTTTGGTACCTATATTTTTCTGATTCCCTATTCTTATGATCATTTTTTTCTTCATCATTGCTATTTTTGGCTTCTTGACAATCAGTTGCATAGTGACCATACTTTCCACAATTGAAACATCTAACAGATTTTGCATCTTTAAATTTTCTTGAATCCTTATTCCTTCTACCATAATTTGCTTCTTCATCACTGGATGACTCATTTCTTGAATCTGACTTCTTGTCCTTTGTCTTCTTAGTAGCTTTGAAGGTTGCTTCCTTCCATAGATTAGGTTCCTCTTTTGTTCTTATCTCAAAAGTTGTAAGAATACCAAGTAACATATCTCTTGTCAAAGAATCACCATATTTTGATTCCTCTATAGCAAAGATCTTTTCACTAAAACTTTTTGGAAGAGATCTTAAGATCTTATCACAAACATCAGATTCTTCAATCTCAAGTCCAAGTCCTTGCATGGCATTAACAACCTCATCTACATGAAGTAGATAAGTACTAATGTTTTCCTCATCCTTCATTTTTAAATCTTCAAATTGTCCTTTGATATTTCGTATCTTTGCCTTTTTGACACTTTTATCTCCTTCATAAATTCTTTGCAACTTATCCCAAATTCCTTTTGTATCTTTGCAATGCATAACCTTTATGAACTATGTTCTATGCAAACCTCTCAAAATTGCATTCATTGCTTTTGAATTGTAATGTTGTAGAAGCTTACCATCTTTATCTGTAGGTGGAGTAGTTGGTGGTGTGTATCCATTTTCAACTGCTTCCCATATTTCATTGCCAAGTGCCATCAGGTGAATCTTCATTCTCATACTCCAAAATATATAATCGCTTCCATCAAATACTGGTGTTGAATTATCTAAGGATCCATTCTTAGAATCCATTGTGTTCTTGTAAGCTTTTCCTTCAAGTTGTTAAACTCTTCCGAAGGAACCCGCTCTGATACCAATTGAAGAACACAAGCTTATACTAAGAGGGGGATGAAAAGTATAAGACCACTTTTTACTTTTCTTTCCCAATCAATATTATGCAATGTATAGATAGCAATATCAATAGTAGTAATCAAAGCAATGCACAAATCACCACACACAATAGAGACACCAATTTAACGTGGTTCACCCAATGTGGGCTACTCCACGGAGAAAATATTTCACTAAAATTTTCTCAATCAATCTCTTGGGAATTCTTTCCCTATTACAATGTTTATGGACCTCTGTCCAAAGGAGACACCAATCCCTTAATCAAGTTCATGGATCTCTATCCATAGGAGAACTCCTTTCTCCTTATACTGGTCGGTGATCTTCTAGAAGAACTACTACCTCCACTACACTGGCTAATGGATCTCTATCCACTGAAGACTCCTATCCTCACTCAGAAGACCCGTCCTCACTACCTTGGCTAATGGATATCTATCCACTGGATACTATTGTCCTCTATACTCTATCACCTTCAAAGCTTGCTCTTTGCTTTATCTCAAATCTGCACTAAACATAGTCCTTCATTCTAGCACAAATCTGCTCAATATCTGTCTTTAGTCTAGTACAAACCTATCCTTAAATCTACACCAAAATTTATCCTCAAATCTGCACTAAACAAAGTCCTTTTGTCTAGCACAAATCTATCCTCAATATTTGTCCTCCCCCTATCCTCAAATTTGCACTAAGCACAATCCTTTAGTCTAGCACAAATCTATACTCAATCTCTGTCCTCTTATCTATACTAAACATAGTCCTTCGATCTAGCACAAATATATCCTCAATATCTATCCTCAAGCCTTAACACAAAGCTTGATTCAATCACAAATCAACTTTGCTAGATCTGCCCCAAACCTTAACTCAAGGTTTGAACAAATCAATCAACTATTCACAAGTCTTCTCAAAGACTTGTCTCAAATCTACCTTGTAAGCTTTCACAAAAGCTCACACTAATCTATCCACAAGTCCTCTCTAGAACTTGTCTCAAATATGCTCAACAAGTCCTCACTAGAACTTGTCTACTCTGCTCTCAATATTTGTCCTCAAATCTGTATTGTAAGCTTCCACAAAATCTCACACAAATTTGTCCACAAGTCTTCTCAAATACTTACCTCAAATCTGCTCAACAAGTCCTCACTAGAACTTGTCCAATCTCATATAAACATATAGAGAATTGTTAGAGACTCAATATGCTTCACATTCACCACAATGCTCAATCACTTTCAATATCTCTTCTTACCACAAAAATATATAGATAATTGTTAGAGACTCAATATGCTTCACATTCACCACAATGCTCAAAAACTTTCAATCTCTCTTTTTACCACAGAAACATATAGAGAATTGTTAGAGACTCAATATGTTTCACACTCACAAACACTCAACCTCTTTCTCAAATCAATTTTAGAATATAGAACAATTTGTTTCATAGAACTTGAACTATCACTTCAATACATCCACTCAACTAATCTCAATCACTTCCACTCAATCAATCACTTCAACAACAATGCTTATCAAGTAATCCTCACATAACAATGATACTCATGATCTTTTGCAAACCCTAGTTCAAGTTCCTCACTCAACTAATTGCTTCAACAACAATGCTAGTCAAACAATGTTCTATCAAAAAATATTATTCCAAAAAAACCCTTTAACAATCAACTCAACAATGCTCATCAAACAAGGTTTTATCAACAACTCTTATTCTAGAAAAAACCTTTTCACTCCAACTTAGCATTCACAACATTCAACAATCACTCACTAGGAATATGTGCCCATACCTTTTGTTTGATGTAGAAGTGCCCTTAAAAACCTGTCTCATTCAAAATTTCCTTCTTTGTCAATTTCAATGGTTATATGACAAAATATCACACTAACACTCTCTCACAATATTCCTCAATTACAAAAATAATCAAACTCAAATACACCTTATTACTCCTTGAAATTAGAAATCATCAAATCACACATAAAAATAATCACTCAAATTGCTCCTTATAATCTCCAATTTTAATAAATCAATATTCAAAAATCAACCCTTCAAAAATAATATCTGCCTACTCTTTTATCTCCCTCAAAAACACTTAATAGCTAATATTAATTCAGGCAAAAATTAAATCTTATAAACCATCAAAACATTTTATTTTTCAACCTTAGGCACATAAAAATATTTTTAATTTCTTTCAACCTTAGCACATCTGAAACTAAGCAACTATCACAAATGACATCAACGCATACCTTTGTCACAACCAAAAAAGGCCTCGATGGATTTCGAACAAGAGACATTTCTGCTGAGTGCCTTACCAAGGCACTAGCCCACCACGTGGGCTAGGCGCTCCCACGAGGAAGGGAAGGTGCAAGCCTACCTTTATTCCTATGTTAGGCACTGCACAAAAAATGAATGCCCTCTCTTATTAGCCAAAAACAAACCCAAAGGGATTCAAACTTCCACGCTTTTCTTGCCACACACTGTATTGCCTCCGCAATTTTCCAACTGCACTACCAGCGCCTTTGGTGCTTTTCTGCTCCCCTCAATTTTTTCCTTCACCGCCAGAGATATTTTTGAAAAACATGAGACCCTTTCCCTTTTTGCATAAAAAATAATGGAGCATAGGAGATTCGATCAATAGCATGGGAGATGTAAGGCAAAAAACTTTTCCACAATTTATACACAATACTCCATGCCATATGACGTCGATGCATCAAATTGAATTTTCAATTCAATTTTTACTTAGCCTTATAACCCTCCTTAGGGTTTATTAAATTAATAAAAATTATTTTTTAATTAAATTAAAATTAACTTAAATAACTTTGAAGTTAATTAAATTAATTTATAATAAAATTATATTAATTAATTTATAATTAATTTAAATTTCCCTCTTTAATATTATAATATTATTTGCTTGGGCCTCTTCTTTGCACTTTGAACCATATCTGACTTCTTGGAACCGGGTCTTGACCAACTGAAGGTGGACTCTTCTTTTTGCACGGATTGTGGAACTACTTCCTTTTCCATTGCTCACTGAAATTGACTTTCGACATCAATGACCATTCATTCTTGATATCAATGACAACTCATCCACTCAAAATATCCAACATGGATCATGATAAGGGTTCTAATCTACTAGATTTCATGACTATTATTGAGTGGAAATCAAATCTTGCGCCACGATGCTTCCAAAGAAGAAAAATGAATTATCTCATGAGCTTCCCGCATCGCAAGTGCAAAAAAGTGTTCATGCTTTAGCCAATCAGTGAGTGATATAATATCTCCAAGTCATCGAGATGAATGATTTTAATTTGAAAAGCATGCAAACAGATAATTCTCGCAGTGGTCGCATTAATGGTGGAAGGTGTGCATGCAATGGAAATTAAAAGTGCTCAAAAGCTTAGAATGCATTCATTAAACAAAAGCAGTGCTCACCAAGCAGGAAAAGCCAAAGAGTAGCAAAGTTACTATCTGCAAGTGCTAGAGAAAGAGCATTCTGAAGATTTCCATGAAAATGGCTCCTAAGAAATCTACAAAGGATATGCAGTGAAGAGAATTTGAGCTGAACGGCTATGTAAATTAGATGAGATGGTTGGTAGATACTGTAATGACTCAAGTAAGTAGAACCTTATTGAGGAGGAATTTTGAATTCAGATACTTCAAAGGAAGACCATTATCACTGTAAAATCCTTCTTATTTTCTTACATCTGTGATTTTGTGCACCATTATCCTGAGTTAATTTTTGCAATCATTAAATTCTATGATCTTGAGAAAAATGCAATGAAAATAGCTAATGGCATGACATTATTCACCATTACCAAATAATATTATCTTGATTTATTTATCATAGGGGTAAAATCACCTTTAGAAACTAAACAATTTGATATAGTAGAGCAAGATAGGGTTTATGCTTCATTAATGGCTTTTGACGAAAAGGAAGTCATTAAAAAATTGCTTCACCTCTAATTTAGGTGGATAAAGAATGAATATGAGATGCTCAAAATCCCAATCCCTATTGACCAATTGGCTAACCTAGAGTTCTACTCCATGCTAGATTGTTTAGAGGGTTTGTATTTCAACCAACTCGTGGGAGATTGGCAAATAGCCATTGCATACTATATTTCCAATCAGAGAATGTATGAGCCAGAAGCATAGAAGAAGGTTATTAATGTCATTTACTTTGATTGGTTGAATTTCCTAGCTAAAATAATACATGAGCAATTAGTGAGAATGAAAAGTTGTTCTGACACACCCTCTTTCTAACATTGTTCAAGTCTAGTTTGGATGTTCTTTGCTATCGTAAGGAAGATGATGCCCTGGATTCTAGTAAAGGAAAAGAATGACCAGGGAGACCCTATTCTCATATATTATTGGACTACTCATTTGATTTCTATCCCTTCTTCTCCTTCTCCTCCTCCTTCCCTAAATAAAACTCCTTTCCCTTATAAGGAAAAAGTTGTAACATAAGTGCCCTCTCCCCCTCATAATTCACCACCTGCTTCACCAGTAAATATTGAGGGCCAAGCCAACCCACCTCCTCTAAAGTCATGTAAAATTCCTCCTTCATCATCCCTTGTGATTCTATCTTTGCCATTACAACCTCCTCCATCATCTTAAATGCAAGTTGTTTCAAGCACACTAACTCACCATTCTATGAGTTTTGCTTTATTTTCCATGACTTTTCCTATCGTAATAGCAATAGTAGTTACAGATTCCACTATAGTCACTACCACCCTTTCACAGTCAGTTACTGAGTCTGCTCCCTCTTATCTTATAATATCTCCTCCTGTGAGTTATCCTACATTGGCAACTTTGCAAAGAGAGAAGGAAACTTCATATAAAATTCAAGATTTTTGGGTAGAAAAGTTATCCAAACCTTCAAATAGGATGGCTACCAAGAAAAGTGCTATGTTTGTTGACCTGGTGTTGAGGCAAAGAGCATCTAAATCTATTATTCCTTTAGTGAGTAAGATTGAAACCAAAATGATTTCTCACGACTATCGTTTGGAAGAGTATACATAAGACATTGAGTAGCTACCTACAGAGGATGAGCTGGTCATAGCTAAGGCCCACTTAGACACTTTCTATATCAAAGTTGATATATACAAGGAGAATGTTGACAAGCTAGAGCGGATAATAGAAAAACTTAAGAAAATAATCAATAACCATAAACAAATAGAGAAATCTTTCAAAAAGGAAGCAAATAACAGGTAGAACAAATTCCAAGAGGTTAGTAAGCTCAAGGGGTAGGTAAAAGAGCAAAAGAAGAAAAATTAAGAACAAGCCAAAGAAATGTAGAGCTTGAAGCAGTAGCTTCAAATTGAAAATGCTAAGTCTTCAGGATTCTTGAAGGCAGGGCTAAAGAAAGTAAGGAAATAACTTTTATCTAAAGTTCTGGAGAAATGCTCAGAATTACAGCACATATGTAGGTGAAGTTATGATTTATATCCCTTATTCTCCTTCTCCTCCTCCTTCCCTAAATAAAACTCCTTCCCCTTCTAAGGAAAAATTTGTAACAAAAGTGTCCTCTCCTCCTCACAATTCACCACCTGCTTCACCATTAAATACTGAGGACCAAGCCAACCCACCTCCTCCAAAGTCACCTAAGATTCCTCCTTCATCATCCCCTGTGATTCTATATTTTCCATTACAACCTCCTCCATCATCTTAAATGCAAGTTGTTTCAAGCACACCAACTCACCATTAGGTGAGTTTTGCTTCATTTTCCATGACTTTTCCTATCGTAATAGCATTAGTAGTTACAGATTCCACTGTAGTCACTACCACCCTTTCACAGTTAGCTACTGAGTCTGCTCTCCCTTATATTATAGCCTCTCCTCCTATGAGTTATCCGGCATTAGCAACTTTGTAAAAATATAAGGAAACTTCATAGAAAATTCAAGATTTTTGGGAAAAAAAGTTATCCAAACCTTCAACTAGGATGGCTACAAAGAGAAGTACTATGTTTGTTTACCTGGTGTCAAGGCAAAGAGAATTCAAATCTATTATTCCTTTAGTGAGTAAGCTTGAAACCAAAATGACTGCTCAAGACTATCATCTGGAAGAGTATACAGAAGACATTGAGTAGCTACCTGTAGAGGATGAACTGGTCATAGCTAAGGCCCACTTGGACACTTTATATGTCAAAGTTGATATATACAAGGAGAAGGTTGACAAGCTGGAGCAAACAATAGAAAAACTTAAGAAAATAATCAATAACCAGAAACAAATAGAGAAAGCTTTCAAAAAGGAAGCAAATAACTGGTAGAAAAAATTACAAGAGGCCAATAAGCTCAAGGAGTAGGTAGAAGAGCAAAAGAATAAAAATGAAGAACAAGCCAAAGAAATATAGAGCTTGAAGTAGTAGCTTCAAATTGAAAAGGCTAAGTCTTCAGGCTTCTTGAAGGCAGGGCTGAAGAAAGTAAGGAAAGAAAATTTATCTGAATTTCTGGAGAAATGCTCAGAATTACAGCACATCATTGATTACATGGATGATGTCAGTCACTTGCTTCAGAATACCCAACAAGATCTAGATAGCTTCACTCAAGAACTACAACCCATGGTGGTTCCAACTCAAAAAATTTATAAGTTGGCAGATAGCAAGCTTAGTGAGACTGCTAAGCCTATTCCTAACAAAAAATGGAATATGACTAGATTGGCTACCATAGTCATAGTAAAGAAGAACATAATGCTACAAAAGGCTTGGCTGTTATTTGATAAGGTGGAGAATATGATCCAGGATGTAGTGGATATAAATAAAGAGATGATTTAGAATGGCTTTAGATGGTTATGGTTGGAGAATAACACTTTACTATCAAAGGAAGATATTAAGAAGAGTGTAGTTGAGAGCCTCCAAGATGAGTCTAATATTGATGGCTTGGAAGAGTCGATTGATCAGGAATAGGTTTCACAAATGATTATTGATCAAACCAGACTCCAAGATCTGATGGAGGACTTGGTAAAAAAATGAAGTGCTAAAAATTATGAAGACACTATTGAGTTAGAGTACATTCATAAGCAGCTTAAAGAGACTTCCAATTCCTCTGAAGCAGCCTAGAAGTAAGCTTTGCAAACTCTAAAGCTAATGGTGTAGTTCTTTGGAAAATATGTTGAGGACAAGAATGAAGACCAAGATTCACCTATGGAAGAAGAAGATGTTGAGCAGGACCAAGAGGATAATGTTGTAGAAGAATCTCAGTAGGAAGGTGAAGAACCAGATAGGATTACTACAAACCCTAAAGAAGCGCAAGCATAGAACATTTTTTCTATGATGTATAATTTTGTAGTCATGTAGAAGTACTGTATTTTTTATTTGTTTTGACTTTGACACTATCATAAGGCAACAATAAAAGCATGAGGCTAAGATACAGAGAATGAAATTTTTGTGAAGGCATTCATGTCATTTTGGAAAGGCATAAAAAGGAGAGCATAACTTTATTTTTTTATTAAGCATTGGAGCAATTTTGAAAGAAATGATGTATAACTCTTGTTTCCAGTATGATCTCCATGTGAGAAGTTATCCTCTAGGATGTCCATAAAGTTTTTAGAGGGTAGTGATCATATGGAAATTATTCTTCGAAGCATTATTTGAAGATCAACATTTTTTTACTCTTGATGCCCAATGGATAAGACTTTGAGTTCATTGGATTTACGAGTAAATCCACCCTATAGGCATTAGAATGTATGCCCAAAATGGCCACATCCTTAGAAAAATTTGAAAATTTATTCTAAGACATGAGAAATCTCCAATCTACTGAAGACATAGAGTATTTTGGAGTGGATCCACACAAGAATGATCATTCCACTCAATACTTAGTGTTTTTTGTAAACATGAGCGAGGTTTTCTATTTTGCTCGGTACTTAGTGTATTTTGCAGCGGAGTCTCACCAAGTTCCCAATCCATAATTCTATTTGAGTTTTTAATGATATCAGCACATTCTAAAGTATGAACTGGTGATATTATCTTATTCTACATGTTCAATCGACTAAGTGTCAAGAATGCTCATTTCGCTAAGTTCCAAGACCATTTTTTAGCAAAATTACGATGAGCTCTGCACTGCTTGGTTAGAATATTTAAAATGCTCTAAAGTAAGTAAAAGTAGCGAAATAGCACAAAGGTCATTTTTGCATTGCTTTTATATAGGATTGTCATTTCCACAGTCAAACTAGGTCAAAGTTGGTGGAGTGATATTTGAGAAGCGGATTGCAATTGGTTTTCAAAGCTAGGAATGCTAGAAGGAAGTGAAATATTTTAAAGGGCTAAGTGATCAGATTGATGATAAACTTGATTCTACTCGAAACTCAGTGTATGTCTCACAAATTCTTGAATCCACTATCCAAAGCCACTCAAGCTAATGTCAGTGTTATTTTCAGAGTGAATTGGTGACTCTTTCTACCCCACTCACCTGCAAGGCATTGTTGAAGTTCAATCGCACCCATTCACCGAGTGCATCAACGATAGATATTTTGCTAATATTTTTATGAAGCATACAAAGGTGGATTGAAGAAAAATCAGTTTGAGTGGGTAGTTGGAGAATCAATGGTGCCAATAAACAAGAACAAAGAACCAGAGTAGTTGTAGATCCATGACAGAATAAAGTTTTCAAGAAGAATGAACGGTCCAGATCTAGTTTTTAATGGCCTGAGGCCCACCTACCATTACTGGACTAGCAAGTTGTAGAGCCAAGTTGCCATGGTGGATGACCTCCAGTGGATTCTTAAAACCCTACAAGTGAATGAAATAATGTTAGCATAGCTCTCTATTGAGTTGTCAAATTCTTAATCCTTGTAATGTCTCCCTTTATTCTTTTCATTGTAAACTATAAATAGAGGTTGAACCCTCAATTTTTAGGGTTAGCTCTAGTGTGTTTGCTTGCCCTACTGTGTAAATATTTTTTGCAAACTAATAGAAGGAGCATTACTCAGATTTTTGACTTAATACTTATTATCTTTGATATCTTTCGTTAAGAGGTTTGAAGTTGTGGATTGCATTTCTATTAATGCTATAACAATTAGTTCATTTCATTTGCATTGGATTACTACTTGTTAAGGTAGTTGAAATCTGTTCATAGTTATATCTATGTTGACAAGAAGTTTATTTTTGCAAAGTCTGATTATTGATCTATTCTGCTAAATTGGATTGTTGATACATTGGACATTAAAATTTCTTCTTAGAATATATCTATTTTTTCTTTATTGTATGAAGATTTCATGGTTTTGGGTGTTGCTAATATTGAGTGTGGGACACTAGAAGTAGTTTTCTAGAGGTTTTTCTTGTGGATGCCTATGCTATTAGCCCTATCCATCCACTTTTAATGCATAATTTCTTAACCCTAAACCTTTTATAACCCTATTCCTAAAAACCCTTTATTGAGATCAATTGATTCAACATTCTATTCAGTTGACAAGGAACCAACCTACTCTGGAGGTTGGATTGAAGTAATCTTTGGTCCATCCAATATTGAGTTTTGAACTGTGACTATCAGGTGTTAGCCTAGCCAAAAAACTGGAAGATAGATAGTTGCAATATCAAGTAAAACTTGATGACAATTTAGATCCCAATAATAATGAACCATCAAATGAAAGATCATATATAATGTGTGTCAAAATATATACATGGAGGTACATCAAATACCTGCAACCTACAATAGTTTAGGTCATTAGACCTTGCACTCAAAAATGATACAATGTCAATAAGGCATAATCATGCATGGTCTGCGCCACCTATATCATCTCCACCATCTTTGCTTCTCTACGAGGCTACCTGGAGCTAGTGCCCACTGATCTCTCTAATCAAGCACATGTCCTATGATTGGGTTGTACTAATGATTTTCCTAACTTGCTCTACCTACTCCAATGGGAACCCCTTGCTATGGACAACTCTTGAGGTGTGCCACCTAATATCCTAACCTAAACCTACAAAGCTATAATATATCCAACATCCATAGAAATCTGAGTTGTAGCATCCTCTAGGAGTCCCCGTAGATGCCTAATATTTGCCACTGCATCTAGCCCAATTGGTCCCTATGGGGTGGTATAGGTGGTGTAACCTATGAAATAGTAGTAGCCTCAATGGTCATCTTGAGTGAATCTCACTCTATAGTCCTAAGATCTAATTATGACTATAGAAGATCCCACTAAGCGGTGATCTTCTCGATATCAATGGTTGCTAAGTCAACCTATGTCCAAAGGATGGTCCTCTCCTCCTCATAGCCCCACCACTGAGTCTACCTTATTGTGAGCTATACCTATAAAGCACTCATCTGAGCCTATAGGGTAGTGATAGACGTATCCCTCTTTAAAATTTTCCTCTGATTCATCTACAGTTGTGTCTGTAGACCATATACCTAGGCCCATAGCTATGAAACCTTATCATCAGGCTCCTCCTTGTCCTCCTTCTCATCTTGAGTCTTCTCCTCTGGAGAAATGGCCTGTCTCCACTCCTCCTTAGTCCTCTAAAGAACTCATCACCCATGTGGTTCATCTAGTGTTGCCTTTGTAGCCTCCCCATCCCTAGATCTACCTAGGGGACCACCACCCTCCCATAGTCTCGTGGTCCATCAAGCATCATAGTCAGGATTCATCCCATCATCAACTAATTTTTTATCCTAAATAACATCATCCTCATCTATCAATAGGGTCACCTAAGGCTAGGCTAACTGTATCTCTACATTAATGTGATGGTAGAGGATTAGATCCTCTAGGATATCTTAGTGAATCTTGAACTGTCTGGTGATGCGAGAGAAATGGAAGAACTCCCATACATTAGGATTGCACCTGATGATCCAATGATCACACCTAGCTCATGGCAAGTAGTGGTTTGCATCCTCCCATACTGGGTAGTCTAAATAAGGATGCTATATAATATGGCCTACCTGCAGTCCTGTAAGTCGATCCATGTAGTGTTAAATATCTCCTACATGAGATCTACTATAGTAAGTCTCCAACTCCCATAGCCAAAAATCTCCATAACACTATGTAGTAGTGGCTACTATAGCAATTGATAGGGGTAGCCCTCCAAGATGCTCCATCCTGATGTGCTCTCATACCCATATCTAAAGTAAGATGCTATAGCCTACTATCACTCATCCTCACTGAGTGATGTGCTATAGCTCATCATAAATATGTGCCAAAAGGGTACTCCCCCATGATAGGATCAATGGTTGGTCTGTGGTTCTCATGAGTAGATCTTGCATGATGGCCAAGAGGTTCCAAGGGAACCTCACTCTAGATGTGTCTAGCAGCAACACATTACAAATTATGTGCATAAGGATAATTTGGCGCCATGAGAATATGTATAACCTATACCAATGATAAACTGGCACCCCATTGTGCTCAATGTCCTCTAGCACCTCCTCGCACTTGTCACCTAAAACTCATTGAAAAATGGCATTCTTTACTTTGGTAGACAAAGAAGTGGACTATCCATCGATAGGAATACGAAAGATACGATACACATCCTCAAGTGTAACCATCATCTCCCCAATCAAGAGATGGAAGGTATTAGTCTACGCATCCCAGAGATAGGCTAATGATGTCATACAGACCTGATCTACCTATATGGTGGGAAATATCAAGATATAGCTAAGGCCCACAACATCAAACTAGTTTAGGTTTGCTTGCCCTAGCTGGGGCAGTAGAGCATGCAATAAATATGACTCCCACGCCCATGCAGTCAAGGTCTAAGAGATATGATAACATAACGCATCATAAGTCAAAAACTCAAAATAATCAAAAATGCACTTCAAAGGTACAAATAAATCAAAAATGCACTTCAAAAATTCAAACAAATCAAAAATATACTTCAAAAGTACAATTAAATCAAAAATGCACTTGAAAATTTCAAAAAAATCAATAAAACCAAGTAAAAAATTCAAAAAATTTAAAAATATTTGAAAATTTTTCTAAGGTTCCTTAGCCACTGATGTCAACCACAGTTGTAGTCATAGCCACGGTTATCATCTATGGCTAGCACTAACGGTTAATTTTTTTATCATTGGGGTTTGAACCTAGCTGCGACTGACAACCGCAGCCCCTAATTGGCCAATTGAGAGTTGTGGATGCCATGCATGGCTATGCAAATGACCTCGTTCGAGGTCAATTACCACCCTAAAAAGTCCCAAAATTAAAAGCTCACCCCCTAAGCTAAACCAAGGCTAATCCTAAACTACAGTGAGGTTAATTGCCAATAATTTAATGGGGTTCATTTAATGCCATTACTTAATGTGGTTTATTTTAAACTGGGCAACTTGAGTGAGAGAGGTTGAGATGCTACCTTCGAAGCACCAGCTTTACCACTAGACGCCTTCGGTTGGTCTACCATCATGGTAGGTAGCAGTTTCAATAGCATTCCAAGTCAAAGGATCTCTTTCTCTTATTAGAGCTCTCACTATTAGTAGTTGTCAAAAGGAAATAATAAGTAGTAAAAAAAACTAATATTTCTTTATATTTCTAATTTGGGCCTCAACCGCTGATGTTAGTCATGGGCATAGAATGGCTAAATATCAGCTACTACTATCAGATGTGGCTAAGAAAATTATAAAATCTAGTTGCAGCTAACAATCGCGACTAGCAGCTAGAAATAAATGCTCTCAAATTACAACCATGAGGAGCTTCAAAATGCAAAATAAAAAATATTCAATGGTCCAAAAACCTCAAAAATTGCAAAAATAACAAAAACATCACATAAATCAAAATTCAAATGCATCTTGTATTCAGATATTTACCCTATACACTTGGTGGTTGCAACGACTTGTGCTTCATGCAATTTGGTAAGATTATTAAATTACCATAAGTCCATTTGGGGTAAATTAGTCATTGTTGACTTGAAATGTCTTCACTTCAATCCTAAAGAAGGCCATGGCAGCCAGACTATCCCATGGGAATGAGGTGTTCATTTCATTTCTTCTATGCCATTTTTAAAATATCATCGAATATCATGATTCACCACAATCTTAAATAGACTTACTACCATCTTGATTCCCTAAGAAGTCCATTGCAATTGGACTACTCCACAAGATAGAGATGTACAATTGCTATTAATGGTTGAAATCATGGTTGTAATAAATCTTACCATATAACAACATGCAAAAGTTTTGAATCATCCAAATTATTCATCTTGGTCAAGTGACTCGTTGCTTTAATTACTTGTCCTTACCCTCATCGACTTGTTGCTTGAGGGGGTAGTCATAATATCAAAATCATAATAAAAATCAACAAAGGATCACTTGATCATGTCAAATTACGTTTGTCTTATTATTAATTGCTAACAACTATCATAAGCTTACCCTTTTACTGGGTAAAAAGCAATTATGCCAATTTAAAGTCTTTTAGTGATCCACCTATCAGAACAATTGTAGCTTAAGTGCTACCCTATTATAGTTGAACCCGTGAAAGCTATGCAAAATTAATCCTTCCATCCTATTGAAAGTAATGATTCTAAGATATGCATCCTTTGCAGGATTGGGGCATCTAATATTGATCAAATCAATGATCATTATTCAACCTACAACATGGCTTTAGGTGATCTATTTTTGCTCAACATCATGTTTTCCCACAATGCATCCCAAAAGGGGCATCTGTAGACATCTAAAACACATCATTTTTAGGATAATACTCATATCGGCATCTTTGTAGACCATATGAATGACCTTGGACCCTCCCAAGACTAAGCAGTGGTTCTAACCACTCATTTTAGTCATCCTGTACCTATTCAGCCTTGGTCGCGGATGGCATCTGTAGCTAAGATCTTAGTTACGGTTAACACCTGCAACTAGGGTCCTAGATATGTTTAGGAGCTACAGCTAGCTCTGTAACTATCTCAGCCTCTCGAGCCAAGCCAAATTAGTTGTAACAGCCATGTGCAACTAATCCTAGGAAAAATTGGGCGAGAAAGTTTCTTAATGTTTCCTCCCAACTGCTCGAACATATCAATTCTTGATCTTTGCTTCTCAAGGAAGCTAGGATGAGGAGTTAGAAAGGCTATAAGACTCCTTTCAAAATTGGAGAGAGGCCTAGACTAATATTGAATTTGAATGTAGCAAAGCCCTACCGAATTGGAGAGCCACTTGCAACCTCTAAGGAGTGCTAATATGTTGTCCATTTGGAGAATCATACTTGCATTTGAATCAATGGATATTTTAATAGCTTAAGGAGCTAGCTCACCAATTGATACACTTCCATTGCAAATTCTAGTGAATTCCACCACCAATCTATTTTAGAACACCAAGACGACCCTTTATCATCAATTCCTTGGAGGATTTGAGAGTTTTTGACCCTAGTTTCAAGAGAAAGAGAAGTTCTCCCATATTTTTGGTTGTCAATCGTGACTAATAGAGTTGGCTGCAATGAGCACCCACATATAGGGTTCGATGCTTCTTTCCCTCCATTTTAGCAATAGATTTCCATTTCTAGCTATGCAAGTAGTTTAATCTAGCATAGATTAGCATTGTAGAATATATTTGCACGGTTAATTTGCAATATTAGAGGTAGCTTTACCTTAATATTCGTCACATTTTTTTATTTCCATAAATCTTCGTGTATTAGCTTTATTCATGCTTTATACTTAAAATTACATATTAGATTAGCTAGATCTATATGTTTTCAAGCATGTTTTACATTGATTTAGGCATTTTATAAGTATCTTTGCAAATATTTATGCTCATTTCAAGTTTTATTCAATTTCTTGCATTTCTTGAATAATAGCCTCATCATGAGAGGCTTCATATGCATTTAATATATTTTATCATTTCTTTCACATGGGTGATAGATCATTTGAAGCTTCAAGGTACTCTCAAAGATTAAATTCCTCTTGACAAGTAGAGAAGGAGGTATCCTTGTAAGCCCTCAAGCAGAGTTGGTGGAGATATGAAGATCATTGTGAAGCACAACTTCCCCCACTTCGGGGTCATTTGCATATTGTAGCATTGTATCAAACTTTGGTATCCCTAAGAGGGATGAATCTGTAATAAGTGATTCATTTGATTAATAAAAGAGAGCTTCCTTTGTTATTTCCTTCTTGTCAAATGTTTACATAGATTACATGCTTTTGATTATTTATGTTGCAATATCTTTAGTTGTGTGGTTTTCATACCATTCTATAGATAGTATTTGGGTAGAACTAATAGTTGTAAGTTTAAAAATTTGAGAGAATAGATTTTAAGGAGATTTGAAACCACAAGAATCACATTTTACGGGTAGCATTAGAAGAAGGAAAAGAGTTGCATTTTGGAGAACTTCATAATAGAATTGAAAGAGTTTTTGGACAGCGAGTAAGTTGGTATTTGAGAAGCAATTAGAGCTACAAAATTTATAAGTTTTGAAGCAGAAAAGTGAAAGGAAGTGAAGGTGCAAAATTTACAAGATCAAGATAGCAAAAGGGTGAATCAAATCACCAAGGAAATTAGCTGCAAAAGGAGATCAAAAAGGTATGCAATATTGGTGCTACATAAGTTTATTATTTGAGCATTATAATCAGTCTACATTAAGTATTTGAGAGCACCATAGTAAATTTATTAAATTCTAAATAAGGAAGTTGAAATAGAGAGTCGTCAAGAAAAAGAATTTGATATCATTTGCATCTTAAAATTTGTAAGAATGAAATAACAAATATCCAAGTTAAATCTTACTTGAAAAGGAGAAACGAGAAGGAAACAATAATAATATTGAATGTTATTTTTTAGATTATAAAATTATATATTTATTAGAGAAAGAAATAGAATAAGAGTATTTCTCTAAGAAAATAGAAGACCAAATAGGAGTATTTCAAAAAGGACAACAAATTTTTGAGTGTCTGAATACACTAAGAAAACCATTGTGCAAAGAAGAGGTGAAAGCATTGGTTTGGAGTAGTGAAGCACCACCATAGCTCAAGTAAGAGCCACCACTATTCAAGTAAAAATTAGTACAATCCAATGAAGCACCACTATAACTCAAGGAAAAGCCACCATCATTCAAGGAAAAGCTACCACAGTCCAAGGAAGTGCCACTATTGCTCAAGGAAGAGCCACCATTGCCTAAGGAAGAGCCACCACCAGAAAAGTGAAGGAAATCTATCAAGTTGAATTTCCAATGCCATAATTTCTCCCAAAGAGTCCAAACAAATGTAACTTACATGTTTTTGAAAAATATAGTAAAGGAAAGTATCTAGAGGAGATAGAACATTGAAAATTATGGCAAACTCCAAGTCTTAAATATTGGAGGAAATATTACATGCAAAGGATATTGAAAGGATAGGTGTGAAGAAGATAAAGCATTGGAAAGGACAAGCTAAAGCAAATTTTGGGTGCCAAAATTGCACCAAGGCCAAAGGAGATGTTGAATCTTAGTTGGAGGTGAGACACTTGTAAAGTGTAACACTCAAAGTATCATAATTTCATCATACAATGCAAAGTTATGTTATAGGCACTTGAAGAGAACAAATGAGTGTATTTGAAGCATTATAAGAGTTTGAGTGCCATGTGGCAAATATGAAGTAAAATATAAAAATGTTAAGCAGTTTAAATGTGTACAACAAGGAGGATAGCATATTTCAAGGTACCAAAGATAGTATACTAAAAGAGAGATTCAAGAGAACATCAAAAATAAGAGAGTGTGTAAGGAAGTTTGAGTGCAAGTAAGGAGGAAATACTCAATTTGGTACATGCAAGAGAACCAATCAATTTACGTACAAAAAAGTAGTTGAAGAGTCAAACTGAAGATACAACTACATTACAACAGTAGGGATAACGTATTAAATTGCCTTTACAAGGTTGGAGGTCAGTTGCCCAATCAAGGAGGAGAGAGAGTAATATTATCAAGGCAAGCCAAAGTACAACATAGAAAGAGGAGTGTTAATTAGAAGTTGGTCAAACATCATTGACCAAGAGAATTACCACATTCAAAACTGAAGGTAATTCATTCCTTTTAAATTTATTTATATGCTCAAAATAGGAGATATAAGGTTACATAAGGTTATTATTTTCTAATTTTAAAGTGAAACTATTTGTTTTGGAGAGATAATAATTAATATTTGAAACCTTATAAATCTAATTATTGCTATTAAAGAATTTTGTGAAGATTTGAAATTTGGTTTGAAGAATTGAAGGAATAAATTTGAAGTTTTGTAATTTGATTATTTGAATTTACAAAACAATTTGAAATATTTGCAATTTGATTAGATTGGAGTAATAAGGTTTTCTATATCAAATTAAATTTATAAAATTTACAAATATCTTTTTATGGAATTTCTAAATTTCTAAGTTTGGAGTTATAAGGAATTTAACACCAACATAGGACTAAAAATTTAGAATTGAAAGAAATAATTTTTTTGAGATTAGGGAGATAAAATATTGTCAACTTTAAGATCAACAATTTGAAATTTGTTCTTAGTCTGTCAACCAAAACTAAGGAGGAATAAAAGTAGATATTTTGAAATTGCATTCAAAATTGTCTTTATATTACTGTTCATAATTAGGGAGAAATAAAGGATTCAACTTGAACGAAAAATTAGAAAACTAAGTATTTTTTATCAAAGCTGTCTTACTTACAAAAACTATGGATAAAATAGTGAATAAGGTATTTAATGAAGATAGTGAAGAACTACTACATGCATTCAGATTTTATTCACATGGTTTAATACCCAATATTGATGGAGATCGAATATTTAATGTTCTAAAAGATAAATTGAGCTTATTCCTTAAGGAAGCTAAGGGAAATTTACTACCTTTATAGGATGTTTTCATGAAAAAAAATTTAAGTCTTTTTGGGAATCTCAAGACATCATTGTATTCACTATAGAAGAGTTTTTAATGATGTATCTTTCATTAATTGTTTTTAAACTCTTTCAAGGAAAGATACAGGTTGAAATAAATTCTTCATATGATTATCTTAAGGAAGAATCATCAAATCCAAGTCAATGTTATTATGATCTACTAACTCATCATATTGAAGGAGAATATTTAGTAAGAGTGTAGGAGCAAGGAAGGAAAAGAAACCAGGAAAGAAGTCAGATCAAGAAAGAAGATGTATCATCAAAGAAGATACAAAAAAAAAGAAATAAAAAGAAGAATAGAAGAAGTCACATCAAAAAGGTAAAACATGAATTATTTCATGCAATTTCAGGAATCGATCTTAAATAAGTCAAAGACCATGTTGAAGACTACAGTTTTCAATAACCAAATAATGTAATACAATGGTAGTGTTGGAATATATTACATTATTTGGTACATGCTAATGTACCACCTTTGGTACATTTTTAGATTAGGAAAGTGTTCTAGATTAGAGGATGAGTATTTACTTTATGCAATGTAATAAATGCATAAGTATTATTAAAGTGTGCAAAGTATTTTGGTATTGTAAATGTGCATAATAGTCCATGTGCACATGAGTTCATAGAATAGGAATATGAAGAGTCTCTAGAAGAGTGAAGGCCAAGAGTGATCCATATGAAGATTCACATTACATTTATATATATATATATATATATATATATATATATATATATATATATATATATATATATATATATATATATATATATATATATATATGTATGTGTATGTGAGCAAGTGACATGATTTGTAGTTTGAGAGAGTATGTAAGTATGGGTACTAAATTTCTTGATTCAATGGAGATATTATTTTTGTGAGCATTTGTTAATGATAATTTTATGAGTTATTGTTAAAGTTATTTTTGAGTTTTATACTTTTATAATATTGTCATTATCATATATTTCATTTTGTAAATTTATTTTAGATCTTCTGGCTACTTTTATCTTAAGTATTTAGCTTCAAAATCTAACAGTGGTATCAGAGTTGTAGCAAGGTTTTAAAGTTGAAAAGGAGATTTTCACTAGTTAAGGAGAAACCAATGAAGTTAAAGAAATTACCTCTAGAAAAGAAAACCAAGGAAGTTTGAAGATTTACCTATTCCAAGAGCAAATTCATAATAGAAGGAAATTACAGGTCTTGAAGATAGACCTTGATATTGATGAGATTAAGAGACCCAAGAAGGAGGTCCTATTGAAAATTTTGATAGATTGAAGAAGATTTCATATTGCTATTTGGCTAGAGTCTTTCCATAGGGTTAAAGGAGAACTCGTGAAGACTAGGACTCAACATAGTGAAGACTAGGACTCAAAATAGTTTTTTTTCCACTAGTTTTTAGAATAACTAGTGAAGTTTATTCATTTTGGAACTCTAGAAATTTAAATGTATTTGGTTGCTACTATATAAGTTTTTGTTGTAGAAAAATAGTTATCAGAAGTTGAGAAGCTTCCTACAATAGATAGAGAATAATTTCACCTTTGATTACCTGAAATTCTATGTGTTTTCCTCATGCAAGCATTAGTTTTGAGTTGCAACAAAAGAGTAGATATTGTAGATTAAGAAGGTCCAATAAAGAGTCCTCATTTGAAGACTATATATTGAAGCTAGAAGAGACACAAGAAATAGGTCATATTGAAGAACTTCTAGATTTGTAAGATTGAAGATTGAAGATACATAAGGACTAAGAAAAGGTCCTATTGTAGATTCAAGAAGCAACAAATTTTTGAGATCCAATAAAAAGATCTCATTGCAGAATTTCCATAATTGGAAGATTAGAGAGACCACAAAAAGGTCTCATTGAAGTTTTGAGAAGAATAATTTAGAAGTTGTAGAATTATAAGACCTAAGAAAAGAGATATCTAGAGAATTTAGAGAAGGAGAAGAAGGCTAGAGAAAGCCTCACAAAAAAATTGAAGAAATAGCCATTGGATGAGTTGTGAAGAAAGCTAAAGAAAGACTATTGTAAGCAAGGAGAAGGTTTTGATAAGAATTATTTGGAACAATTATCTTCATCCGATAACAAGCCCAAAAGGAAGAGGTTTTGGTCAAGAATGTGAAATTTTGGAGAAGGTTTTTTAAGATCTCAAGACATTCAAATTCTTGAGAAAGAAGATAGTAGAAGATATCATATTGAAAGTTAGAATTTGACAAGAATATTGAAGGAGAAGGGAAGATTGAAGAGGCCATATTTTTGAGAAGTTTAAGGACATTTGAAGCCTGATTTGAAAAGTAGAATGTTGTTGATTTTTAAGGTAGAAATTGAAGGGTTAACCAGGTAGTAAATTGAATGAAGTATAGAGCTACGATTTTGAAGTACCCTTGAATAGTAGATTGAATGAGGACTTGACAATGAAATAAGGAAGCAATTTGGAGATTTTCATTACAATTTTTTTTTAAGAGAAAAACCCCTTGCGGGGTTGCCTTGGTCTGAGAGACCACGAACAGGGGGTTCTACATTGTCAAAGTCACCTAGGGTCACACCCAGCCCTACCCGCACCAACATTATCAATTGTATTTTGGGTACCCAATTCAACTTTTTTGGTATGGTGGAGATTCGAACCTGGGACCTCCTTTGGAGCCTTTGGACGATTGCCCTTTCCTCTCCAACTCACCTACAACACCTAGGTATTTTTCATTACAGTTTTGGATAGAGAAACAAAGGAGGAATTCACTAGAAATTTATAAAAAATTTATAGTATTTGGGCAGAACTAATAGCTACAATTTTTAGAATTTGAGATGATAGATTTGAAGGAGATTTGAAACCACAAAAATTATATTTTTTGGGCAACATTAGAAGAAGGAAAAGAGATGCATTTGGGAGAACTTCAGAGTAGATTTGAGATGTTTTGGGTAGCGAGTAAGTTGGTATTTGAGTAGCAATTAGAGCTGTAAAATTGATAAGTTTTGAAGTAGAAAAGTGAGAGGAAGTGAAGGTGCAAAATTTACAATATCGAGATAGCAAAAGAGTGAATCAAATAACCAAGTAAATTAGTTGCAAAAGGATATCAATGTTAGTTTTTAAGGATATATGCAATGGGAGAGATCTATCACAGGTCCTAATAAGATGCAAAAAATATGAAAGAACAAAATTATGCGTTATGACTAAAATATACTATAAATAGAAAATGGTGAAAACACAATGCAGTGTGGAGGTGATGGTCACTCCATTTATATAAGCTAAAGGACTACATTGTACTCCATTAAGGAGTATTACCACTATCTACTATTCTCTACTATAATGGACTTTATATACTTGTTATACTTATCGTTTATCACTCACTATGAGGCCCTTTATATAGGAAGATAGATTCCTCAGCCAACACTCTACTTAGTTGTACAAGGGGACACCTTGCACATTACAACTTGCACATTGACACTTGTGCATTTATTTAATTGCTTGAAGTAACTAGCTAACTTCTCCCTAAAGTAATCTCCTAGTCTATGTAACAAATGTGCTACATTTACATGACCCAAATGATGTAATATACTCTAACACCCCCCTGTATTACATTATTTGAAAATTGAAGACTTCAATCTTCAATATGGATCTTCTTCTATTGGGTACTGCAACTTTGATTTTCCTATATTGCTTATTGTAACTAGATCAAGAAGGTAGTTAGTGTCTTCATATGATGCAAAGAGAGTTGTAGCTGAGGGTTCTTCAATATTTTGAAAGTGTCTGTCCGGTTCAGTATTTATGATTTCTTTGTTATTTATGTCTTATTTACTATGATCTCTTCTAGCATGTATTTTCTTCCTTATCTCCTTCTTCTCTTGTGATTCTGCATTGATACAAGTGGATTTTTTGCTTCATGAGGAGTTAGTCTATCATCGTAATAATATTGATTTGCATTGCTAGCTTGCTTCATGTGTTGAGTGAGTACAAACACAATTAATATAACTATCTCTTGTGAATTCCACCATGCCTTGAAGATATTTTCATGAAGATAACCAATTAATGCTTCAAAGCTACCCACTTTTGCTTCTTTAACAAATAAGGAGAATATCTCCTTATCACTAGTTGATATATTCTCATACCCTTCAATGGTATCTATCATGTTTTGAGAATACAATTCCATTTCATGAAATAATTCTTCATTGATAAAGGCATTTCTTAATATTTCATCCATATTCCTTCTTGATAGGTTTTGAGATAGTGTTTCTTGCTATTCTTTGGGGTTGTAGAAATGAATTTGATAGAACCTTTGTAGTAGTCTACCTTATAACTCCCTACTCTAAGATATATGAGCCAATTTGATAAACCCTTTATAGATCTTAGGTTTTGTGGACTTCCTTATGTCTCCCTAGTTGATTGAGTATTTGGTAAAATTTGATAAATTCTATTATTATCAAGTTTTGTAGAATGCCTTATGACTCCCTAGTGATTTTGAATATGGTATATGAGTGATGAAGTGCTTTTGGGAATTGTAGTTCAATTCTAAGTTGATTTTGTAAATAATAAAAAATCAACTTCAATTTGTAGATACCAAATTCTAGGCACTTACAAAACCACATTTTGCATCCCACCATACAAATCTGCATAATGAAATATATGCCTAAGTCCAAACTTAGGCTTATAAATCCTACACAATAAAAATATTTTTCAAATTTTATAAATCTAGAAAATCTACCTAGGATACCCTGTCTAATCACTAGACATGTGTCCTAGCCACCTCACTACCATCCCTTACCACATCTCACACACTCATGTACCCCTTGTCCCTTCACATGGGACATCCCTTACACCTCACTCCAATAGAACCTATCCATTAGCTACATCACCCCAGTTAAGTGAGACACCCTAGGTGACTCACTCTAACTGCCACTTCCATTTGGTAGCCTTGGATTACCACTTGGTAATCCTGGCTTGCCACCTCCCTTTCCCTCCAAAACCCCAAAATTTCCTATAAAATTAAACCTCCCTCATCAACCAAAGGAGCTGGATAGTACACACTGTTAGGCTATCGAAATCACACCAGGAGTTTGCATGCATCATAGGTTCAAAGTCCCAAAGTATCTTCTTTGGAGCTTTCTACCAATCAGCCTCAATCACCCATTTGCAATTACACAGTAGCAACCACCCTCCTGCAGTTGCCTAACCACACTCCCACACTTCACCAACCATAATTGCATACCCACGATTACTTATAAAGTAGCAAAAAACAACAGGCATGGATTAGTGATTTGATTTTCAGCAAGGCATCTTAAATTTTATTTCTCTATTTTTTGCACCATATTTCATGTTTTTGTAGCTAGGGTTTACAATAGTATTTTCTATCTTGATCAATAGGTGCTACTAACCCTCATTTGTGTATGATTTCCTGTAGGAAATAGGTACTTGCAGAGTTGTTGAAGCTAGAGTGGTTCCATTGCTGGATACCAAAAGCCCACTCACCCTTGGAGTTGTAGCAGAAGATTGAAGAACACATTGTAGTTTGCTGAAGAATTGGAAGACCCCTCTATCAAAGCATTGTATTTAGAAAAAATAGAATTGTAATATTTTTCCCAACACATTGGGGCAAGCAAAAGCATTGTAAAATTGGGATATTTAAGCTTCCTTGTATTAATATAAAAAGAATCATTTTTCACATTGCAATCTCTCCTTTTCTATTTCATATATTTTTGTGTTCAGTTCTTTTGGCTACATAAATGGTGATCACAATGGGACCCCCTAAGGGTTCTATTTTTAATTTTTTTGCTAAAATCTATTACTAATTTGTGTCTATCTATGATTGCAAGTTTCTAGAGCTCTATTGTGTGAATATTGAAGATTGAAATTGACAATTCTAGAGCTCATTTCGATTCAGCCTTGCACCTAAGCAATTGCACACGCACAGTTACTGTAGACATGGAAAATTAACCCACTTTTAGTGGTAAAAATTCCTTAGATCCTCTAAGATGTACCTAACCCTTGTCCTAGGCAAAGGTAAGCCTATATTCCCTTCCCTTGTTTTTCTTTAGCCTTTTAGTGAAATCATGCCCAGTTACAATGAGGCACAACTTTGCAGAAGCGATATCAGACCCCGTTAGCATGGGTACGACTTCACTATTTTTAGGGTTTTAATTTATTAAAACCTAGGTTTAACCTTTTTAGCATGTTTGGCGTCGTCTTATGTTTATTTTACCACTTCCTTCACCCTAATTTTCATCTATAAAAGGAGGGATCAATCTCACTCTTAGAATAACGACGATTTTATTTACAAGCGCTCAATCTAGAAAATTGATTAAGCTCAAAATTCTTATGATATTTAGTGCTCACATTCTTGCTTTCGCTCTGCTTCCTGTTTCTTCTACAAGCTAACCCCAAAGTGCAAATTTTGGATTTGATCATTTGCTACATTGATTTAGATTGTTGTGTGGTTTGGTGGACTTGTGGTGTAGTTCAGAAGGAAATAGAATACCTATTTGGATACCTCGATCTCTTCTACATGCTTCTACATTGTCCATCAGGTTGTGCACACTTTGTTTTTGCATTTATTTACGTTCTGCATCTTTATTTTATTTTTTGTGTCTCTAAAGAGAAATCGCACCTTGTCCCGACTAGGTGTAAATTTTTTAACCTAATTTAAGGTTTTCGCTCAAATAAGAAAAATTGTGCCTTGTTCTAATGGAGCATGACTTTACATGTAGCATTAGTGTACCTCATTCTAATGGAGCGTGACTTTTCCTGTAGCATTATCATGCCCATAATCTACGAGGCTCAATTTTTTCCAAGACTGAACTAGGGGTATTTGTTATATTCTGATTGCATGAGTAGTTTCTAAACTGCATTTAGGGTATGATAGCATAATCTATTTTTTGTTTCTCTAATGTTGCATTGTTGTTATATGATTAATTATCCAAAGGTCAATTTTCACTTTTGTTTTCAAAGGTCATCTAAAAGGACCTAGGGGGCTTAACTGTTGCACCTCTAAGCATTGTTGTATAGCAGCCTAAGTAAGCCCCCTAATGATAATCCTATTTTCAAGTGTTTCATAAGTTATCTTGTAGAAACAAGTATTTCTAATATCATTGGATAAGAGGCATAAAAGCTAAGTCAACTACCAGTCAAGATAAGTATTCTAATTATTGATTGAATATTTGATCTGAGTATTGATTCCTAGGCATCTAAAAGTGAAAAGCATATAGTGTGCATCTAGGGTTAATATTGTGCATTTATCTTATGTCCTTGCTTTAAAGGTTTTCTGGATAAAACCCTAGGTTAGCAAGCATTCCAAAGAAAAAATCATATTAGGTTAGCTTTTGTATTCTTGCATTTTTATTTTTGCATTGTCCTTTATCTTTCATAGCATAGATCTAGAAAGACCAAACTTAGGTGATTGCTTTTAACTGAATACATCAAACTATGCCAAAATTCTTGAGGACTTGGAGCGAGTTCTTAAACCGTTCCTGATGAACCCTTTCCCCTAGAACCGAGTGTAGAGAACAACATACCCCTATGGTTCACCCTATAATGCTTTCTATCTCTCATAAATCTAGCCTTGTTGGGAATCATATGCGGTAGGGCAGTTTTCCTTCTCTACATATTTGGTGAACCTGACGTGAACACCTCCTTTATTTTGAAAATAATAGGTAAGATCATTAATTCTATTTGAAAATTCTTAAAGAAATTAAAATATGTGTGTTAGTGTTTTTCTCTAACTGTTTTCACTACTTCTAAATGGCTCCTTTCCTTATAGGTTAGAGGAAACAATTAGAATCTAATTATGTTCCTTTGGAAGATGACCAAATTGATAGGGAAGACCCTAATGCAGGTCCAGAAGAGAAAGAAGAGGTAGATATGGAAACTAAAACTAATCCTAATCCTTATGTTGGACCCAATGGTAGATTTGTATTCTCATAATTTGATCATATTTGGGAATTCATGAAAGCTCACAAGGAGAAGCTATTGGAATATATAGAATGAGAAGCTCATCTTGAAAAATAGGATGTTACTCCTTCTCCTCCCATTAGACCTCTTGCACTTAATCATGATAATCCCACATCTCAACATATGCATCTTAGTAATCTAAAGAACCAAGTGACTTATGCTACTACTAATACCACCAGCATTGGATGGAATCCACCCGTTCCTCCAACTAGTGGTGGCATCCAAAATTGCTTACAATTTCCTCCTTTATCCTCTAATATCAACACTATTGCTTATGTTCCAACACAATTTAATCTTTCATTCTCATAAGGCACCAGATATAAAAAGCAAAAAGACTCACAGTCCACCGTACTGACTTACAGGGAAAGGTATAATAATATATTTGAGCAAGGTAATATTTAGCTAAAAGGGGGAGAAGAGCAAGGAAGAAGTTCTATCTGATGAACCAATTCCAAGGGAGGATATCGGAGCACATCATGTTCGAATCCGGGTTAGAAGCAACAATAACCTTCTCATGTCCAACTTAAGTCAAGTGAATACGGGAAACACTCATATTTTATAAATGCATAATTTGGCCAATATAGTGAATTAGTTGGTTTCGAATATGGATATGATTCAGCCTTTAGGGTTTACATACAGTTATAAAAAAATGTGTAGTCAACCATTGTATCCTATTATTGCTGCTAGACCTTATTCCAAGCATTTTTATATGCCAGTTTTACCAATCCATAAAGGGAAATAATATCCAATAGAGCATCTAAGGGGATTCGGGATAGCTTGCCATGATCTTTTTTATGATGATATGCTTCTATTGAAAACATTTCCAAAGATTTTGTTGGAGCTGCATTGGAATGGTATTATCGGTTGCCCAGCTATTCTTTAAAGATTTTCGAAAAGACTGCAGAAATGTTTATCCATCAATTTAGTGCTTATATTTAAAAATAAGTGACAATGAGAGATCTATATGGTCTAAATAAAAGTAAAGAAGAAATTTTTTTAGAATACTTAGCTCGTTGGAGAATTTTAGTTGGCCGATTAAGACAGCTTGTGTATCAGAAAGATATTTTTGATATATTGAATAGTAATTTACAAGAAAAGATATTGTATGCACTAGAAACTACTATTGTTATATCTCTTGATCAAGCAATTGAGTTAGCCAAAAAAATGGAACAAGCTCTCATTAGGAGAGGTCATATTAAGAATAAATAAGAAAAGTTGACTAAGTCTCAACATAAGAGTAAACATACAAGAGGTAATAATGATAGTAGGCCTGATAACAATGTTAACAATAGCCTACAAAAGATTGTACTTCAAAAATCTCCTCAAAGGAATTTTACCAGACTTAATATACTTATGGAAGCAGTTTTGAAACAATTGTTAGAATCTAAGGCAATTGAATTACCTCCCATAAGATAACCAGATACTACAGCTCATTGGTATAAGGTAAGTCATTATTGCACATATCACAGAGTAGAAGGACAATGGACAAACTCTTGTAAGAAGTTGAAACATGTGGTTCAATATTTGATTGATGTAGGATGCATTGATTTAAGAAATTCCCAGACTTCAAGTAATCAAGCTCATATTCAAAAAACCCTCACAACAAATCAAGATATGGGGATATTCAAGGATCCATTACCAAAGCATGATCAAACATCCAACCAAGTGGATCATCAAGGTGATTCTCTACATCGTAGTAATGTGGTTGGTATGGTTGGGATAACTACAAGGAAACAAACTCAGAATTAGCAAGGACAGAGTTCAACATCGTAGCCTAATTTAATTTTAAAGGAGAAATAGAGAAAAGATTCAGCTACAAGAATTCCACCTATAGTGTTGAGACCACAGTCACATATTTCATACGAGTAATGACTACTTATGCATTTTTTTCATTGATGAGAGTTTTGGTGAATACATAATTCTGGATTGAGGTAGTGGAAGCATTGTGCACTAGGGTTTATGATTGTGAGTCTTGCTACTTGCTTTGAGTTGGTGAAACCCTTAGTTGGCTGTTTTGATATTGATGGATGAGTGCTTCCATAGAGTTTGTTTGATCAAGTTATTGCTTCTACTTGATTCATGATATTGGGCTTACTCCATTGAGTTGATTTGAACAAGTTATTCATTGCATTTGGTGATATTGTGTTGGTGGTTGTTTTGTTCAAATATCCTTGGAGGGAAAAGGATTTCTACTTGTTTCCTTTTCTAGTGATGATTGGTTGAATGCTTCAAGGTTGATTTTGAGTTGAATATTGTTGGTTAAACCTTGTCTATGAGCATTGTTGTTGAAAGCCCAAATTGGTTGAGAAAAGATATTGGTTTTGGAAAGAACATGAGTATCATTGTTATATGAGATATTGCATGGTTGGCAATTTTTGGGTTGTGTTTCATGTTCTTGAGAAAAACATACTACATCTATCTTATTCTTTTGAGATTTGAAATTGAGTTGAGATTGATATTGGGAGTTAAGTATAGAACATATTGAGTCTCTAACAATTCTCTTTATGCTTCTATGAGGTTGATGAATCATATTGAGTCTCTAACAATTCTCTCTATGATTCTATGAGGTGGATGAATCACATTGGGTCTCTAACCATTCTTTTTGTGAGTTCATGCCAAGCAAGTGTTTCTTGATGAACTTGTGAGTAGGTTTTGGATAGTTTCTGTTGAGGACTAGTGAGCAGGTTTTGGACAGTTTCTGTTGAGGACTAGTGAGCAGGTTTTGGACAGGTTTCGATGGGGACTTGTGAGCAGGTTTTGGACAGGTTCTGTTGAGGACTAGTGAGAAGGTTTTGGACAGGTTTTGGTGGGGACTTGTGAGCAGGTTTTGGACAGGTTCCGTTGGGGACTTGTGAGCAGGTTTTGGACAGGTTCTGTTGAGGACTTGTGAGCATATTTGGACAGGTCCTAGCAGAGGACTTGTGAAGCTAAGTTTGATAGTTCTTTTAGAGAACCTGAAGAGCAAAGTTTTTCTATAGGATCACCAGCCAGAGCAGAGCTAGGGGATTGGTGTCTCCTGTGGGTCGGTGCCCACGAACTTGAGCTAGGGGATTGGTTTCTCCTGTGGGTCGGTGCCCACAAACTTTAGATTATGGGATTGGTGTCTCCTGTGGGTCGGTGCCCATGAATTTGAGATTAGGGGATTGGTGTCTCCTTTGGGTTGGTGCCCATAAACATTGTATTTGGGAAGGGTTCCCAAAGAACTTTGAGATGACTTTTAGAGAAAAGTTTTGTGGACGTAGCCCAGGATTTCTGGGTGAACCACGTTAAAATTGGTGTCACTTTGTGGATGATCTTGTGCTTTGTTTTGATATTGCTTTGGATATATTACTCTACTACTTTGAAGTATAAAAGAAAAATAAAAATAGGTCTTATACTGTTCACCCCCCCCTCTCAGTATAAGCTTGTGTTCAACACAGAAAGCTCCATGAATTTTGCAAATGCATTAAAGAGTATCATTTGGAACTTGTGATGCATGAAGTTGTCAGTTTTATAAATTATGGCAAAGTAGGTGGTATACTCCATCCGCATTTCAAAAGGTGCACTGCATTCATATCTCATGTACATTTCGCATTGCATATACATTCCATCTCAGTTGCATCTTCATTTCATGTACAATCATTGAGAAGGTGTCGAATCCTCTTAGGATTATTACATAACATATATTAAAAGGATCCTAAGGTTTGGAACTTATGCCCAAACTATCTTGTGCCAAGCACATTCTACGCATATTAAAGAGAATCTTGAGCAAAATGGTCAAAACCATACTTGGAAGAAAAGGTGAGGCGAAAGGAGTATTTTTTTTCTGTCCTATTATGCAACATAATCCTTCAAATAGTGGTTTTCACCACTCCCATAGTGCTTAAAGCCTAAAATTAGAGTAGTAAGGATAGGGTTAAATCCTCATCAAACTTAGGTTGAGGATCCAACTCCCCAAAGCTCTAATTTGACCTTCATGGAGTAGTAAGGATAGGGTCTAATTCTCATCTCGCTTAGGTTGAGAATCCGATTCCCCAAAGCTCTGATTTGACCTTCATGGAGTAGTAAGGATAGGGTCTAATTTTCATCAATGGGACCCACTAATTCCCAAGTTCTGTTCTTTTCAATCTGATCTAACTCTTCATTTATTGCCTTCATCCAGCTATCATCTTTGCTTGCTTCATCTATGTTTTTGGGCTCAATGCTGGATAAAAGAGAGTAATTACTTATTACTTTCTTTCTTGTCTGAATGCCAACTGTGGGATCTCCAATTATTTGGTCTCTAGGATGATTTTTCTGCCAACTACTGTTTTGAATTTTCTGTTTTCTTGCACCTCTCGAGTCATCGGATAAGTTATCTCGCATCAACCGTAGACGTATTTTCTGTTTCATGCACCTCATCTCCTTCAATGACTTCTTCGTAGATTGGGTAGTTTTCTTCAAAGTTAACTATTTGTTTCCTCCCTTCATCGAATTTAACATCTGCATTGTCCACAATTTTCTTGAGTCTCTTGTTGTAGCATTTGTAAGCTTTGCTATTTGGAGAATAACCAACAAAAACACCTTCATCTGCTCTATCTTCAAACTTCCCAAGGTTGTCATCAGTTTTTCTGATGTAGCACTTACAGCCAAATACTTTGAGATGTTTTGTTGTTGCTTTTCTACCAAACCACAACTCATAAGGTGTTTTGCATTCATGAGTTCTTAACATATACCTGTTTTGAATGTATACTGCTATGTGAACTGCTTCTTTCCAGAATCTATCTGCTATTTTGTTTTCTGCCAGCATGGTGCGTGCCATTTCCTGTATAGTTCTATTCTTTCTCTCTACTACACCATTCTTTTGGGGAGTTCTAGCTGCTGAATATTGTCTCCTGATACCATATTTTTCATAGTATTCTATAAATTCATTCGAAATGAATTCTCCTCCTCTGTCTGATCGCAAGCATTTAATCCTTTTTCCTGTTTCATTCTCAACTAGCTGTTTGAAGGTTCTGAACATTTCAAAAGCTTCTGTTTTATCTTTTAGGAAGAATATCCATGTCATTCTGGAATAATCATCGATACACAAGCATAAAGTATTTGTCGCCGTTTATGCTTTGAGTTCTCATGGGTCCACATAAGTCCGTATGAATGAGTTCCAAAGGCCTGCTAGTGTGGTATTCTTTTGTTTTAAATGAAACTCTGGTTTGCTTTCCCTTCTGACATGAAGCACAAACACTGTTTGAAGGTTTCTTAATGGTTGGAATATCTCTCATTGCTTGTTTAGAGCTGATTTTCACCAAATTATCAAAACTTATGTGTCCAAGCCTCTTATGCCACAACCAGCTTCTCTTCTTCTTGTCCAATGAAACACATACCTTCTAAGATTCCGAGAGTGTGTACAGAGTTGCCGACGTCCTTGAGCTAGCTTGCTATTAATTTCCCACTATTTATTTTTTTGACTTCACACCCTCGCTTCTTGAAAACTACTTCATGTCCTTTATCACAGATTTGACTCACACTTAACAGGTTATGTTTCAAACCATCCACAAATAAAACTTCTTCTGACTTGATTTTCCCTTCACTAATTTTGACAGATCCTTTACCTATTATTTTGGCTCCATCATTATTTCCAAACTTCACAGAGCCACCCTCATATTTCTGTAGTTTTTCAAATTTTTGTTTATCACCTGTCATATGACTTGAGCAACCACTATCAAGGATCCACGGTACACATTTATTCTGAGCTCTAAAAGCTGTCTGCACTATTAAAGATTCCTGTTCTTTCCTGAGCTGTTCTTTTTGTTTCCATTCTGTTTTAACTGTGGTGTTGGGTTCTAGCTTGGATTTCCCCTTTTCAGAATCTTGCACATATCCTTCAGAAGAAATTCTATTTTGTTTTGCCCTATATGGTTGAATTCTTCTTTTTTGAGATTGATTTGAAACAGAAATACTACGACAGTTTCTAGCAATATGCCCAAAGTTGTGACAATTAAAGCATTCTACTCCATAACTCATTAGAGGAGCAAAAGCATTTCTACTAGTGAAACTTCTTGGACCTATATTGTACTTGCAGTCAACAATTTTATGCCCATAACCATTACATTTAAAATAGAAACCATAGAAATAATGATTGAACCTGAAAGATGGTTTTTGCCAAGTTGTTGCAGGAGCCTTGGATCTTCTTTTCTTTTGATGTGTGACCTTGGTAAAACCGTCATTGTCAGTTCCTATTTCAGGACTGGCATTACTGCTTTCTTTTGCCTGATTTGTTTTTCTTTCAACAGCCTGTTTCTTGTCTTTACTCTTTTCACATTCAACATTGCTTGCCTTTGGTCCATTTGATGATTCTCCTTCGATAGAAAGCCCAGACCGAATTTGATACCTGTGGATCTTTGATCGCTTAGAATTTTGTCCAGCTTCATCGAACTTTCTTCACGTTTTAAATGACAACTAATTTTTCGATCCAGCTCTTGTATCTGTATTCGAAGACTAACATTTTCTTCTTCCAATTTGCAACAGTAATCTATCTTCATGGTTACCTGTACTTCAAGATCTTCGGACATTTTCTTGTACTCTTCTGTCTATGTTTTTAGACTGGCTATAATGTCATTTGCATCCTCAAGCTTCCTTAACAGTTTTTTATTCTTTCTTTTCTCAGATTTCCATTCCATAAGAGCAGACACCAGCTCACCTTCTAAATCAACTTCAGCCTCACCTTTTTCAATAGATACTTCAGAGTTCATTCCTTCTCTCTTTTCTGTGTTTTTTGCCTCTTCTGATTCTTCTACTTCAAACGCCATAAAGAGAGCCTCACCTGTTCCTTCTTCAGAGTCTTCACTAGAACTGTCCTCTGAAGATTCTGCATTTCGGGAGATAAAGCTTTTCTTTTTGAAATTGCCTTTTCTGAAGTTTGTTTTCTTCCTCCATTCACCTCTTTCTTGATGTTGAGTTTCTTCACCTTTGTTCTTGTCATTGAGAGGACATTTGGTAGCAAAGTGTCCAATGCCTCCATAATTGAAACATTTAAAAGGTAGCTTTCCTTTGTATTTTCCTTTTCCTTTTCTCAGCTTTCTGACAAAATTTGCTTCCATTTCATCTGAAGCATCCTCTTCTTCAGACTCTTGTTTTGTGCTTTTGCCTTTTAGGGCTTTGAAAGCTGCTTCTCTATCTGTGGGATTAGACCTTCCTATTCTCATTTCAAAAGCAGTCAAAGAACCATGCATCTCATCCATACTAAAACGATTTAGATCTTTGGCTTCTTCTATGGCAGAGACTTTAGAATCAAATCTAGGAGGGAGCGATCTTAATACCTTTTTCACGATAGCAGCATCGGTTAATTCTTCGTCGAGACCTCTGATTGAATTGGTGATCCCATTGACTCTTTGCATGAAGGTCTCTATGTTCTCATCATTGTCCATCTTTAAAGATTCGTATTGAGCTCGATGTGCTTGAAGCTTGGCCTCCTTGATCCTATCATCTCCTTCATGGATGTTCTCTAGTTTATCCCATATATCTTTTGCTGATTCACAATTTATGACCTTGACTAGCTCACTGTCCACTAGTCCACACATGATGGCATTTTTTGCTTTTGAATCATATTCAAATGCCTTTTTACCAGTAGTGTCTGTTGGAGCGGTGGTAGGAGCTTTGTAACCATTAACTACCGCACCCCGGATGTCAAAACCCAAAGCACTGAGATATGTCTGCATTCTAATTTTCCAGAATGCATAGTTAGTCCCATCAAACAATGGTGCTTTGTTCGAGGAGAAACCTTCACCACTTGCCATTGCGTAACTTCCAAGATCACCTTAGCTGTTTAAGCCTGTTCAGGTACTTGGCTCTGATACCAATTGTTGTAATCACAATGACACTGAGAGGGGGGGTGAATCAGTGTGATCTTTAAAAATTCTAAAACATATAGTTTTAAATCCAACAGTAGTTTAAACTGATAAAAGAAATATCAAAATGCAGCAAGAAAGCATGACACACAACACAGTAATTTAACGAGGTTCACCAATGTGGCTACTCCTCAAAATGACTGCTTGGACTACCATCCAAATCCAGCCAATGCAAAGCTACAACTTTACAATATCTTTTACCAGCACCAACTGGAAGGAGCACCAACCCCTTTGCTTTATCTGTTTCAGGCAGAATGGAGCACCGACTCCTAATTTACCAGCACCTACTGGAAAGAGGCACCAACCCCTTGTGCCAAGCTACAACTTGGAAGACAATAATAAAGATTACAGAATAAAACTTTCACCTCATTTCTCACAGTCTGCTATTTTTCTGCATTCTGTTGCTTCTACGCAACATGATTCGCACTATCCGACCGCTTCTCTGTACTTCTTCGCACTCTCTACTGCAATCAGAAGATCGATCACTTCTGTAGTCTATGCATTATTACTTCGGACTTGAAACACACCCTCTGCACATCGCGCTCTTAATTCTTGAAGATTCGATATGCACTCTTCACTTCGTCACTAAAGAAATATCGCTTCAGCCTTAGCTCAAATCGAAATGACTCACTCTCTATGCACTGCAAATTTTGCATACACACCTTATCTTCGCACAAGTCACTCTCCATCTTGAATTAGCCCCTCCTTTTATAGAAGAAATCTTCAAAAACAATATTGAGACTGTAGTCGGCTTAAACCCTAAGGAGCGTCGACTGTCAAACCCTTATGAATATTGGCTTCAAACCCTAAAGAGTGTCGGCTTAAAACCCTAATGATTGTCGGCTTCAAACCCTTATGAATATCGACTTCAAACCCTAATGAATGTCGGCTTAAAACCCTAAAGATTGTCGGCTTCAAACCCTAGAATTTTATTAAACCTGAAAACCCTAGAAAATGTCGTCTTAAACCCCTAAAAATCTCGCCTCGATTCAACTTGTCGGCCTCAACGCTACCACCTTCTGTTACCTTTTTGTAACTGTTGCTTTGAAACACAAACATGTCACGATATCATGACGTATTTGTAGCCGTACGCCTTCATATCCTTGCTATCACGAAATCGTGACCATTTTGGCCTTTGGTAGCTTTGCCATCGTTCTTGTCACGAAATCGTGACACTTCGAACTCTTGCTTACGTCATCCTCATTCTTGTCACGAAATCATGACGCTTTGCTTCCACTTTTCTTCCTCGAAATCGCCTCCACCGCTTTTCTTTCACTCTTGTCATGAAATCGTGACACTTTCAATTTTTGACGTCATCCTCATCTTTGTCACGAAATCATGACGCTTTCGACATCCGTACAATTCTTGCTTCATGCGGTAGCGAAATCGCTACAACTTTGTGCCTTGTGCTTTCGACTTGCTTCAATTTTGAATTCTGCTCTTTTGACTGGTAGCGAAATCGCTACACCTTCACGTTGTGCATTTTTGGACTTGTAGCGAAATCGCTACACCTTCGTGTTGTGCTTTTTCAACTTGTAGCGAAATCGCTACACCTTCTTGTTGTGCTTTTTCAACTCGTAGCGAAATCGCTACACCTTTGTTTTGTGCAATTTTGACCCGTAGCGAAATCGCTACACCTTTGCTTTGTGCACTTTTGACTTGTAGCGAAATCGCTACAGCTTTTCAACTCAACGTTTTCTCCTTGCTTCGACCAGTGAAATTTTGACATGTAGCGAAATCGCTACAACTTTTCCACTTAACGCTTTCTCCTTGCTTCGGCCTGAAACATACAACATGTAGCGAAATCGCTACGGTTTCTTGACTTAGCTTCTTGGCCTCCAACATGTCACGAAATCATGACAGTTTGCCTTGCGCCTTCTCTCTCCTCCACTTGTCATGAAATCGTGACATTTTGCCTACGCCTTCTCTTTCCTCTGACTTGTCGAAATCGGACATTTTCGACTGTGCCTTCTCTCTCCTCCGACTTGTCACGAAATCGTGACATTTTCAGCTATGCCTTCTCTCTCCTCCGACTTGTCGTGAAATCATGACATTTTTGGCTGCGCCTTCTCTCTCCTCCGACTTGTCGCGAAATCGTGACAGAAAACATGTCGCGATATCGCGACAGTTTTCTAACTTGTCTTTTTCTTCGAATTTTTTCTGTCTTCTGCATCTGAATGACTCCTGAACTGTCTGGCCACTGCATCATTAGATCTAGCTGCCTGTGTTGACAACAATGACAAACTTCTTGCACCTCCTTGCTCAACAATCTCCCCCTTTGGAATTGTTGGCAACACCTGTGTACATTCTCCGTAACTCTTCTCCCCCTTTGTCAATAATACCAAAGGGCTGCTGCAGACTCCCCTGAGTCCATCCTCACACTTCTCAGGCACAATTTGTTGCAATTGGCACAAATTATGATCATGAGCAGAAGAATAGTCAAATACTCAAATGCTCCCCCGAGAAAGTGATCCCTGTAGCTAGTCACTTCTTAGGAAGTGTGACTACTCCTAATTTGCTTCGAAGGTATTCAAATACTTCCTTGGGCAAGGGTTTTGTAAAAATATCTGCTACTTGTTCTGTAGTTGGGACATAGTCCAATTTAACTTCTCCTTCTGCAACTTTCTCTTTCAAGAAATGATACCTTATAGCAATGTGCTTTGTCCGTGAGTGCATTACTGGATTCTTAGAGATGTTAATTGCACTGGTGTTGTCACACTTTACTGATATTGGTTCACTAAAATTAATACCTAGATCTTTCAAAGTTTGTTTCATCCACAAGACTTGTGTGCAACATGTTGCTGCTGCAATATATTCTGCCTCAACTGTAGATAAAGAAACTGACTCTTGCTTCTTACTGTGCCATGCAACCAATCTGTCCCCCAAATAGAATGCTCCTCCACTGGTACTCTTTCTGTCATCAACACATCCAGCCCAATCTGCATCTGAATATGATATAAGAGTGAAGTCTTTGCCTTTTGGATACCACAACCCATACTCCATGGTGCCTTTGAGATACCGAAAAATCCTTTTAACTGCTGTCACATGAGTCTCTTTGGGACTGGCCTAAAATCTAGCTACCATGCAAACTGCCTACAGAATATCAGGTCTGGTTGCTGTTAAATATAGTAAGCTTCCTATCATTGATCTATACATGGTTTGATCTACAGGTGGAGATTTGTCTTCTTTACTCAACTTGCAGCCTGTTGTCATGGGAGTGTTGACTGGCTTACAGTCCTCCATAGTGAACCTTTTTAGCATTTCTTTCACATATTTGATTTGGGAAATGAATATGCCTTTCTCATTTTGATTAACTTGTAGCCCAAGAAAGTAAGACAGTTCACCAATCATAGACATTTCAAATTCATTTTGCATCTTATTTGCTAAGTCTTTACAAGATTCATCTTTGTTGCTGCCAAATATGATATCATCTACATAGACAACTAGAACAATGAGATGCCCACCTTCTGTTTTTACATACAGATTATTGTCCACTAAACCTTTCTTGAATCCCTGTTGAGAGAGATAGTTATCTAGCCTAGCATACCATGCCCGTGGTGCTTGTTTTAATCCATACAGTGCTTTCTTTAATTTGCAGACAAGGTTAGGATCCTCACTAATTTGAAAGCCATCCGGTTGTTCAATATAGACCTCTTCTTCAAGTTTCCCATTTAAAAAGGCAGATTTTACATCCATCTGATACACCCTAAAGTTTTTGTGAACTGCTAAGGCCAAAAACATTCTAATTGCTTCTAATCTGGCCATTGGAGCAAAAGTCTCTTCAAAATCAATGCCTTCGACCTGTGCATATCCTTTACAAACCAGTCTTGCTTTGTTCCTAATGACCTGTCCGTCTTCATTTAATTTGTTTCGAAATATCCATTTGGTGCCGATTACATTCTTATTTGCTGGTCTAGGTACTAATTCCCAAGTTCTGTTCTTTTCAATCTGATCTAACTCTTCATTTATTGCCTTCATCCAGCTGTCATCTTTGCTTGCTTCATCTATGTTTTTGGGCTCAATGCTGGATAAAAGAGAGTAATTACTTATTACTTTCTTTCTTGTCTGAATGCCAGCTGTGGGATCTCCAATTATTTGGTCTCTAGGATGATTTTTCTGCCAGTTGCCCATTTTGAATTTTCTGTTTTCTTGCACCTCTGAGTCATCTGATAAGTTATCTGCATCAACCGTAGACGTATTTTCTGTTCCATGCACTTCATCTCCTTCAATGACTTCTTCGTAGATTGGGTAGTTTTCTTCAAAGTTAACTATTTGTTTCCTCCCTTCATCGAATTTAACATCTGCACTGTCCACAATTTTCTTGAGTCTCTTGTTGTAGCATTTGTAAGCTTTGCTATTTGGAGAATAACCAACAAAAACACCTTCATCTGCTCTATCTTCAAACTTTCCAAGGTTGTCATCAGTTTTTCTGATGTAGCACTTACAGCCAAATACTTTGAGATGTTTTGTTGTTGCTTTTCTACCAAACCACAACTCATAAGGTGTTTTGCATTCATGAGTTCTTAACATATACCTGTTTTGAATGTATACTACTGTGTGAACTGCTTCTTTCCAGAATCTATCTGCTATTTTGTTTTCTGCCAGCATGGTGCGTGCCATTTCCTGTATAGTTCTGTTCTTTCTCTCTACTACACCATTCTGTTGGGGAGTTCTAGCTGCTGAATATTGTCTCCTGATACCATATTTTTCATAGTATTCTGTAAATTCATTCGAAATGAATTCTCCTCCTCTGTCTGATCGCAAGCATTTAACCCTTTTTCCTGTTTCATTCTCAACTAGCTGTTTGAAGGTTCGAACATTTCAAAAGCTTCTGTTTTATCTTTTAGGAAGAATATCCATGTCATTCTGGAATAATCATCGATACACAGCATAAAGTATTTGTCGCCATTTATGCTTTGAGTTCTCATGGGTCCACATAAGTCTGTATGAATGAGTTCCAAAGGCCTGCTAGTGTGGTATTCTTTTGTTTTAAATGAAACTCTGGTTTGCTTTCCCTTCTGACATGAAGCACAAACACTGTTTGAAGGTTTCTTAATGGTTGGAATATCTCTCACTTCTTGTTTAGAGCTGATTTTCACCAAATTATCAAAACTTATGTGTCCAAGCCTCTTATGCCACAACCAGTTCTCTTCTTCTTGTCCAATGAAGCACATACCTTCTGAAGATTCTGAGAGTGTGTACAGGTTGCCAGACGTCCTTGAGCCGGTTGCTATCAATTTCCCGCTGTTTATTTTTCTGACTTCACAACCCTGCTTCTTGAAAACTACTTCATGTCCTTTATCACAGATTTGACTCACACTTAACAAGTTATGTTTCAAACCATCCACAAATAAAACTTCTTCTGACTTGATTTTCCCTTCACTAATTTTGACAGATCCTTTACCTATTATTTTGGCTCCATCATTATTGCCAAACTTCACAGAACCACCCTCATATTTCTGTAGTTTTTCAAATTTTTGTTTATCACCTGTCATATGACTTGAGCAACCACTATCAAGGATCCACGGTACACATTTATTCTGAGCTCTAAAAGTCGTCTGCACTATTAAAGATTCCTGTTCTTTCTCGAGCTGTTCTTTTTGTTTCCATTCTGTTTTAACTGTGGTGTTGGGTTCTAGCTTGGATTTCCCCTTTTCAGAATCTTGCACATATCCTTCAGAAGAAATTCTATTTTGTTTTGCCCTATATGGTTGAATTCTTCTTTTTTGAGATTGATTTGAAACAGAAATACTACGACAGTTTCTAGCAATATGCCCAAAGTTGTGACAATTAAAGCATTCTACTGCATAACTCATTAGAGGAGCAAAAGCATTTCTACTAGTGAAACTTCTTGGACCTATATTGTACTTGCAGTCAACAATTTTATGCCCATAACCATTACATTTAAAATAGAAACCATAGAAATAATGATTGAACCTGAAAGATGGTTTTTGCCAAGTTGTTGCAGGAGCCTTAGATCTTCTTTTCTTTTGATGTGTGACCTTGGTAAAGCCGTCATTGTCAGTTCCTATTTCAGGACTGGCATTACTGCTTTCTTTTGCCTGATTTGTTTTTCTTTCAACAGCCTGTTTCTTGTCTTTACCTTTTTCACATTCAACATTGCTTGCCTTTTGCCTATTTGATGATTCTCCTTCAGTAAAGCCCAGACCGAATTTGATACCTGTGGATCTTTGATCGCTTAGAATTTTGTCCGACTTCATTGAACTTTCTTCACGTTTTAAATGACAACTAATTTTTTGATCCAGACTCTTGTATCCGTATTCGAAGACTAACATTTTCTTCTTCCAATTTGCAACAAGTAATCTATCTTCATGGTTACCTGTACTTCAAGATCTTCGGACATTTTCTTGTACTCTTCTTTCTGTGTTTTTAGACTGGCTATAATGTCATTTGCATCCTCAAGTTTCCTTAACAGTTTTTTATTCTTTCTTTTCTCAGATTTCCATTCCATAAGAGCAGACACCAGCTCACCTTCTAAATCAACTTCAGCCTCACCTTTTTCAATAGATACTTCAGAGTTCATTCCTTCTCTCTTTTCTGTGTTTTCTGCCTCTTCTGATTCTTCTACTTCAAATGCCATAAAGAGAGCCTCACCTGTTCCTTCTTCAGAGTCTTCACTAGAACTGTCCTCTGAAGATTCTGCATTTCGGGAGATAAAGCTTTTCTTTTTGAAATTGCCTTTTCTGAAGTTTGTTTTCTTCCTCCATTCACCTCTTTCTTGATGCTGAGTTTCTTCACCTTTGTTCTTGTCATTGAGAGGACATTTGGTAGCAAAGTGTCCAATGCCTCCACAATTGAAACATTTAAAAGGTAGCTTTCCTTTGTATTTTCCTTTTCCTTTTCTCAGCTTTCTTACAAAATTTGCTTCCATTTCATCTGAAGCATCCTCTTCTTCAGACTCTTGTTTTGTGCTTTTGCCTTTTAGGGCTTTGAAAGCTACTTCTCTATCTGTGGGATTAGACCTTCCTATTCTCATTTCAAAAGCAGTCAAAGAACCATGCATCTCATCCATACTAAAATGATTTAGATCTTTGGCTTCTTCTATGGCAGAGACTTTAGAATCAAATCTAGGGGGGAGCGATCTTAATACCTTTTTCACGATAGCAGCATCGGTTAATTCTTCGTCGAGACCTCTGATTGAATTGGTGATCCCATTGACTCTTTGCATGAAAGTCTCTATGTTCTCATCATTGTCCATCTTTAAAGATTCGTATTGAGCTCGATGTGCTTGAAGCTTGGCCTCCTTGATCCTATCATCTCCTTCATGAATGTTCTCTAGTTTATCCCATATATCTTTTGCTGATTCACAATTTATGACCTTGACTAGCTCACTGTCCACTAGTCCACACATGATGGCATTTTTTGCTTTTGAATCATATTCAAATGCCTTTTTACCAGCAGTGTCTGTTGGAGCGGTGGCAGGAGCTTTGTAACCATTAACTACCGCACCCCAGATGTCAAAACCCAAAGCACTGAGATATGTCTGCATTCTAATTTTCCAGAACGCATAATTAGTCCCATCAAACAATGGTGCTTTGTTCGAGGAGAAACCTTCACCACTTGCCATTGCGTAACTTCCAAGATCACCTTAGCTGTTTAAGCCTGTTCAGGTACTTGGCTCTGATACCAATTGTTGTAATCACAATGACACTGAGAGGGGGGGTGAATCAGTGTGATCTTTAAAAATTCTAAAACATATAGTTTTAAATCCAGCAACAGTTTAAACTGATAAAAGAAATATCAAAATGCAGCAAGAAAGCATGACACACAACACAGTAATTTAACGAGGTTCACCAATGTGGCTACTCCTCAAAATGACTGCTTGGACTACCATCCAAATCCAGCCAATGCAAAGCTACAACTTTACAATATCTTTTACCAACACCAACTGGAAGGAGCACCAACCCCTTTGCTTTATCTGTTTCAGGTAGAATGGAGCACCGACTCCTAATTTACCAGCACCTACTGGAAAGAGGCACCAACCCCTTATGCCAAGCTACAACTTGGAAGACAATAATAAAGATTACAGAATAAAACTTTCACCTCATTTCTCATAGTCTGCTATTTTTCTGCATTCTGCTGCTTCTGCAACACGATTCGCACTATCCGACCGCTTCTCTGTACTTCTTCGCACTCTCTACTGCAATCAGAAGATCGATCACTTTTGCAGTCTGCACATTATTACTTCGGACTTGAAACACACCCTCTGCACATCACGCTCTTAATTCTCGAAGATTCGATATGCACTCTTCACTTCATCACTAAAGAAATATCACTTCAGCCTTAGCTCAAATCGAAACGACTCACTCTCTATGCACTGCAAATTTTGCATACACACCTTATCTTCGCACAAGTCACTCTCCATCTTGAATTAGCCCCTCCTTTTATAGAAGAAATCTTCAAAAACAATATTGAGACTGTAGTCGGCTTAAACCCTAAGGAGCGTCGGCTATCAAACCCTTATGAATATTGGCTTCAAACCCTAAAGAGTGTCAGCTTAAAACCCTAATGATTGTCGGCTTCAAACCCTTATGAATATCGACTTCAAACCCTAATGAATGTCAGCTTAAAACCCTAAAGATTGTCAACTTCAAACCCTAGAATTTTTGCTACTAAAACCTAGTGATTGTCTACTACAAACCCTAAAGATGTCCGCTAAAACCCTAGAAAATGTCGGCTTCAAAACCCTAAAATCTCGGCCTCGATTCAACTTTCGGCCTCAAACGCTACTACCACCTCTATTACCTTTTTGTAACTCATTGCCGAAACACAAACATGTCGCGATATCGCGACGTATTTGTAGCCGTACGCCTTCATATCCTTGCTGTCATGAAATCGTGACCATTTTGGCCTTTGGTAGCTTTGCCATCGTTCTTGTCATGAAATCGTGACACTTTGAACTCTTGCTTACGTCATCCTCATTCTTGTCGTGAAATCGCGACGCTTCCTCCGGCTTTTCTTTCACCCTCATAAATCGTGACACTTTCATTTTCCTCAAACCTCACCCCCCCTTCTCATGGGAAATTCGTGACACTTTCAATTTCGACGTCATCCTCATCTTTGTGCTGAAATCCGTGACGCTTTTCAGCATCCGTACAATTCTTGCTTCATGCGGTAGCGAAATCGCTACAACTTTGTGCCTTGTGCTTTCGACTTGCTTCAATTTTGAGATTTCCTTTTGACTGGTAGCAAATTGCTACACCTTCACTTGTGCATTTTTGGACTTGTAGCGAAATCGCTACACCTTATTTTGCTTTTTCAACTTGTAGGAAATCGCTACACCTTCTTGTTGAGCATTTTCAACTCGTAGCGAAATCGCTACACCTTTGTTTTGTGCAACTTTTACCCGTAGCGAAATCGCTACACCTTTGCTTTGTGCACTTTTGACTTGTAGCGAAATCGCTACAGCTTTTCAACTCAACGTTTTCTCCTTGCTTCGGCCAGCGAAATTTTGACATGTAGCGAAATCGCTACAACTTTTCCACTTAACGCTTTTTCCTTGCTTCGGCCGAAACAACATGTAGCGAAATCGCTACAGTTTCTTGACTTAGCTTCTTGGCCTCCAACATGTCGCGAAATCGTGACAGTTTGCCTTGCGCCTTCTCTCTCCTCCGACTTGTCGCGAAATCATGACATTTTCGGCTGCGCCTTCTCTCTCCTCCGACTTGTCATGAAATCGTGACATTTTCGGCTGCGCCTTCTCTCTCCTCCGACTTGTCGCGAAATCGCGACAGAAAACATGTCGCGATATCGCGACAGTTTTCTAACTTGTCTTTTTCTTCGAATTTTTTCTGTCTTCTGCATCTGAATGACTCCTGAACTGTCTGGCCACTGCATCATTAGATCTAGCTGCCTGTGTTGACAACAATGACAAACTTCTTGCACCTCCTTGCTCAACACTTCAGAAGCAGATAGGTAATACTCTAGCAAAAATATTAGTATTAGAGCTTTTGTAGACTTCTCCTAATCATAGAAATGCTTTAATGGAATTTTTAAAACAATAATTTATTTCTTCAAACATTGCATCGGATGCCATAGTTGATGCCATAGGTTCTTTTGGGATACATCATTTCTCATTCTCATATGATGATTAACCTTCCTCTAACTTACATGGAGATTCATCACTTTACATCACTACGCTTATTGGGGTTACCCTTATCAAACGAGTTTTGTTTGATAATGGTTCATCCCTCAATTTGTGTACATATCAATTATTTCAAAAATTTGGATTAAAAGAGGAAGATTTAATAAAATCTGATATCCTTATTAAAGCTTTCAACAACAAGTCCCAAGAAGCCTGTGGTGTCCTAGCTCTTCCATTAAAAGTGGGGCCTCAAATATTAGATCCTTTGTTTTATGTGGTGTCTTGTCCTGCATATTTTAATATTCTTATTGGATGACCTTGGATTTATGTGATGAAGGTCGTCCCTTCTACTTTTCATCAATGTCTCAAATTTGAATTTAAGAATCAAGTTATCACCATTTCGGGTGATCCTCGACCATTTGAATTTTGTTCAAATATAGAGTTAACCCAATATGAATCTTATTCTTATCCTTCTATTTCTTCATCCAATTCTCCATGTTCCTCATCTCAAATTTTAGAGCATATTCAAAATTTAAAATTGAGTGAGGAACGTCAACCCTATTCTTCATCATTGGATCATGATAATTTGTTTCTTCAAAAGCATCTTCTAGATCTCACCAAGCTACCACCATCACCTTGAACTATGGGTTTGCCCCATAAGAAGGGTGATATTGTACACATTGGCACATGTACCTTTATCTTTGGAGGGACTTCCTTCGAAGAAAAGATTCGTGGTAGCAACCCATCTCTCCTAGCAAGTGCTCTTTTGCTCAATGTTATCTCACTAATGATTATCCCTTTCCTAAGAAAATCCTATCTAGTATGGGATATACAGGTAAAGGATTGGGACCACACCAAAAATATATTCAAGAACCTTTTGATGTTGATATTTGGCACTGGGAGATATGGTATAGCTTTTATACCTAATAAAAATCAACCTTTACCTTTTGAGGATGATGATCATCTTGTGACTTATGCAGAATATATAGAATATCAAAAGATGATAATGTTTGAAAATAAAAGTACTAATTATGTTTTTCCTTCAAAAATAATGTCTTGCAATATGATTTATTTTGTTTATTTTAAAGACAACATTGCTTATGTTCAAGAGAATGGTGGATCTTTATATAATGTTTGTTTTACTAAAAAGAATGGTGTTGTTAGAAAATGTAGTGATTATCGTGCCATGGATGTCAAAAGATGGGCCTTGAAAGAACTCTTTCATGATTTTCATCATGAATAAAATGCACTCCTTGGGGATATCTTTGATCCAACACCTCATGGCATGTTAAAAAAATATTAATAAAATGAATGGTACATTTAGGTTTTGCATTGATTTCAATTGTGTAAAAAAAGAACCTTTCATGCAGTTGCATTTGCATTCGCTTGCTTGCTCATATTGCATTGTTTCTTGTCATCCTTGCATGATTTCTTGATATCTAAAGAACACCTTGCATGATTGTCTATCATAATTACATTGCATTGTTGATTGTTCATGACTACTTGCTCATATAGATTTTTGAGGATTTTGCGACAATGGCATGTGATGATACCTAGTTAGGTCATAGCTCACATGCATTGCACTTCTCACTAGGACTTTGATGCCTAGCAAGATCCCCCTAGGTATTTCTCCCTTCTTTCTTCTCATAATTTCTTCTTCTCCTTCTCTCAATTTCTTTATCATGATAATGCTTTCAAAGTCTTCTTAAGATCCCTATCTGGGATAGCACTTGCATATCATTTATTTACATATTACACCCCACATGGGATAATTATATATTCTAATAGGTATTACATCATCTACGATATTCTATCTGGTCATACTCTCTTTTGATTCAACAGGATTAAACACCTCATTACAGGATAGGCTCCTTGGTCAATTTTAGTAGACCTCAGCAATACATCCTAGCGGGTAAACGCCTCATAGAAGTCAATAAGGGAACAACCACCCATAGTGGGTTAGACTCCACACCATATTTTTAACACTCCTGCAAGTGCTAAACCTATAGTGGGTCTAGCTCTCTTTCTAAAATGATCTATGGTATCTAACTACATTGGTTCCTTGCAACCTATGCTAGTTCCATGCTATGGATCATCAGTTCTTCTCCTTTTCATATGGTTGACCTTTGGATTTGTTTTTCTTCCTTCTTCTTCTTCTTCTTCTTCTTCTTCTTCTTTCTTCTTCTTCTTCTTCTTCCTTTTCTCTCCTCTCCTTTCTTCTCCTATTTCCTTTTTCATCCTCTCTAATTGTCTTCTTCACCTTTCTTCTTATTATTTTGCATCCATCAATTTTCATATAGTTTGCATTAAGATAGTTTGCATACATGAAAACATGAATTAAATAAAAACATATTGCACACACAAAATAAAGCAATAAAAGCAGCTATATATTACTCGAGAGAAAAAGAGTGTGTAGTCCTCGTGTGGGGTTGGTGTACCATAATCTAGACTAGGTACACTCAACCTAGGGACGTACACAATCTAAAAACTGGTGCATCATCCTAATCCTTAGTCCTCTCTCTCTCCTAGCTATGAGAACTAGCTCCCTCTGGTCCATCTTGAGGAGGAGGTAACCTAGGTTATGACATGGACTACTATGATATCGATGCCATTCGTGATCGATACCATGATCTGTTTGTTGACTGTAGGGATGGAGGAAGTGGCATCCTTTGGTGGGATAGTTGCATAGTAAACTATCTCATAAAATGTAGCCCACTAAAGGGCTATCTCCAAACTCTCTCCTATTTGCCACAACTCAACTTGAAGAAGCTACATCATGTTGCCTGCATGGTTGCTCTCAATGAAAACCATCCCCTCTACCCTGGCTCTTTAGTGCTCTCCATCCAGATGAGCCATCTCCCCTTAGAGCCTATCGGTATCTACCTAAGGTGAGTCCCTCTCAGCCTCTATGGTACTCAGTGACCTATGCATCTCCTCTAGCCTCCTAGCCCTATTTTCCTAGACCCAAGCCATCTAGCTCTATAGAGAGGCTACCTATGCTCATATCTCCTCTATCTCCCTCCTCTCCTATCTCTCACTAGCCACTATTGTAGATGTGGAATACTCCCTAGGATTTTTGATCTATGGCCTCCTTGCTTGTGGAGGCATACCTCACCCCCTATATTCGATCCCTACCATCTGGATGTCCTCATCTACCACTAGGATTCGAACACAAGTTAGTATTTATCTCATAGTAGCAAGAGTCTATTGTGACCTCTCTATGGCTCGACAAGATACCTCTTGAAATGCTAGCTACATGCCCAGGTCCATCACTTGGCATCTTTGTATTGGTACTGGTGGAGAGATCCTTTGGGGCATAACTCCTCTATACCATTGCTTGTACTTGATATCCACTCCTACAACATCTACATTGGGGTCAACATAAGGGGATCTTCCATGTCCTCCTTGGTCCACCTGGTGAGGTTTGGCTCACCTCCTACCCCTGCTATGTCCCAGGTCAACCTTCGATACCAATAGTTACCTAGGTCTAGGACTCCTTGAAATATCTCATGTTGTTAGAGGACTCGATCAAATCTGAAGATCTTTGGCTCTCCCTTCTCTAACCTCAGCCACCTGATCCTCCATATTTTGGCTAGCTCTATCCTATCCTCTGTCCATCCAAGGTGAAGCCATCATGGCTTCTAGATGATCTTCACCTCCCAAAGCTCATCGATCACCTGCCTAACTAGTGGCAGGTTCCCTACATAGGCCCTCACGATCCTCTCTAGAGACCTCGGCCACCTGTACATTGTTGGTCGCTTTAAGCTAGGCAGTGGGCCTAGTAGTGCCTATGGTCTTCATACCATGATGTGCTAGCTAAAACCACACCTAGAGCAATGTCGTATACACCAATCCTATACACTACTTATACATGATGTTGTACAATGTCCTATATAGTTGGTCCAATACATATGGACCCTATGCGAACCTAACTCCTTGGTGTCGCATGTCTACCACTACTCCTGCCATCGCCCATGGTAAGTGTCGCATGTTGGTATGGCACATAAGTAGCCCAATTGTAACCTCACAAAGCATTATGGTTAGAGGATATGCCCCACAAAGACCCACTAGATCATCAACTAATATGGTGCTCTCTCGCACCTAGTGGGTAAACCCTGCTAAGAATCGATGTAGTGTGGCAAACTATCCTCACGCTCTATAAATGATGTCCCTCTGATGGGGATCCACAAAATATACCACACATCCTCCAGTGTGATGGTGAGCTCTCCTATCGATAATCAAAAAGTAGAGGACTTCGAGTACCACCTCTCCACCAAGGCTATCAGCATAGCCCTATATGTCTCAATCTAAGGCATCCCCGTCAGGTGGTCTAGCCCCATCGCCTCTAATTGTGTTGTCTTCGGTGGCCCTAGTGCATCCAACTCTACCAGAGCCTCTACCCTCCACTCTCGACTCTCAAGAATACCTAGCTGCATCCACAAACAAATAAAATTAAATTAGTTTCATGAATAATAATAAAAAATAAATAAAATAATAATAATAATAAAATCTATAGTTTCAAATCAACACATAGATTGATCATAATTTTGTAATTCACACTTCCTAGTTGCTTTTTTTCCCTCTTTTTCTTTTTGTGTTTATTTTTTGCTTTTCCTTTTTTCTTTTTCCATCTCTTTGGCGAAATCACATCCGATTTTATGACTTACTCAGGGTGCGATTTCATTGTGCTTCGCTTGGAGTGAAATCGTGGTCAAGCCACAAAATAGCACCCTAGTCGAGCGCAAAAAATCATCGTCTAACATAATTAAATTTTTCCAAATTCTACCCTAAAATCCATGAAAAATAGAAGAAACAATACAACATGAGGGAGGAATTTGGTACTTACCCGCTCTTGTGCCCTATATTTGCCCCTCACGACTGCTACTCAATGAACTGGTAACACCATTTCTTTTTCTCCCTAGAGCCCTTTCTCTGTCAATGTGTGGTGAAAATGAATTAGGGTTTTACCCTTTTTACCCTTTTAAGCTTTATTTGTTACCATTGTTTTCTTCGATTTTCACTCTTTCTCTCTTCTTCTTCTGCATCATTTCTTTCAAATTTTTATGAGATATTTCATCTTCATAAAAAATCAAGGCACCCTGGCCTATAGAGGCATTACTATCCCTAATGCCTCGATTTACGTGTAAAATAAGAAAGTGTCTGGAATGACACTATTTTTGCACCACCATTTTCTTCTAAAATAGCCATCCCATTTTTGCTTGTTTTTCTCTTCCAATGAGTGTGCCTACATCCTTTCTTTGACGCATTTACTTGGCCTTAAATGAATCAAAGAGGGGGAACAATGTAGACACAAAAAATTAACCCACTTTTAGTGAGCAATCTTCCTTAGAGCCCCTAAGATGTCCCTAACCCTTGCCCTAGGCAAAGGTAAGCCTTTGTTCCCCCTTCCCTTGCTTTTCTTTAGCCTTTTAGTGAAATTGCGCCTGATTACGATGGGGCACGACTTCACTATTTTTAGAGTTTTAATTTATTAAAACCTAGTTTTAACCTTTTTAACATGTTTGACATAGACGTGTTTATTTTTTCGCTTCCTTCACCCCGATTTTCATCTATAAAAGGAGGGGTCAATCTCACTCTTTGAATAACGATGATTTGATTTACAAGTGCTCAATCTGGAAAATTGATTAAGCTCAAAATTCTTATGATATTTAGTGCTCGCATTCTTGCTTTCACTCTGCTTCCTATTTCTTCTACAAGCTAACCCTAAAGTGCAAATTTTGGATTTTATCTTCTGTTACATTTATTGGGATTGTTGTGTGGTTTGGTGGATTTATGGTGTAGTTCAGAAGGAAACAGAGTGCCCGTTTGAATACCTCAATTTCTTCTGCCTGCTTCTGCATCATCCATTAGGTTGTGCACACTTTTTTTCTATATTTATTTATGTTCTATATCTTTATTTTATTTTTTGTGTCTCTAAAGCAAAATTGCACCTCATCTCGGTAAGGCGTGACTTCGCTAACCCTAATTTAGGGTTTTTTATCATACAAGTGAAATCACACCCCATTCTGATGGAGCGTGACTTCATATATAGCATTATCATTTCTGCCATATACAAGGCACGATTTTTCCCAGGATTGAACTATGGGTAATTTTCATATTTTAATTGCATGAGTAGTTTCTAAACTACATTTAGGGCATGATAGCATAATGTGTTTTCTGCTTCTCTATTGTTGCATTATTGTTTTATGATTAATTATCCAAAGGTCAATTTTTGCTTTTATTTTCAAAGGTCATCTAAAAGGACCTAGGGGGCTTGACTATTGTGCCTCCAAGAATTGTTGTATAGTGGCCTAAGTAAGCCCCCTAATGCTAATCCCATTTTCAAGTGTTTTATAAGTTATCTTGTAGAAACAGGTATTTTCTTATATCATTGCACAAGAGGCAGAAAAGCAAAGTCAACCATTGGCCAAGATAAGTGTTCTAATAATTTAATTGGTTGAAGATCTGATCTGAGTATTTATTCTTAGGCATCTAAAATTGAAAAGCATATAGTGTGCATCTAGCGTTAATATTATGCATTTATCTTGTGTCCTTACTTTAAAGGTTTTATGTTTAAAACCCTAGGTTAGCAAGCATTCCAAAGAAAGAATCATATTAGGTTAGCTCTTATATTTTTGCATTCTAATTTCTAAACTATCCTTTATCTTTCATAGCATAGATCTAGAAATGCCAAACTTAGGTGATTTCTTTTAATTGAATACATCAAACTACCTTGAAATTCCTGAGGACTTGGAGCGAGTCCTTAAATCGTTACTAGTGAACCCTTCTCTCTAGCACCGAGTGTAGAGAACAACAACATACCCCTATGGTTCACCCCATAAGGCTTTCTATCTCTTGCAGATATAGCCTTGTTAGGAATCGTATGCGGTAGGGCATTTTTTCCCCTCTATAGTTATAGACCTAACAAATTATGGATTGGTAGTTAGACTTCTACAAAACCACGCACCAACGGTTGGAGCACTATGGAATCCTAGATCGATGGTTGAAGGAATTGGAAGGAGCAGCGAAAGGGTAACAGGTTTTATGTCAAGAACCCTCCTTCCATTTTTTTTGCTTTAGAGTTTTTCATTAGGCTAAATAAGATTTTTGGTCCTTGTTTACCCTTGTTTGCATCTAGGTCCTAGGCTAGGCATATCTATAATTAAAAATAAAAAATAAAAGAAATCTGCATTTTATATTTAGTCAACAGAACATTTGCATAAGCTTGATTAGAAAAATTCTAGGCACATTTAGGGTTTTAAGCCTACTCTGCCTTATTTTCTAGCATACAGTTGAAACCGTGGATCCACAGTTGAGAATTTCTAAACACACGCGTAGTTGGTTAATTGTGCAACGACAATTGACCAAACCTAACTTCCCATTGACGGTTGGCTCTGTATTCCTAAAATTTGGTAGGTCTCACTTGAAATTAGCTATATGGACCCTGATATGTCTTTATCTACTATTGTATGTTTTTGCTTTTTGTATTTAGGTAATAAACACAATTGCAGGGTAGATTGCATCACACTATAATAAATAGAGGCTTCACACACCTGCATGTGAACGTCGGCAAGGTTGGACTTCATCACCAACCCCCAACATATTATCCCATTATTTGGCCAAGGTGGGTTCAATAATCATCGTAGCCATGAAAAATAGCTTATATTCCTCTTCAAAGGGTGTATCGATACCATGGTGAATTGGGTGAGGATTTGTAGAACTTAGGCTCCCTCATAGGATTTGGGCTTTATCACCAAGTCTTTATGGGTTTCACAACTTGGAATTTATCACCAAGTTAGTGTGTGAGAGCATACAAGTGAAAATTCATAGATTCATTTTTAGGGTTAAACATTACACATTGCTTACCAAAAACTTTTCAAAAAAAAATCATAAATAAAAAAAAATCAAACTTCGTAAAAACTTAGGAATAAACTTGTTTTTTTGTTTGCTTTATGTGTTGTTTGCTTGTGCTTCCATCACACATTCACACACATACCTTCAAATTTTCCACCTCATCTATCCCTTAGTGTATGGTAACAACCCGTAGCCAAGCTAGAAAGTTAGCCCAAGTTCAGAGTCACTTGCCCTTTGTGAATACAAAATCAAGCAATAAATAAACACCATAACACATAAATATTGCACAATATGAATTTTTTTATTATTGTGGATGGATATCAACTGTTACAATCAATATTCCCCAAATATAGTATTTATAATACTTATTTTTTATATAGAAATACAGATCACTAGGCTTCTCTAAAACCCTAGTTGAAAATAATGGTGGTGTCTTGACGCTCGATTCAATCCTAATAGATTTGTGGGTGGGCTTGTGTATCCTTAGTAGGGCCACCCAAGCTTCAGCAGCTTCCAACAATGTTGTTCTTACACCTGCACATAGCCAATAATAACAAGGATCAGTAATATCTTTGAGGGCTCCATTGTAGAGACCCATAGAAGCAATAAAATCACTAAACCCTAGTATTGCAATAAAAATTATAACAAAGCATAAAAAACATGAAATAAAGTGCATAGAACTATTTACCTTATCAAACAATGCTATCTGTTATTTTTATCTTTTTTGATGATGTAGATGAGGATTACGTAGATCCCTTACAACACCCAGAGGCCATAGGGTTGTAGATCTATAATGGAAAATGCTTGAAGGCACTCGGTGATGACCAAAAATGCCTAGAGGCACTTTGGAGGCTCTGAAGGGTATTCAGGAATCTCTAGTGGGTGCTCGGTAGGCTCTAGTGGGCATTATGTAGCTAAGGAAAGGGTTGCAAAACTAGATCTGGTTCGCATTAGGTGGCGTAGATGAAAATGATAGGGCTAGGGTTTAAGACCTCCATGAGGAACCTACGGATCTTAGGGGCTTAGGAAGGATTAGGATTTTAGGGACTCATAAACTTCAAATACTTAGGAACCTAGTTTTTTTTAGGAGACTTAGTCGTTGAGTTGTCAAAATGACTCATCTTTATAATCTCCCCTTAGACATGTTAGGGTTTCGACAACACAATTTGAGCAACTAAGATTAAAACATGAGGAAGGGTGGAGATTAAATTTGAGCAAATGGCATGGATTAAGGTGGATGGATGGCTAAGATTAAAACATGATGGATGGTTGGGATTAATTTATATAAATATATATAAATATAATATATAACATATTAATATTTAAATATATATTAAACAAATATATATAAATAATAAATAATTATGGTGGGTGGTTATGGATGGATGACAAGTGACTATATTTTGGTGTCTACAAATACCTCTTTTTGTATCATGTTGTGTAAAACACAATGTGGTGCAAAATACGAGACACCTAGTTTGGCTTGATGATGAAGTAGCTTTCTTTCATTGGAATGCGAATATGAACTTAAAGACAAAATAATTTGATTGTGTAGCTTACCCCTCAATTGAAAAATAAGTGAAGAATGAATCTCACAAGTCAATTTATAAATTTGTGCAATGAAAATGTAAGTGAATGGTGTAAATGTAGATGTATGATGTAAATGTAGGTGATATGAATGATGTAAATTGATACCGTTTTTGCCCCAACAGAAAGAGGGGGTTGGTGTAAATGTAAGTAATTAATTTTGTTTTTGCCCCAACATATAAAGGGGTTTATTCAAAGTGTAGATGCCATGATCATGTAAGATGCATCCCATTGTGGGAAATCAAAATCAAATTTTGGTTACCCCAGGTTTGGGGTGATTCCATGTTGGAGAAATTGCCTTTCGATGTCATTGAAATGCAAAGTGATGAAAATACAAAATATCAGGAACCAATCACCCTAAGATCAGATGATTGCTAGGAGGCCTCTCTTAGATGACTATGCACAATTCTATTTTTTACTCAGGGTGCGATTTCATTGCACTTCGCTTGGAGCAAAATCGTGGTCAGGCCGCAAAATAGCACCCTAGTCGAGCGCAAAAATCGTCGTCTAACATGACAAAAATTTTCCAAATTCTACCCTAAAATCCATGAAAAATAGAAGAAACAGTACAACATGAGGGAGGAATTTGGTACTTACCCGCTCTCGTACCCCAAATTTGCCCCTCACGACCACTGCTTAATGAACTGGTAACACCATTTCTTTTTCTCCCTAGAGCCCTTTCTCTGCCAATGTGTGGTGAAAATGAATTAGGGTTTTACCCTTTTCACCCTTTTAATATTTTTTTGTTACCCTTGTTTTCTTTGGTTTTCACTCTTTCTCTCTTCTTCTCTGCATCAGTTCTTTCAAGTTTTTATGAGATGTCATCTTCATAAAAACTCAAGGGGGCACCTTGGACTATAGAGGTATTAATGTCTCTAATGCCTCGATTTATGTGTAAAATAAGAAAGTGTATGGAATGACACTATTTTTGCACCACCGCTTTCTTCTAAACTAGCCATCCCATTTTTTCTTATTGTTCTCTTCCAGTGAGTGTGCCTACATCCTTTCTTTGATGCATTTACTTGGCCTTAAATACATCAAAGAGGAGAAAAAATGTAGACACAAAATTAACCCACTTTTAGTGGGCAATATTCCTTAGAGCCCCTAAGAGGTCCCTAACCCTTGCCCTAGTCAAAGGTAAGCCTTTGTTCCCCCTTCCCTTGATTTTATTTAGCCTTTTAGTGAAATCATGTTCTATTATGATGGGATGCGACTTCACAAAAGCGATATCCCACCCCATCGACATGGGGCGCAACTTCACTATTTTTAGGGTTTTAATTTATTAAAACCTGGGTTTAACCTATTTAGCATGTTTTGCATAGACTTGTGTTTATTTTTTCGCTTCCTTCACCCTGATTTTCATCTATAAAAGGATGGATCAATCTCACTCTTTGAATAACGATGATTTGATTTACAAGTGCCCAATCAAGGAAATTTATTAAGCTCAAAATTCTTATGATATTTAGTGCTCGAATTCTTGCTTTCGCTCGGCTTCCTGTTTCTTCTACAAGCTAACCCTAAAGTGCAAATTTTGGATTTGATCTTCTGCTGCATTGATTTGGATTGTTGTGTGGTTTGGTGATTTGTGGTGTAGTTCATAAGGAAAGAGAGTGCTCGTTTGGACACATCAATTTCTTCTGCCTGCTTCTACATCATCCATTAGGTTGTGCACACTTTGTTTCTACATTTATTTATGTTCTACATCTTTATTTTGTTTTTTTTCTCTAAAGCAAAATTGTGCCCTATCTCGGTAAGGCATGACTTCGCTAATCCTAATTCAGGGTTTTTAATCACAAAAGCGAAATTGCGCCCCATTTTATGGAGCATGACTTCACTTGTAGCATTATTGTGTCTGCCATATATAAGGCACAATTTTTCCCAAGATTGAACTAGGGGTATTTTTCATATTTTGATTGCATGAGTAGTTTCTAAACTACATTTAAGACATGATAGCATAATCTGCTTTCTGTTTCTCTATTGTTGCATTGTTGTTTTATGATTAATTATCCAAAGGTCAATTTTTGCTTTTGTTATCAAAGGTCATCTAAAAGGACCTAGGGGCTTGACTATTGTGCCTCCAAACATTTTTTTATAGCAGCCTAATGCTAATCTCATTTTCAAGTGTTTTATAAGTTATATTGCAAAAACAGGTATTTCTAATATCATTGGACAAGAGGCAAAAAAGCTAAGTCAACCACTAGTCAAGATAAGTGTTCTAATTATTAATTGAAGATCTAATCTAAGTATTGATTCTTAGGAATATAAAAATGAAAAGCATATTGTGTGCATTTAGGGTTAATATTATGCATTTATCTTGTATCCTTACTTTAAAGGTTTTATGGATAAAACCCTAGGTTAGCAAGCATTCCAAAGAAAGAATCATATTAGGTTATCTCTTATATTCTTGCATTCTGATTTCTAAATTATCCTTTATCTTTCATAGCATAGATCTAGAAAGGTCAAACTTAGGTGATTTCTTTTAACTGAATACATCAAACTATCTCGAAATTCCTAAGGACTTGGAGCGAGTCCTTAAATCGTTCCTAGTGAACCCTTCTCCCTAGAACCAAGTGTAGAGAACAACAACATACCCTTGTGGTTCACCCCATAAGGCTTTCTATCTCTTGTAGATCTAGCCTTGTTAGGAATCGTATGCGGTAGGGCATTTTTCCCCCTCTACAATTATAGACCTAACAAATTATGGACCGGTAGTTAGACTTCTACAAAACCACACACCGATGGTTGGAGCACTATGGAATCGTAGATCGATGGTTGAAGGAATTGGAAGGAGCAGCGAAAGGGTAACAAGATTTATGTCAAGAACTCTCGTTCCATTTTTTTTGCTTTAGAGTTTTTCATTAGGCTAAATAAGAGTTTTGGTCCTTGTTTACCCTTGTTTACATCTAGGTCCTAGGCTAGGCATATCTATAATTAAAAAAAAAAATCAAAGAAATCTGCATTTTAGATTTATTCAACAGAACATTTGCATAAGCTTGATTAGAAAAATTCCAAGCACATTTAGGGTTTCAAGCCTACTCTGCCTTGTTTTCTAGCATACATCTGAAATCGTGGATCCATAGTTGAGAATTTCTAAACGCACATGCGCAGTTGGCTAATCGTGCAGCAACGGTTGACCAGACCTAACTACCCATCGATGGTTGGCTCTATATTCCTAAAATTTGGTAGGTCTCACTTGAAATTAGCTATATAGACCCTAATATATCTTTATCTACTATTGTATGTTTATATTTAGATAATAAACAGAACTGCATGGTAGCTTTCATCACACTATAATAAATAGAGCCTTCACACACCTACACATGAATGTTGGAAAGGTTAGACTTCATCACCAACCCCCAACATATTATCCCATTATTTGGCCAAGGTCAGTTCAAGAACCGTCGTAGCCATGTAAAATAGCATGCATTCCTCTTCAAAGGGTGTATAGATGCCCATGGTGAACTGGGTGAGGATTGGTAGAACCTAGGCTCCCTCATTGGATTTGGGCTTCATCACCAAGTCTTGATGGGTTTCACAACTTGGAATTTATCACCAAGTTAGTGTGTGAGAGCATCTAAGTGAAAATTCGTAGATTCATTTTTAGGGTTAAACATTACACATTGCTTACCAAAAACTTTTCAAACAAAAAAATCAAACTTTACAAAAACTTAGGAATAAACTTGTTTTTTTGTTTGCTTTGTGTGTTGTTTGCTTTTGCTTCCATCACACATTCACACAAATACCTTCATATTTTCCACCTCATCCAACCCTTAGCGTATGGTAACAACCCATAGCCAAGCTAGAAAGTTAGCCCAAGTTCAGAGTCACTTGCCCTTTGTGAATACAAAATCAAGCAAGAAATAAACACCATAACACATAAATATTGCACAATATGAATTTCTTTATTATTGTGGGTGGATCTCGATTGTTACAATCAATATGCCCCAAATGTGGTATTTACAATACTTATTTTTTATATAGAAATACAAAGCACTAGGGTTCTCTGAAACCCTAGTTAAAAATAATGGTGGTGCCTTGACGCTTGATTTGATCCTAATAGATTTGTGGGTGGGCTTGTGTATCCTGAGTATGGTCACCTGAGCTTCAACAGCTTCCAAAAAATATTTTTCTTACACCCGCACATAGCCAACAATAACAAGGATCAATAATATCTTTGAGGGCTCCATTGCAGAGACCCACAAAAGCAATAAAATTACTAAACCCTAGTATTGCAATAAAAGTTGTAACAAAGCATAAAAAACATGAAATAAAGTGCATAGAACTATTTACCTTGTCAAAAAATTCTAATATATTATTTTTATCTTTGTCGATGATGTATATGAGGATTACGTAGATTCCTTATAGCACCTAGGGGCCATAGGGTTGTATATCTAGAATGGAAAATGCTCGAAGGCGCTCGGTGATGACCAAAAATGCCTAGAGGCACTCTGGAGGATCTGAAGGGCATTCAAGAATCTCTGGTGGGAACTCGGTAGGCTCTAGTTGGCATTAGGTAGCTAAGGGAAGGGTTGCAAAACTATATTCGTTCGTGTTAGGTGGCATAGATGAAAATGATAGGGCTAGGGTTTAAGACCTCCAAGAGGAACCTAGGGATCTTAGGGGCTTAGGAAGGATTAAGATTTCAGGGACTCATAAACTTTGAATACTTAGGATCCCAAGACTTGTTAGGAGACTTAGTCGTTGAGTCATCAAAATGACTCCTCTTTATAATATTCCTTTAGACATGTTAGGGTTTCGATGACACAATTTGAGCGATCGAGATTAAAACATGAGGAAGGGTGGAGATTAAATTTGGGTAAATGGCATGGATTAAGGTGGATGGATGGTTGGGATTAATTCATATAAATATATATTTATTTATTAAATATATATATATAATATATAACATATTAATATTTAAATATATATTAAACAAATATATATAAATAATGGATAATTATGGTGGGAGGTTATGGATGGATGACAAGTGGCTAGATTTTGGTGTCTACAAATACCCCTTTTTGTATCATGTTGTGTAAAATACAATGTGGTGCAAAATACGAGACACCTAGTTTGGCTAGATGATGAAGCAACTTTCTTTCATTGGAATGCAAATATGAACTTGAAGACAAAATAATTTGATTGTGTAACCATTTGATTATGCAGGTTATCCCCTCAATTGGCAAATAAGTGAAGAATGAATCTCACAAGCCAATTGAAAAATGTGTGCAATGAAAATGTAAGTGAATGGTGTAAATGTAGATGTATGATGTAAATGTAGATGATATGAATGATGTAAAAATATGATATGAATAATGTAGATTGATATCGTTTTTTCCCCAACAGAAAGAGGGGGTGGCTGTAAATGTAAGTGATTAATTTTGTTTTTGCCCCAACATATAAAGGGGTTTTTTCCAAGTGTAGATGTCATGATCATGTAAGATGCATCCCATTGTGGGAAATCAAAATCAAATTTTGGTTACCCCAAGTTTGGGGTGATTCCATGTTGTTGAAGAAATTGCCTTTCGACATCATTGAAATGCAAAGTGATGAAAATACAAAATATCAGGAACCAATCACCCTACGATCATATTATTGCTAGGAGGCCTCTCCTTTATGACTTTGCACAATTCCTAATTATTGAAGAGAATGATGTAGTGTGATTTATCCATGATTCAAGCCCCACGAACAAGGCCTTAAATGACAACTATTGAGCAAATTGGTCTTGATATAGTCTCACTTATAAAATGAGGGACCAAAATTTGTTTTATTTTTGAGCAAGGAGATATTGGATATTGAACATGTCCAAGTATTCTTATGGTGATTTATTCATCTTACGAAATTGCATGGATGTGGATTGCTACAATTGCCAAGGGGATAGAATAGACCACTAGATACAAATATTCACTTGGAATGGTGTGTGAACTTGGAAAAATGTGCAAATGTAATGGTTGATTCAAAATAATGATGTTGAAATGAATATATGATGATGAGAATTATGATTATGGTCGTTTTGTGAAAATTTGAACCATTTTGGTGCATTTTGAAGTTTGATAAGCGATTTTGAACCTTTTGGGTGTAAGCAAAAATTATGCATTTAAATCAATTTTAGTTTTCACAAAACATGATATTATGATGAAAGTGATATATGGATGCAATTTGGAAATATTTTATGGAGGTAAGCTACCTTTTTGGATCATTTTTGGTCTTTTTTCAATTTTAACACCAAACGCTGGTGGGCGCCTACTGCATGTGAAAATGATGGCCCGAGTTTACTATTATCCAAATGTAGGGATGCATTTCAATGCTCATAGGAGTGCCCATTGGTGTTTTAGTGTGCCTAAATTGGCTATAAATGGCCTACAGAAGGGCAATCAGATTCATTTTTATGTTTGTAAATTTTAGAAGTTGCATCTAAGGGAGTGGAGTGGAGTGGAGTGAGTAAGTGAGGTGAAGTGAAATGTTGCAGAAGCTATGGCAATGGAGGGCATGGATGTGGTAGTAGGAGTAGATGTGTATTTTTCTAAGGTAAGGTATAATGATTTTTAATTCCATCATAACCATGTCTATACAACACATCCCCCAAGAGAGTAAAATGAGCTACCTTTTGCTTGAAAGTGCATTTAGTAGTCCATGACATATCTGATGGGAGTGTTCCAAACTTGAGAAAGGTTATTATTTGGTTTGACCAAGGCTCATATGGCTCCGAATGGATAAAGCAAACATCATTTCTCATCCTTAGATTCAGCATGGACAATTGCAGATTTAGAGATCGTTGTGATAATGAGTGGTTGTACCTCTCCTAAGGTATCCTTTGGAATCAATGATCCTAGAGAGGCCATCGCATCTACAAATATATTAGTCAAACGTGGTAAACTATCAATTTCATACCAATCAAATTTGGTGAGCAATTTCATTGCTACTTCATGGTAAAGCTTTATGGTAGGTTCTTTGCATTGGTATTCTCTGTTGATTTGTCTAACAACAAGTTGAGAATCACCAAATATCTTGATATGCTTTATGCCCATAGCTATAGCTGCTTGAAGACCTAAGATTAAGGCTTCATACTCTGCATTGTTGTTTGTGCATTGGAAGTCTAGTTTGAATGATAAGGGGATAGGCACCCCTTGGGGTGTATGAAACACGACTCCAGCACCTTGACCTTTTTTGCACTTAGAACCATCAAAGAAGAGAGTGATATCGATATCTTCCTCTAGAATGACATCTTCTTCTTGTTCAGTGATAGTGAATACCAAATCATATGGGAGCTCAATAATCAAGGGTTGATCACTAGGAAGTGGAGCTTCCACAAGCTGATCGGCTATGACCTGACCTTTAATGGATTTTTGGCTAATGAACTCAAGATCAAATTTAGTGAGAAGCATTATCCATTTAGCGGTGTGGGTGTTATTGTAAGTGTGAGACATCATATAACGCAAAGGATTTTCGTGAGCTATGACATATGTGGTGTGACTAAGCATGTAATGTCTGAGTTTCTTAGTGGCAAAAACCATTGCTAAGCATAATTTTTCCATGTAAGCATATCTGGTTTCATAGCTTACCAATGTTTGACTAATGTAATAGACAACTTGCTCTCGATTGTTTTCATTCTTTTGTGCAAGCATTGTCCCTAATGCAAAGTCCATTGTTGAAACATAAATATGGAAGGGGACCCCTGGATGAGGAGGAGTTAAGACTGGTGGAGAAGCCAGGTATTGCTTGATATCATCAAAGGCTTTTTGGCATTCATCTGTCCATGAAAATGTCACCTCCTTTTGTAGCAGGTGATTGAATGGCCTGCATTTTTCAGAAAGTTGCGCAATGAAATGATGGATTGATTGAATCTTTCCTTGTAAACTATGCAATTCCTTCAAGTTTTTTGGGGAGGCATCTCCATGATGGCCTTGACTTTGTTTGGGTCCACCTCAATGCCTCTTTTGGAGATAATGAACCCTAGTAGTTTTCTAGAGGTAACACCAAAGACACATTTCTTGGGGTTCAACCTTACATTATGCTCTAGAAGTCGATCAAAGACTTTTTCCAATACACCAATGTGCTCTTGTCAAGTTTTAGATTTTTCCAAGAGATCATCCACATAATCTTCGATGATCTTATGCATGTAATCATGGAAGATGTATGTCATGGCACGTTGATAAGTGGCACCTACATTTTTGAGGCCAAAGGGCATCACCTTGTAACAAAAAGTCCCCCAAGGTGTAGTGAATGTTGTTTTGTGTTGGTCATCAGGATTAATTTGAATCTGGTTGTATCCTAAAAAACCATCCATTAGGGAAAGCATTTCATGGCTAGTGCAAGTGTCGACAAGAGTATCAATGTTTGGAAGAGGAAAATCATCCTTAGGACACACTTTGTTAAGATCTCAAAAATTAGTGCAAACACGTATCACCCCATTAGGCTTGTGAATGGGTACCATGTTTGAAAGCCACTCAGGATAGTCAATGGGGACAATGAAACCCACATCTAATAGCTTTTGAAGCTCTTCTTTGACCAAGAGGGCAATGGTAGGATGCATCCTTCTAAGTTTTTGTTTGATCGGCTTAGCATCAGAATGCAAGGTGAGATTGTGGACAACCAAGTTAGGGTCAAGACCAGGCATGTCTTTGTAGGACCATGCAAAAATGCCCTTCTTTTTCTTGAGGAGAGCAATTAATTGCTCTTGTTCATCTATGGATAAAATTTTACCAAGTTTGACAATTTGGGGATTGTCTGCGTCTGAACTAAGGTTCACATCGATAGTATCTTCAATAGACATGTGAGAACCTTCCTCAAGTTGATGGGGTATTGGGATCAGATGAATGTCATCTATGACATTATCAAACTCTTCTGACTCAACCTCTTCTATGTCTGCCTAGAAAACCTCAGGATCTGAAGGTGAAGGTGAAGGCGAAGGTGGAGGTGATGGAGGAATGTAGTTGGTTGAAGCCCTTAACAATTCCTCAAAAAGGACAAATTCGGAAAAGGATGGTGGTGAGGAAATCTGGTCCATATCAATAAGGCTCATGTCAATTGGAATTGGCTTTGCCAAATCATATGGATTACGGAGTGGGGTGAATAAGTCAACAAGATTCATGTTAACTTAAAGGGGAAAAAGGGTGATGGGTGGCAATGGTAAGGATGGATAGATCCTTTTTGCTAGAACCGATGCTAGAGCTCTGGTAACCTGAACAATAATAGGCAACACAAATAAATGCAATTGGCAAAAAGCCATGTTCATGCAATGCAAATGTTTTTTAATTTTTTTAATTTGTTTTTATTTATTTTTGAATGTTTTTTAATTTATTTTTTATTTATTTTTGAATTTTGAATTTGAGTTATGTACATATATTACAAGAAAAATGGTCGATGATGTGGATCAATGAAGTGGAGGTGGTGGTTCACCGGTTGGTTCAGCTCGCTCTTGTGGAAGAAGCAAGTGAAAGATGGGTTGATGGATGGGGAACATTTTGAGATAAAACTCATCTTGTTCAGTGTGTGGAATGATGGGTTCTGATTCCTCATTAGATTCATCAGAAGCTATCGATATAAGATCAAATTCTTCATAGATTTCATCTTTAGAGTCATCAATGTGATGGATATCTTCTCCTGAATTCAAATTTAAACTTTGAAAAGCTTGTTCAAGAGAAGAAGTGGATGAAAGTGGATGATAGCCTAAACCTGAATGGTCATGCACTTCTCGATATGAAACATCAATAATTTCATGCATTCCCTGTTCATGTCATCCTAGGCCATGTCCTTGCCAATTAACTATGTGAAAATATCGAGATGGAAAACCTGACATATGTTGTATATTGGTAGGTGTTGGTTGCTTGGGTTCATCTAGGGAAGATAGATTGGACGATGAATCAATCCCCCCATACACAAAATTAATGCTATTAGGCATTGAACCCATGTTATACACCACTCCTATAGATAAGGGTGGGTCACATGGGTGACCGTAATCCTTAGCAATTTGAATGTTGAGCGGTGTGACTATGATGTCTTGGACCACATATTCACCAATACTAGGATTAGTGAGGTGGACCTCAACTTGGGATGATGTGGAAGTGGATGTGGAAGTGGATATGGATGACTCGATATTGCTTGATGGCTCTGAAAATGGGAGAGGTATGGACTGAGATGGTATCTCACAATATATCAATTCAACTTGTGAGATGTTGGCTGATGTGGATGGAGATGGATTTGATTGAGGTGGTTGTTGAATGGGTGATGATGTGGAAGGAATAATTATGGAGGATAATGATGTTGATGATGTGGCTGATGTGGATTGATTTTGACCACATGTGCATGTAGTCAAAGGTGATGAAGATGGGGGTATGGATGTGGAAGCTTGATGTGAAGTGGTGATGGGGAGCTCCTCAGGAATGGGAGCTTTAGATGAAGATGTGGATTGTGTGGTTGATGAAGTGGTTGATGATGTGAGAAAAATATGAGTGGAAGGTAGCATGGATTCATAGGGATTTGAAATGAAATTGCAATACTTAAATGGTTTGACATCCATTGGTATGCAATGTACTTGTCCCTCATGTACATATTTCAAGTATTGATGGAGTATAGAAGGGACACATCTCATTTCCCTCATCCAAGGTCATCCAAGGAGTACATTATATGCCATGGACCCTTCCAAGATGTGAAACATGGTGTGCAACATTTTGAACCCCACTTCAATGGGTAAAATGATAGTGCCAATTATGGAGCAGAGAGCATCGTTAAATGCTTTCAAGGTGAAAGTGGATTTGGTGATATGATTTGGTGGAAGCTTAAGATGTTGAAGGGTAGATGTGGTGATGATGTTGATAGAGGAGTCACTTCCTATCAATTTGAGCCATGATATGCAATGGAGGATCCACTAATTTTGATGATATTGGTTTAATCTCAAAATCGTAGAATGTAATAGAAGGTTCCATGCATGTTTGAATATTCTCCATAAAATTTTTAAAGGCATTAGCATCTTGAGATTGAAGTTCAATGGATTTTAGAATATCCATTAATGCCTCATGATGTGGGGGAGATTTTTGAATAAGCTCATATATAGATAGTTTGGCTGAAGCTATTTTAAGGCTAGTGGTCAACCGACTACTCAATGAGATGATTGGCCTTGATGGATGATTGGGAGGATGAATGGGTGGATTTGGATGACTTAGAATATGAATGGGTTGAGAAGGATTGGTAGAAATTTGAATAGGAGATGATGATGTGGTAGGTTGAGACACACTTGTTTGTGGTGCTATGGGTGGTTGAACAGGTTGTTGTTGTGCATTTTGTTGGTTATTGATGCATTGTTGACCTTGGGTGACTACATGAATAGCACCCACAAAACCTTGGTATTGTTGGACATGATTGACTTGATTAGGAGGAGTCTTGGTATTTGACCCTCCTATTGTTGGTTGCACCTCCTCATGATGAGGAAGTGGTGTTTGATAAATTCCAAGGTTTTGGTTTTGTTGAGCTAAGGGACTATCAAGCTTGATGGCCCCTAAGTCAATGAGATCTTGCACTCTATCCTTAAATACATGGTAGTTGTTGATATCATACCCATTTTACCTATGATAAGGGTAAAATAAATGCTCTCGGTAGTGTTTACTATGCTTGGTGGGATCATCTGGTTTAACCTTAGGCAAGGCAAGTTGGTTTGTGTCATACAACCTATGAAATATGGAAGCATATGATTCGGCTAATGGGGTGTATTGATGGTTTTATCGAATAGATTATCGATGTGGATAGTTTTCTATAGTTGGCACTATGTTTTGACTTGATTGAGATGGTGAAGGAACCACATGATATGCAATTTATTGTGGTTGTTGTTGCATAGGTTGTTGTTGAGCCATTATCGATTGGCTCATGACCACTTGATTAACTTGATTAGTTGGGTTGGCTTGGTTAGCCTGATTTGATTTGGTTTGGCTAGAATAATTACCTTTATATTGGCCCTTATTCTACCATTCTTTCTTTTTAGGCTTAAGAACACCCTCTTGGATTTTTATTTCCTCAATGATGCTAGCCTGGGCAAGAGCTTCCTCAAATGATCGATATTGTTGTAATTGTAACAACCAAGAGATGGGTTTTAAGCAACTCTTAGTAAACAATCTAGTGAGCTCTTCCATTGGTAGGGAGAATGGTAGTTTGGTAATAAAGACCCTCCAATGGTTACCAAAGTCATATACTAACTCATCATCATATTGTTTTAGACCATATATATCAGATAATGAGACTTTCTTTCTAACATTAAGGGAAAATATTTCGATAAATTGATCAACCAATTGCTCAAAAGTATAAATACTATGGTGAGGCAAATGGTTGTACCACTCTACGACATCTCCCCCCAATGTCTGAGGAAATTTTCAAAGCATTAGAGCATCATTACTTTAGATTCTAAAACATGAATGGATAAATGTGCTCACATGTTCTCTAGGGTCCTCAGTCCCTTTAAATTTGTCAAATTTTGGTACTGTGAAGTCTATCGAATATGGTGGTGATGGTACCAAAAAATGGATTGGTTGATTAATCAACTACGTAAAGTGTTGGTTTCTGGTTCATCATACCAGGAGTATGTTGCATCAGGTTGTCAATCTATTGTTGCATAACTTGGATTCGAGGATCTTCCCTAGGTATGTGGAAGCCCTAAATTACTTGATGATTTTGTGAAGGTGGAGTGATAAGATGTTGGGGTGTGATGAGATGATTATGATTTGGTGGAGTGGATTGAAATTGATGATGTGGAGGTTGATGAAGAAATGATGGTGAATGTTGAAAAGGAGATGATGTATGGGGGCTGTGAATGTGATGATTTGTGGGGATAGAAATGGAATGGGCATGGGTTGATGGAGGTGTGGGAATGGAAACCATAGAATATTGTGGCACCCATGATGGATTTGGAGTGACAAAGATAGGTTGAGTGGAAATAGGTTGAGGCTTAGGATTGACCACCTAAACTTGTTATTGAGGACAAGACTGAGCATTATATCGCTTCTTAAGCAATTTGTTAAGGTGTTCCCATGCTTCATGTATTTCCATATCTGAGGTAGATGGTGTGGATGTGGATGGAATGGATGATGTAGGTGGAGGATAAGTTGCAATAGGAATTACAACTGGATGGGTGACATTGGATGAGGTGGAGGTTGGCATCTATGAAGCAACATTGACATGTGCTTCATACAAAGGATTGCTATAGGTGGTAGTGTATGAGGATGGAATGGAAGTTCTTGGAGCACTTGATTATTGTGGGATGGATAAATGATGGGAAGGTGTAGTTGATGCCTCAAAAAGAGGGTTGTTATACACCTAGGTAAGGCTTGAAGGCTGGGAATGGGTAAGTTCTTGCTGAAAAGAAGGATCATGCCTAGGTGGGCTATGGACCTATTCTAGAACATAGTCAATGGATCTTTGCAAAGCTTCCACTTTGGCCATGTCTATATAGGTTATGTTGTGGTCAATGGTGGGTGAAGATGATTCTGTTTATGGAATGGAGGTGTGAATGGCTCTATGCAAAACATCAACATTTGAAGTTTGCACAATGTGTGATGGACCCATAGATAAATTTGAATAACTTACTTGTATCACACTAGTGGGGTTGACCACAGAAGTGGTGGGGAAAGATGATGAACACTCCATTGGTGAAGTGGTTTGATTAGTGGACATTTGACTCAATATTTTTGTTTGATTTCTAGTTAAGACCATAAGCTATTGAATCAAATATGAAATGTGCAATAAAGAAAATGCAGAAGAAAACTTCACAAAATAAACAATTCAATTCTATGTTTTTGCAACAATGTTTCTTACCTCCTTTATTTTTTTATCTCATTTTTAATGATTTTATATTTTTTTGTGAGTTTTGTGTGTTTTGGATGTGCTAATCTGAATTATGAAGGGTGAAATCTATGGCTTGGCTGGGAAATGAGATTCTTCCTGGTGATGAAATCTAGAAAGTTTGCTCATGGGTATCTATGGTGGCTAAGGGTAGATATTGATGGATGGAGATGAAGCCCATCATTACAAAATCTCAAGCAATGGTTGGTGATGAAATCCAACTCATTACTGTTTATTGTGAAACATGTTGTGTGTGATTCATTTTAAAGTTTCATGTTTTCTAATGTGTACATACAATGTCAAAAATAACCAATTTTATAGGCCTAAATCAGAAGCCAAAAATAGAAATACTAAGTTCCTCAAAAGAATGTAGGGTACACCACTTAAGACCCACTCTAAATAGTGGAGGGTTCACCTAATCTTCCACCTTGAATCACCAAGTGTGGGAGTATACTTAAGTATCCTGATTTTATTCCTACTTAGACAAGTAAAAGAGGAATTCTTAACCCTATTATGCAAACTATTTTATGCAGTTGTCACTTCATATGAAAATAGTATGCAGAATATTGAGTATAACACACCAGAAAACAATAAAAATTTAAATCTGAAATGTGACCTATGGTGAATGTGTAAATGCAAGGCTACTCTAAATGCAATGTGCAAAATGAATGCAAGTGCCTAAAATGCAAATGTAATATGATTGTTTTTAACAGAAACTGAATGATGTTCTTTTTATCACTTTATCTATAAAAACGTAAAAAAATGAAGTAGAGGGGTTAGGGTTTTGAAGCAGACTTACAGAAAAGCCTATGTATCCTTTTCCCACTCTGTAAAATACCTCTTAGAGCCTCTAAAATGCACCAAGGCATTTTTTGAACACTGGAGGGCATCCCTCGAGCACCGTAGGGCATCCGCGCAACCTCGGATCAACTTCTGCAACTCCAGAAACCCTAGTTCTACGAAAATCGTGCGATCAAATTTCTGGAACCTACAAAATAGAAAACAAAAATAGAAAGTCAGTAAAAAAGTAATTTAGCATAGAGAACCCATTGTGGGTCCCACCGTGATCACCATTTGTGAATACAAAATCAAGCAACACCAATACAAACTATGAAATAGAAATAAACACCATAACACATAAAGATTGCACAATATGAATTTCTTTATTATTGTGGGTGGATCTCAACTGTTACAATCAATATGCCCCAAATGTGGGGTTTACAATGCTTATTTTTGATACAAAATTATAGAGTACTAGGGTTCTCCAAAACCCTAGTTGAAAATAATGGTGGTGTCTTCACGCTTGATTTGATCCCAACAGATTTGTGGGTGGGCTTGTGTATCCTGAGTAGGGCCACCCGAGCTTCAACAGCTTCCAATGAATGTTGTTCTTACACCTGCACACAACCAACAATAACAAGGATCAGTAATATCTATGAGGGCTCCACTGCGTGAGACCCTCAGAAGAAATAAAATCACTAAACCCTAGTATTGCAATGAAAGCTGTAAACAAAGCATAAAAAACATGAAATAAAGTGCACATAACTGTTTACCTTGTCAAACAATGCTAACCTATTATTTCTATCTTCATCGATGATGTAGATGAGGATTACACAGATGCCCTAATGGCACTCGAGGGTCGTAGGGCTGTAGATCTAGAATGGGAAATACCCGCGGGTGCTCGATGATGACCAAAAATACCCAGAGGTGCTCTGGAGGCTCTGGAGGGCATTCAAGAAGCTCTGGTGGGTGCTCGACAGGCTCTGGAGGGTGTTCGGTGGTTGAGGGAAGGGTTGCAGAACCAGATCTAGTTCACGTTAGGTGGGCGATGGATGAAAATGATAGGGCTAGGGTTTAAGACCTCCAAGAGGAACTTAGGGATCTTAGGGGCTTAGGAAGGATTAGGATTCTAGGGACTCATAAAATTTAGGAACTCAGGAACAAGTGTTAGGAACTTAGGGGTTGAGTCATCAAAATGACTCCTCTTTATAATCTTCCCTTAGACATGTTAGGGTTTTGACGACACAATTTGAGCGACCGAGATTAAAACATGAGGAAGGGTGGAGATTAAATCTGGGCAAGTGGCATGGATTAAGGTGGATGGATGGCTAAGATTAAAACATGATGGATGGTATATATATATATATATATATATTATATATTTATATTAAATATATATAAATATAATATATAACATATTAATATTTAAATATATATTAAAAATATATATAAATAATGGATAATTATGGTGGGAGGTTATGGATGGATGACAAGTGGCTAGATTTTGGTGTCTACACCCTCTTCCATGGAGCCTCCATCTCAGTCCTGTTAGGCCCCTAACACTTTGGTGGTAGGGCAAGTTAGTATAGTCCCTATTGTGTTCTTGAACATGAATGTTGGGTCATCCAATGGTACCCCTACTTTAGACATAGAATACAAAGAGCTACTCATGTTACCATCCTTAAGACTCCTAGGAGTGAGCCACCCACGTCATCAAATGGTCGTGTCACATACGTGGATATGGATTCCATTAGGCTATACCTGAATGTAGCTAGTATGGTCTTTCCATCGTTGCCACCGCTTACCATTCCACCCAGCACCTTTCCTCCATCATAGTAGGAAACCATCTTTTCACAACTGTAATAGTCCAACTAAATCTTTACAACCACTCTTTGAATCAACCGCTACCACCATGGACCATTTTCATCCATCATCATCTAATCAACACCCCTTCATTTTTCTAAATCAAAATATCACTTGTACCAACCCCATTTACAAAGTGTAAGTTAACGTTGCTTCGTAGATCCATGCATTGATCCCATCCATCGCACCTATGGATCCCATGTCTCATAACATCCTCCTTTCAATGACAATACATTTTGCCACTTATCGAGAATATCTGATCTACGAACTAGTAATCTTCTTCCGCCAGAAAGATCTCTTTCGTTCTGTATTATATGGTAGGCGAAGCAGTAATAAATTGAGTATGTATAGGCATTTTGTATGCAACGATTTGAAAAGCTGCTCTAGCTACAGTCTCTGATACTCCGCCTATTTCATAAAGTATTCGACCTGGTCTGACGACAGATACCCAATATTTGGGCGCTCCTTTCGGTTTTCCTGAACCCATACGTGTTTCAGCAGATCTCATTGTAATAGGTTTGTCCGGGAATATACGTATCCATATTTTTACGCCGCGACGGGCATAACGAGTAATTGCCCGTCGTCCTGCTTCTATCTGCCCAGATGTGATCCAAGCAGGTTCAAGTGCCTGAAATCCTCTACCTACATCCACTCACATGGTTGCCACCCAACTAGCCCAATCATCTACCACCTACATGGCCATACCATCTTCATCTGTGATTGCCATGCAACAAGCATTTCTATAGTTGCAACAATTGATCATGGATAATGCTAATCAAAGCATTAATCCTAACCATGATAGTCGTAGGGGATAGATCAAAACCAACCATCCACATCTCATCCACACACCTTCTTCACTCAAGATCCATCTTGGGTGTTGCGACCCCCAACCACGACCATACCCACTAATCCACTTCATCAAATGTATGCTAGCTCTTCAAGTCAGCATACCATCATACCCCCATCCCCCCATCATCATAAATCATCAACAATCATTCCATAATCCATTTCACACTAACATCCCACATCATCAAATCCCCACTAATAATGCACATTATTTCCAAGCAATAGCAAACCAATCAGGGTTTTAACCCTTTGCTAGAAGATCCTAAGTTTCAATTTTTGCAAAGTCAGATTGATAGTCTAGCCATGCAAACGTTGGGTATGCAATACCAGAAACCTACTCTAAGGTAGCTACTCAATCATCCAATTCATGCTTTGGTACCATCACCGCCCTACCTGATAGACTTTCAAATACCAAAGTTTGACAAATTCAAGGGGGATGAGGACCCTCGAGAGCATGTGAGTGGATTCATTAATGCATGTTTTAGAATAAAAAACAATGATGCACTCATGCTCCATACTTTTCCTCAGATGTTTGGAGGAGATGCCCTAGATTGGTACAATCATTTACCACATCAAAGTATCTATACTTTTGAGCAACTAGCGGACCAATTCTTGGAGTGGTTCTCTCTGAATGTTAGAAAGAAGACAACATTGACCGATTTGCTCAATTTATGATAATATGATGATGAATCGGTCTATGACTTTGGCAACCGTTGGAGGGAGATCATGACCAAATTGCCATTCTCCCTCCCTATGGTGGAATTAACATGAATGTTCACAAGGAGTTGTTCCAAACCAATCTCCTTGTTATTACAACTACAACAATATAGAACATTCGAAGAAGCACTCGCCCAAGCTAGAGTGATAGAAGAAATCAAGATTCAAGAGGGTGAGATAAAACTAAAAAAGAAAGAATGGTAGAACAAGAATCAAAAGGGGAATAACCATGGTCAATCCAAGGTCGACCAGGTTAATCAAGTAGTCTTGAGCCAACCTTCACAACAAATCCAACAAGCTCAAGTGCAAGTACAACAACCCCTACAACAACAACAACAACCACAACAATAGACTTATCAAGTGGTTCCACCCCCACAACAATTGCAAAATCAAGCTCAACCTACAGAAAATCAATAATATCAATACAATCCAAAACACATCTACACCCCATTACTTGAACCATATTCATCCATATTCCAAAATTTGTATGATGCACAAGCTTTCACATTACCAAAAATGAAGCCTGAAGATCCAAACAAGCCAAAACCTAGGAACTATAAGGAGCATCTATACTACACCTATCATCGATAGAAAGGTCATGACATCGAGACTTGCTATGGGTTTAAGAACATTGTGCAAGATTTACTTGAAAAGGGAAAAATCAAGATTGATAACCCCTTAGCCCAACAAAACCAAAACCTTAGAATATATCAAACACCATTACCTCATCATGAGGCAAATCAACAAGCAATGGGAGCATCAACTTCTATAATTCCTCCCAATCAAGTCAATCATGTGTCACAACTATACCAAGGTTTTATGGGGGCTATTCATATAGTCACCCGAGGGCAAAGAAAAATAAATCACACATAAGCAAATGAGCCAACCCAAGTAGTACCAACTCTTGTAGCACAACCAAATGTGCCCATACAACTAAACCCAACCATTCCATCTCCACCCATTCATATTCCAAATCATCCACCTAGACCAATCATCACATTGAGAAGTCGATTGACACAGAGCCTAAGGATGGCATCAACCAAGTTGTCAATATATGAGCTCATACAACAATCTCCCCCACATCATGAGGCATTGATGGAAATCTTAAAATCCATCAAACTTCAAATAGAAGATCCTAACACCTTCAACACTTTTATGGGGAGTGTTCAAAATTGCATGGAACCTTCAATAGCATTCTATAATTTTGAAGAAAAGAGCATATCATCAGAGTTACCCGATCCTCCATTGCATATTGTAGCTCATATTGATCAAAAACCCTTTAAAAGAGTGCTCATCGATACCAAATCCTCTATCAATCTCATCACTACCCCAACCATCAAACATCTCAACCTACCATCATCTCACATCACCACATCCACCTTCACCCTACAGGCCTTCAATGATGCTTTGTGCTCCATTATAGGAAATGTAGTTCTACCTATAATAGTGGGGGTGAAAACAATCCATGTACTCTTCCATATCTTGGAAGGAGCCATGCAATATAACATACTTCTTGGACATCCCTGGATTAGGGAAATGAAGTGTGTTCCCTCGACATTACATCAATGTTTGAAATATGTGCATGAGGGAAAAGTCCATTGCATTCAAGCTGACACCGAGCCATTAAAGTACTACAACTTGATATCCAATCCATATGAGCCATCCCTTCCATCCACCCATCTTTCCATTCAGCCCCTCATCATTCAAACCACCCCAACTAACAACACCTCATCCAAAGCACCCATCCCAGAGGCTTTGCCAATAGTTGATCATGCCTTTGCATCTCAAGCCATCAACCCAAGTCAACCCTCATCCACTTCATACCATTTTTCCATCACACCTGATCATCCCACCAACCAACCATCATCTTCATTAACTACACCTCCCACTTCACAAACACCCTTCACATTTTCATCCCAACCAAATCCACCAACCACTAACAAATCCATTAAACCAAATCCATCTCAAACCTCACCACCCATTATCTCATAGATAGGGTCACCTATCCGAGAAGAACCATTGTCGAGTGAGCCATTACCTCCATCCAAACCACAAGCCACCATTGAAGCCTCCACATCAACACCCAAATCATCAACATCCCAACCAACTCAAGTTGTAGTCCATCTCACCAATCCAAGTATTGGTGAGTACATAGTTGAGAGTGTCACAATAACACCACCTATCCAATCTATTAGAGATTACGATCACCCATATGACCCACCTTTAGCTATAGGTGCAGTGTATAGAATGGGTTCCAAGCCAAATAGGATCAAATTTATATATGGGGGAGTGGATTCTTCATCCAATCCACCTCCTCCTAATGAAGAACCCATGCAAGAATTTTGTGCTAGCTTAGAATATTTATCCAACCCAGATTTCCCCATGTGATATTTTCATAGGGTTAACTAGTAGGGATTTGGTCTTGGATGACATGAACAGGGTCCACATCATATCATTGAGCCCCAATATCGAGAAGTGCATGATCACTCTAGCTTAGGATACAGGCCATCATCCTCAAACTCCTCCTTTGAGCATACATTTCAACAACTCACCCTAGAGTCCAAAGAGGAGGATGAGGAGAGTGAAGACAATGATGATAGTGATGATGAGTATTTAGACCCTAAGTTTACACCTTATTTACATGAGGTCTTTCTAAAAATGAGACCACATATAGCTATGATCAATTACATTTTTGATGATTACATTTTCGATGAGGATTTTGAGGAATTTTAAGAAATGGGACCAAACATGGACATGATCAATCATATTTTTGATGGTCCCCAAGAAGATGTGGCCCCTATAGAGCCCATTGAGAGAGATGAGTACTACATTACAATGTTTCCTATCGATCAATCCATCTTTCACTTGCAATAAATCATGAGAGTGACCTGAACTAGATCCACCACCACCACCTTGGTTGCATTCACAAAATCATAATTCACCCACCATAGGTCAGTTGCTCCCTAGAGAGAGTGAGCAAGATAGTTCACTCTCCAAATCATAGCCACTTCATTTCCACCAAGTTAACATGATTTATGTTGACTTGTTCACCCCACTCCTAATCCATATGATTTGGCAAAGCTGATTCCAATCGATGCTAGCCTTATCAACATGGATAGGATTTCATCCCCACCATCCATAGCCAAGTTCATCCTATTCAAAGAATTGCTAAGAGCTTCTAATGCTTATATTCCTCAACAATATTCACCTTTACCTACTTCTATTTTTCAAACTAAAGTAGAAGAAGCATCACCCGAGTCCTTTGAACATGTGGAGGATGATATTCATCTCATTCCTACTCCACATCAATTAGAAGAAGGTTCTCACATGCTTATTGAAGAATCCATTGATGTGAACCTAAGTCAAGATGCGGATAATCCACAAATTATGAAAATAGCAAAATATCTATCCGTAGAAGAGAAAGAGCGCATCCTAGATGTATTGACAAGGAAGAAAGAGATTTTTGCATGGTCATACAAAGATATGCCTAGTCTTGACCCCAACTTGGTGGTCCATAACCTCACCTTAGCTCCTGAAGCTAAACCATTCAAGAAAAAATTGAGGAAACTTCATCCTACCATAGCACTCATTATCAAAGAAGAGCTACAAAAATTATTAGATGTGGGTTTCATACAACCCATTGATTATCCTGAATGGCTCTCAAACATGGTACCCATTCGCAAGTCGAATGGGGGGTATACATATGCACATATTTTTGAGACTTAAACAAAGCATGTCCCAAGGATGATTTTCCATTATCAAACATCGATCAACTTGTAGACTCTTACATAGGCCATGAAATGCTTTCTCTAATGGATGGTTTTTTAGGATACAACCAAATTTGAATCAATCTTGAGGACCAACACAAAACAACATTCACCACACCTTGGGGGACTTTTTGTTACAAGGTGATGCCATTTGGTCTCAAAAATATAGGAGCTACTTATCAATGTGCCATGACGTATATCTTCCATGACTATATGCACAAAATCATTGAAGACTATGTGGATGATTTAATCACAAAATCCAAAACACGTCTTGAGCACATTGAAGTACTAGAAAAAGTCTTTGATCGATTGCTTGAACACAAGGTGAGGTTAAATCCTAAGAAGTGTGTATTCGGAGTCACATCAGGTAAACTTCTAGGATTCATTATCTCCAAGTGAGGCATTGAAGTGGACCCTGATAAGGTCAAGGCCATTATTGAAATGCCACCTCCAAAAAATCTTAAAGAGTTGTACAGTTTGCAAGGAAATATTCAATCCATTCGTCGATTCATTGCACAACTCTCAAACAAATGCAAGTCATTCAATCACTTGCTACAGAAGGGGGTCACATTTTCCTAGACAAAATAATGTCAAGAGGCTTTTGATGACATCAAGAAATATCTAGCTTCACCACCAGTACTAACGTCACCTCATCCAGGAGTCCCTTTTCACATTTACATTTTTACAATAGATTTTGCATTAGGGACAATGCTTGCGCAAAAGAACAAAAATCAGAAAGAGCAAGCAATCTATTACATTAGTCAAACATTGGTGAGTTATGAAACAAGATATGCTTATGTTGAGAAGTTGTGCTTAGCAGTGGTTTTTACCACTAAGAAACTCAGACATTATATGCTAAGTAACACTACCTATGTCATAGCTAGAGAAAATCCTCTGCGTTATATGATGACTCGCACATACAACAATACCCAAACCATAAAATGGATAATGCTCTTAATGGAATTTGATCTCGAATTCATTAGCCAAAAATCCATCAAAGGTCAGGTGATAGTCGATCAACTCGTAGAAGCTCCACTTCCAAATGATCAACCCCTTCTTATCGAGCTTCTAGATGATTCGGTATTTTTCATCACTGAACAAGAAGAACTAGTCCCTCCTGAGGATGATGTTGACATCACTCTCTTATTTGATGGGTCAAAGTGCAAAAAAGGACAAGGTGTTAGAGTCATATTTTATACACCCAAAGGAATACCAATTCCTTTATCATTCAAACTTGACTTTCCATGCACAAATAACAACATAGAGTATGAAGCCTTAATATTGGGGCTTCAATCAACATTAGCTATGGGCATTAAGCGTATAAGCATTTTTGGTGATTCCCAACTTGTCATTTTCCAAGTGAAAGGAACTTACCAATGTAGAGAGCCAATCTTGAAACAATACCATGAAGTAGCAATGAAATTGCTAGCAAATTTTGATTGGTACGAGATTGACAACTTGCCTCATTCGACTAATAGGTTTGTGGATGTGATGGCTTCTTTAGGATCATTGATTCCAAAGAATAAAAATGGAGAAGTCCAACCGCTTATCATCACAACAATGTCCAAATCTATAATCGCACGAGCAGAATCTGAAGGTGAGAAGAGTGTTTGTTTCATCCACGTAGAACCATATGAATCTTACCTTGATCAAATAAAAGACTTTCTCAAGTTTGGGACCCTCCCATCAGATTTGATGTGAACTACAAAGAGAATGTTTAAACAAAAAGTAGCTCATTACACTCTCTTGGGGGACGTGTTGTATAGACGTGGCTATGATGGAGTCTTACTTCGATGCCTAGATCCCGTAGAGGCACAAAGAGCCATAACTGAAGCCCATGATGGTACTTGTGGTGGCCACTTTAGTGGAATGGCCATTGCAAAGTGCATTTTGTGCATGGGTTATTATTGGCCCACCATGGAAAATGATTGTTGTCAATATGTGAAGAAATGTCAAAAATATCAACATCACGCCAATTTGACTCATGTACCATCACAAGCATTACAACCCATTCAAAGCCTTTGGCCCTTTTCACAATGGGGCCTAGATTTGATTGGAAAAATTTCACCTACCTCTTTGAGACAACACAAGTTCATCATAACTACCACAGAATACTTCACCAAATGGGTCGAAGCGATCCCAATGACCACTATGACTAGACCTCGAATTATGGAGTTCATACTCTAACATATTATCTATCATTTTGGGATTCCCTCAAAGATCATTTTTGATAATGGCAAGTCTTTCAAAAACAAGGATGTTCGAGCATTATGCAACAAGTATAATATCCAACATAGTTTCTTGACTCCTTATTACCCATAAGCAAATGGATAAGTTGAAGTGACCAATAAGACCTTGATAGCCATTCTCAAGAAACTTGTCAAAGAAAACCATAGAGATTGGCATACTCAACTCCCCTTGGCATTATGGGCTTATCGAACAAGCATCCGAATGCCAATAGGGGCAACTCCATTTTCATTGGTCTATGGAGCCGAAGCAATCATACCTCTTGAGCTCGAGATCCCTTCTTTACGAGTTGCATTACAAGAATTCATGGATGATGACACAACTAGACAAGCACATCTTGACCAACTTACACTCCTTGATGAAAGGTGAATCAATGCCTTAGAACATCTACGAGTATATCAAGATCGCATCAAGCATGCTTATAATGCAAAAGTCCATCCTCATGAATTCCAAGTAGGAGATCTCATTCTTAAAGAGAATCAACAGAACACCAATGCATTATCGCACTTGAGAGATAAATTCATGGCTAATTGGTTAGGTCCATACATTATTAAGCAAAATTTGGGTCCAAGAACATATAGACTTGCAAATTTAGAGGGAACATTGGAACCTGAGCCATTAAATATTATACACCTAAAGGTATTCTATGCATAGTGCAGATTATAAATATGTACATATACATGGCTAAAAAATAATACATACATTCATTGCATTTCATACATCCATCCATGCATTCCACCTACATTTCATAGATGCATTTTAGGCATTTGTTCATACCATTCATCATATTAGGGACCATTTGGTTAATTTGGATGATTGCTAGTCCACTATGTCTTGTTGCCTTAATCAGGGGCACCTTACATCAAACATTACTCATCAATCCATCAACCACAATAATTTACAACTTTCCTTATGATCTTTTGATGATTAAGGGGTTCACATAAACTAGGATAGATACCATATAATCATTAGCAATAATTATTATGCAGCCACTGACTATTTTATGTACACATTTTAATTTTCAAAATCTTGTAGCGAAGGTATCACAAAATCTCACATAACACATTAGTCCATAAGCAAAATCTAAATGTTTTCAATCACTCAACCACTCCTAGTGTTTTGAGCAACCTCCATTAAAAATCAAACAATCTTTAGATGCAATAAGTTGTTCCTGGTCAATCAAGTTTCCTCTTGGACCATGCACATCAAAACACATTAAAACATTGTGAAGCTTAGGAATGACGAAGTCATGAGTTGCTATTGCCATAAAGTGAAAGGTTTCCCCTATTCATCCAATTATGTGCATGGTCTAGAATGCTAAAGAGTTGACAAAAGGACAAGCTCCACCTTCATCCCAAAAAAAAATCCCTTGCTCTTCCTCAAAATGAGCAAGTATCCCAAAACATCCCAAAAGCAATAAAAATCCCTTGCTCTTCCTCAAAATGAGCAAGTATCCCAAAAGCATTCCAAAAGCAATAAAATTCCCTTGCTCTTCCTCAAAATGAGCAAGTATCCAAAAAGCAATAAAAATCCATTTTGCTCCAATACAAAAATGAGCAAACTCAAAAATAAAATCCCAAAAATCCAATGCAATAAAATAAGGGAAAGGAGCTTGAATCCTTGGAACTCTTAGTGTTTCAAAAACCATGGGGTGATCCTCATTACAACAATGGGTTGAATGAAACCCGCCTAGCAATGGGGTATCCTTACGCATGGTGCCACGTCTATCACATTAGCGACCTTATTTTGTATAGACCTATGGATGCTCAAGGATGAGCTAGCTTATTGGCATAAGTTACCAATTGATTAGTCTGACCTAACTCATAATGAGAAATGAACATTCATTTGCACACATAGTTGGTCCTTGAGAAATTTGAAACCACTAGGACAACCTTAGCATCATGAAGATTTGTGAGATACATAGATGAGTTTGTTTGAGATCACTAGGATGTTTGAGTCTTTGAAAAATGACCCTAGATCCTTTATCCAAACCATCCCATATCATTTCCATTATTACATCTCATAATCCATTTCATTTATAAATACCAAATGTTAGTGCCCCTGATTAAACAACGAGAATAAAGTTGATCAAGCAAAAGTCTATAACATACCAAATGATCATTAGAACATAACATTCATCATTCATTCCACTCAATCACTACATCATTTCATATGCATCCATACATACAATAAAAAAAAAGTGCAATACAAATGATCACAATAAAATCCATGTATATATATATATATATAAATCACATAGTACAAAAATCACCCAAAGGTTGTATACATCAGAGCACTAAGGCTCATAAGCAAAAAATAAAACTACAAAAAGAGGTAATAAGTGCTACTAGCTAGCACCACCATGACTCCTATGAGGACCATGAGCTGATCCCTATGAACTAGATGGAGCATGGAAGCTAGGAACCCAAGAACGTGAACCACTAGGTCTAGACTCACTCTACCTACTAGAGCCAAAAACTGATGATGAAGGTGGTAGAGGTAGCAAAATATGATGTTGAGCTAGAGTATCCTCAAGCAAACCAATATAACTAGCCTACCTTCATGAAGTAGCCAAATCTAGATCCTATGCATCTCATTGAGCTATCTCAACACGAAGAGCCATAATCATAGAAGCATCACCACCTCCACTAGATCCACTCCATAGCCCATCCACCTCACTCTCGCAATCGAGTATCATCTAACACCCCTTATAACCTCATGATATCTACATCATGAGCCTCTACAGTCTACCCCAAGCTATCCCACTCAACCTAGAGAACACCCCACTCCTCAATGTGACATGGAGGTACATCCTACCCTCCATCACCACCCCCATCATCTCCATCTCCACCTCCATCACCAAACCTAGTATCTGTAGGTTGAACATCTACCCCATCTCACCCCCTACTACCACTACCTCGATGATACTTCTACCATCGAGAAGCCTACTCACCAACATCATGCTCATCACCACTAGCCACATCATCCAAAACCTAACTAGGTGCCCATGGAGGCTGCACAACAAACCAAGTATCATACTCAATAGTAATCCCAACATCATCTACATCTGGGAAATCAACCATCTCATCATCTACATCATCATCCACTATCTAAAAATTAGGAGTCACTAGGAGACTAAGCTCATCACCTCGATGCCTATACACCACTAGAGCATCAAGAACTCCTTACCAAACCAAACTATCACATCACCCAAGAGAACTAGATGAACTCCATCTCTCACCCATGTCAACCAACCACCCACCTACCTCGCCTAACCCATCAAAGTTATGCTACATCACTATCCCAAGTCAGACCTCACCAAGGTCACCAATAGATATCACCACTAGTCAGAGCACCAAACATATCCTGATACTCCTATCCACTATGGATAGGATGACTCAATAAAGCCTCCTCATTAGTCCACCAATGAAGAGCACAAGGCAATGAGTGATCCCACTCACAAGGTAGACCCTCTAGATGAGCAATCCTGATATGCTCCCAAGCCCACAACTAAAGAAGCAAGCTACATCCGAGTCCCTTCTACTCCTACCTCTTCACCTCATAGAACTCCACATACAACTGACAAAGTAGAGTGGGAGCCCATGCATAAATCTGAGGCTCACCAATCAGATCCAACACAAGCCTCACCTAGTTCCAAGGGAACCTAGATCCCATGTTATTAGGCAACAACATGTTGCCTACAAGCTCATGCTCCTTGTCATGGCCAACCCAGACTAGTGAGCCCTCGATAGGAACATGGAAGATGTGATAAACATCTTCCAAGGTGATAGTAAGCTCCCCTATCAAAAGCTGAAATGACCCCCTATCAGGGTCCCATATCTCCACTAAAGCAGACAAGTACTCCTCATCCACCCTCACAATCTCCACCCACCCACAACCATCCAACCCCACTACCTCCAACCACTTCCAATCATCATCAATCAGTGCCTTCCACACCCGAGATATGATGTGAGGCCATCGATGTCGAGCCTCAATAAATTTCACCTACAAAAGCACAAACAAAATCCATATCAATGCAAAAAAAAATTCTTTTAAATTTCATCAAAATTATTTTCATTTAAAAAAAAAACATTTCATGCATTTTTAATTCCTTCCCTTATCATCTCAAAAAAATTACCATCCCCTCTTAGTTATAAAAAAACAAAAACAAAAAAAAAAACAAAAAAAACATAATAAACTAAGAGCTTAGGCCACCTACCTCAGCATAGCAGACTCTAGCTTTCGCTCCAACCAAACCTCGAGCCTCGACAGCCCCACCCGTTCCACTTGTCTCACCAACAACCTCCATAGCTCACTCTCACTTCTCAACCACTCAGAGAAATTTAACCACAGAAATGAAAATCCAAACTACCCTTTGCCTATTTATAGCTGCTTTTAGCGAGTTGAACCATGCGCCCACATTTCGTGAGCATGAGTAACCATGCACCCGTGGTTGGTGGTGCCAACTGCGGATGCACAATTTTTGGGAGAAAACCAACTGCGAGTGTGCAGTTAGCAAGAAAAAATAATAATCACCCTCTCAAAAATAATCAAATTCATCATAATCAATCATCATCATAATTAAGTGAGCCTTGTATCTAGTGAATTACCCTACATACCTAGTGGTTGCAACGACTGGTAATCCATGCAATCCGGTAGGATGGGTAGCTCACCATAAGGACACTTATTCAAAATCATTCAACATCATCACATGTGGCATTAAATCAAATGGGTCCCTCAATATTTGAGTATGGCTCTATTCAAGCTAATTTGCACAAGGTTATCATTAAGCCCTTTTCATTGGGTTACAAAAGGGAAAACATTCAATCACAATTTGGTAATAATTATCAAAATCACTACGAGTGTCGAATTCCCAGAGTGCTTGGTTCCTAACACCATATCATTTGGTAGGAATTGCTAATAGTCACATGGGCACCCAAACTCCCAAAGTGGTTGGTTATTTTACCATGACATTTTGCGCATCATCAAAACCAAAGGCAAATTTGCAACAAACCATCCCAAACTTGGGGTATCAAGTTGATCTTCAATTTCACACATTTGCATCCATCACATCCACCTCCTTTCATCATCCACATTTGGTCAATTGGCTTGTGGGTTTCATTCTTTACCCATTCGCCAATTGAGGGGGTAAGCAAACAAATCAAAAATTTCAAAAATCATTCATTCTTGAGCATCAAGAAGATTTGAGTCCATTTATCCATCCAATAAGGACAGGTGTCTCTTGTTTTTGCATCGCATTGTGTTTTACACAACATGGTACAAAAAGGGGCATCTATAGACACCAAAACCTAGGCACTTACAAAACCACATTTTGCATCCCACCACACAAATCTGCATAATAAAATATATGCCTAAGTCCAAACTTAGGCATATAAATCCTGCACATTAAAAGTATTTTCTAGATTTTATAAATCTGGAAAATCTGCCTAGGATACCCTACCTAATCACTAGACATGTGTCCTAGCCACATCACCACCATCCCTTGCCACATCTCACACACTCATGTCACCCTTGTCCCTTCACATGGGACATCCCTTACACCTCACTCCACTTGCACTCACCCATTAGCCACATCACCCCAGTTAAGTGAGACACCCTAGGTGACTCACTATAACTACCCCTTCCATTTGGTAGCCCTGGATTACCACTTGGCAATCCTGGCTTGCCACCTCCCTTTCCCTCCAAAATCCCAAAATTGCCTATAAAAGCAACCCTACCCCATCAACCAAAAGAGGCTGAGAGAACACACCATCAGGCTACCAAAATCATACCAGGAGCTCGCACGCATCCCAAGGAGATTTGAAGCCCCAAAGTCCCTTCTTTGGAGCTTTCTACCATCCAGCCTCAACCCCTCATCTATGGTTACACAATAGAAACCGCCCTCCCGTGGTTGCCTAACCACCCTCCCACGGTTCACCAAACCCAATCGTGCACCCATGGTTACTCAGAATGCAACAAAACACAACAGGCATATATCAGTGATTTGATTTTTAGCAAGGCATCTTAGGTTTTATTTCTTTGTTTTCTGCATCATATTTCATGTTTCTGCAACTAGGGTTTATAGTAGTATTTTCTATCTTGATCAATAGGTGCTACTAACCCTTGTTTGTCTTTCATGTGTGCAGGAGATAGGTGCTTGGAGAGCTGTTGAAGCTGGAGTGGTCCCATTGCTGGATACCAAAAGCCCACTCACCCTTGGAGCTGTAGCAGAGGAGCGAAGAACACATCGTAGCTTGTTGAAGAGTTGGAAGACCACCATCTATTAAAGCATTGTATTTAGAAAAAAGAGAGCATTGTAATATTTCCCCCAAGACATTGGGGCAAGCAAAAGCATTGTAAAATTGGGAGATTCAGGCTCCCCTGTATTAATACAAAAAGAATCATTTTTCACATTGCAATCTCTCCTTTTCTATTTCATATATTTTTGTGTTCAGTTCTTTTGGCTACACTATCACTCCTTATTTCTCTTATTGAACTAAGCACTTGTTAATTTGATGTTCTAATGGTTGGATTTTTTTGTCCCTTTAATGTGATTTTGAGACAAGTTTACCAATTAATTCCAACCCCTGATATTCCTTGATGAACTTCTTTTTATAGCCCTTTTAATGTTTCTAAATTCCAATAATCTAATTTTGGTGTAGTATTCCTTATAACTCCCTAATTTGGAATGTTAGAAAACAATAATATTTGCAATAATAGAAATTTAATTTTTCCAAGTAGAAATCCTTATTTCTCCTATGTTTTAAATTGCAAATATTAAACTATTTTTGGTGTATATTTCTCCTTTAATTTTGCTTCCAAATATGGTTGATTTCCCTATAGTTTCAACCTTATATTATACCCTTATAACTCCCTTTAATGAAAGCAAATTATAATAAGGTAAACTCTTACCTTTATAATGCTGCAAACCTTGGCACTGAATTCAGACGTAGATGACATCAATCTTCAATGCTTTTCTTGGGCGCTATGGCCAATGGTAGGCTTGACTTCAATCCTTGAAAGGTGGTGCCTCAAATATTGCTTCTTTGACCTACGTCGAACGTCTTGATCGAGAGCCTTAAATGCTCTTCCTTTTCTCTTACACACTACAACTCCTTGTTGCTCCGAATGTTGTTCCCTCCTTACTATTTGGCATCTCAAATAGGAAGATGATATTTTTATGAGGGACAAGTTTCATAGGCATTTTATTCAACACTTGGAGGATGTAGATTCATTTTGACACTTGTAATATTTGTTGTTGGATGGAGGATGAATGTTAGATACTTTCTTAAGCGCTTATATGACTTGGTTACATTGTCGCCTCCTTTATAACATGAGCAATGCTTCTTGTGTAATTCTTCCTTTGATTATTTCCTTCAGGAATGCAAGATTTGAACGTTATTTTGAACGCTCATATGGAGGATGTTAGGGTTTCTTCAATGGTGATAAGTGACACCCTTTATTTTTGCATGTACCTTCCTCTTGATTCCTCTTCAACGTATTCTTGCAAGCTTCCTCAATGTATTATTTCCAACTCTTTCTTTGTTGTGTTTTCTCCTCAATGCTTCGATGACACTTGGTATGTGAGTTGGTTCTAATTGGGATAATGAGCAACACTTTGATGGCTTTGAGCTAGGATTTTGAGCAACGCTACGATGGAGGTTTTGTGACATTCCAATGGTGATATTGAATGCTCCTTGTGGACATACGTCTAACTCTCTTTATGCTTTGACTTTCTCTTACTTCAAATTGTTGTATTTTCACCCTTGTGGATGATAGCTTCTTCTTATTCTATGTTGTGCAGGTGGTTGTCCAAACCATGGATGATGTGAGCTCCTTGAAGTCTCTTTTACGGATGTTTTGAGATGATCCTTGCTAGTGAAGGATATGTCTTTATGACACTTAGATATTGTCCTTTTTACTGCGTAGGATAGAATATTATGGTGCAAAATAATGTGAATAAACTTGTAAATAGAATACCTTATTTTTTGCACCTCCTTTTGCAATATTTTTTGCTGGTTTTATTTGTTTTTTGCTAGTTTTAATAGTGGCTTTATTGTAGGCAAGGGTTGATTTGATGTTGTCTCCTTTGTTAGAAAACTCTCATCTTTTTCTTAGTTAATTTGGTAATAAACCTAAGCTAATAACCACGTAGATAGAAGCTTTTGTAGAATTAATTTTTGCACTAGTTTTTACCTGTAAAGAACCCTTAGTGCACCTCGAATTTGAGACTCACCAAGTCTCGATTTGTAGCATATTTTACTGATTTTGGTGGTGGCTTTCTTCTCCAATCCTTGGAGGAATTTGATCTATTTTGGTGGCTTCTTTGGGCCACAAATTGTTGCAGGTTTTGTGCACTAAATAGTATCTCTAAACACTTTGATAATCTATTGGTTGTGTGCCCTTGATCTTAACAATCAAAAAACACAAACTAACCATTTTTTAGAGTAACTAGTTAAAGGTCAACTAGTATAGTGCAAATGGATCTCCAACTTAATGTACTTTAATGGTAACAATAAGCTCACCTTATTGCTCTTGTAAATAAACTCTCAAAGTATATTCTAATGCACTTAATATTCTCTGCAACTTTTTAAGAGTAATTGTAATAAAGCCTTAAAAACAATATGCAATTTTTCACTACAATCAATATTGTAGGATGTAGTCTTCTTGCTTTCTATATAATAGGTAGGTGATAATTTTTTTCTTTCGAAAAATATCCAACTCCTATTTTAAAGTGCAAATATATCTTAAAATGAACTATCCTTTTTGCACTTTCTTGAAGACTATAATATAAGCCCTTTTTCTTTGCAACTTTAATCCCAAATATGGTGCTTAATGATACTTGATAATGAACCCTAATTTAAAGCTCAACTAATTGCACCCAAGTTACTTACCTTTAATGGCTTCTGTAGTAGATGTAGATCTTGGTTTTTAGATTCACCAAGTTGCTACCTTGTAATGGATGAATTTGCATGTTCTTGTTGGTTGTCCAAAACAATTTCTTGCTTCACCAAATTGTGGTCTCGAACCTTCTATCTTGAGCCTATGGTCTGTTGGCTTTATCCTTGGAGTGGTCTTCAATTTTTTATAGTAGATTTTAGAAATTCCTTACTTCTGAAATGTGCCTCCTTGCTATGAGAGGTAATCTCCAAATCTCTTGGATTTGGTAGGCTTCTTTCGTCTGAATCCTCCTTCAATATTCTTGTTGAATTCTGACTTCAAACAAAATCTTCTTCTTCTCAAGATTTTGAATATCTTGAGGTATTCATTGGATTATTCTACAATATTTGGCACTCTTTGCTAAATTCTTCTTCTCTTGGGCTTGTTTTTGGATGGCGACAATTGCCCTGAGTCCTTCATTATCAGGAGCTTCTCCTTGGTCGTGGAATTTTCTAATGAGTTCTTCTAGGAACTCTTTTTATGATGCTTCTACGAGCTCTGTGACAAGGCTTTCCAAACATTCTTCTTTTCCTCCTTGAGACCTCTCCAAGGTCTTCAATCTTGCATCTTTTATGGTCTTCCAAATGAGACCTTATCTTCTACCTTATGCTTGTGGAAGTGTTGGTAATGAGATCTTCTTCTTGGATCTCTGAAATTTACTGCTTCTATGATCAGGAACAAGACTTTGCTAGTCCCTCTTTATCCCTTCCAAGATTGGAAGTTTTTCAATGAGATCTTCTATGGATATCTTCAACTTATTTTGGAAAAAAACTTCTATCTGTTGTTTCTAATGGGGTCTTTTTAGACATTTTTAACTTCACTAGTTATTCTTGAAACTAGTAGTATGAGTTTTGTGTTGAGTCTTAGTCTTCACAGTCTTGTGGAAAGACTCTAGCTAATCTACAATTTACGATCTTCAATGGAGATCACCAATCTCCTATTTCATGAACTCTTATCTGGAGTCTTTTTTAGGAACTCTTCTTAGGAGTCTTGTTGAGTGGTATTTTCACCCAGTTGTGAAAGTACACTCTCCTTTAGGATTTGGGTTCCAAATCCCCTCTTGCAAAGAAGTTAAACAAACAACTTCTCCAAGGTCTCCGTTGTATTAGCATTTGCATATGTGTATTAGTAATCTCAAATAAAGATATTCAATTTAAATGCTTGGAACACCTTAGTGATTGCAAGTAACTGTAAACAAGGGGCAATGTTGGTTTATTTCACCATGAAACTTTAGTGATTGTTCATTGTTTTTTTTGGATTTTGAAATTTTTTAAATGTTTATTTTAATGCCTGAATAAAATGCAAAAAATGAAAATGAAATGCAGAAAACTGAAAATAAAATGCATTCAGTATGATGCTATCCTATTTCGACAAAACCGAAGATGTGAGGTCTCCATGCATGCAACCTAACCTATTGGACTTGCAAAACAAGCACAATCCCCATAGACTAAGTGTTGGTTCCTAGGGTTTAAAATAAATTTCAGGTTCAAGCATTCACATGAAGCAACCAAGCAAACTTGCATTAACTCCATCTACAAACTCGAAATCTGAAAAAGGGAAAAGAAATAGACATTAAATCCATAGCATGCAAAGAGAATCTCCTTCTTTCTTGCCCACAAGATGCAAATTTCTGAAAAACTTCTGCATTAAAAATGTGTCATTTTACAATAGCAAAATTTTTGGTTTTCCCAAACCAGTCCATGGAAGAAAAACGACTCAAACAGGTCCAGAATGGCCTTCTCGCCTTCAAGTCTGCAACTCTGCTCGCAGCAATTTCCAACCCATGTCCATGAAGAAGAAAAACCAGTCTACGAAAGAAAAACAGCCCAACTAGGTCCATAATGGCTATCTTGCCTTCAAATCTGCAACGCTACTTGCAGCAGTTTCCCACCCCCTTCTGGCCTCTTTGAATGGCGTATTTAAACTTCTGAAAAACAATTGTTTCTCCTTCCATGACTGTTCATTTCATTTTCCAATGGCTGTTCGTTTCACCTTTCCTGACTGTTCGTTTCACCTTCCCTTGTGCATGCGTGCATTTTGGTTTCCAAGAAAAACTTTTCCTTTCTATTTTGTGGCCCTTCGTTTCATTTTCTCCACATGAGCTTGCGTCTGTTTCCTTCCGTGTGTAACGACCATCTTAAATGATTTCAAATCATTAAATATTCCTTATGTAACGCTTGTCTTATTCACTGGATTTTGTCCTTATGTCCACGTCACTATGCAGGTCCGTTACCTTGGCGAAAATGGAACATGTCGCGATATCGCGACACTTTTGCCTCCTTGCTCTCTTTTGTTGCTTTTAGCCGTGAAAATGCAACATGTCGCGATATCGCGACACTTTTTCTTTCTCCTATTTTGGCCGTGAAAATGCAACATGTCGCGATATCGTGACACTTTTTCTTTCTCCTATTTTGGCCACGAAAATGCAACATGTCGCGATATCGCGACACTTTTTCTTTCTCTACTTGCCTACCCATTTTGAATCACGAAAATGCAACATGTCGCGATATCGTGACACTTTTTCTCTTTTGGTCGCGACGATGCAACATGTCGCGATATCGTGACACTTTTTCTCTTTGGCCGCGATGATGCAACATGTCGCGATATCGCGACACTTTTTCTCTTTTGGCCGTGATGATGCAACATGTCGCGATATCGCGACACTTTTTCTTCCTTTGGCCGCAATGATGCAACATGTCGCGATATCGCGACACTTTTTCTCTTTTGGCCGCGATGATGCAACATGTCATGATATCGCGACACTTTTTCTCTTTTGGCCGTGATGATGCAACATGTCATGATATCGTGACACTTTTTCTCCTTTGGCCATGATGATGCAACATGTCGCGATATCGCGACACTTTTTCTCTTTTGGCCATGATGATGCAACATGTCACGATATCGTGACACTTTTTCCTCCTTTGTGCTTTTTCTTCCTTTGGCCACGATGGTGCAACATGTCGCGATATCATGACACTTTTTCTCTTTTGGCCGCGATGATGCAACATGTCGTGATATCGTGACACTTTTTCTCCTTTGGCCATGATAATGCAACATGTCGCGATATCATGACACTTTTTCTCTTTTGGCCGTGAAACTGCAACATGTCGCGATATCGCGACACTTTTTCTCCTTGTGGTTTTTTTGCTTTTTTCTTTGATCTTTAGCATATGGGCCACTTCGGTCTTCTTGGAACACATGCAAAAAAGGTGGGTCCCCAATTTTGGGGTACGTTGTGGAGCAGCCACAACAAATGGTGACTCTACTGGAAAATGCTCCTGAGCATTTCGGTGAGAACTCAACCTCGAAACACACAGACTCAAATACAAGCGTCAGCAAATATCCCAAGAATGAAACTAGACGAGAAATACATGAAGCATTAGAATTATTAAGCATCAGCTCGGTGTGTGCAATGTGCTTCATTCCCTATCGTTTGAAACTCGTTCAACCTTCCATTGTCAGTTTCACTTATGATTCGTATGCAAGGCTATGAATGATTTGTGCAGGATTTGACGTATGACAACTATGTTAGAGATATAACAACCTGCTTTGCAAAGGCTCAGACTTTCTAGTATCATGAACAAACATATTAAAACTGTCAAACCCTCTTAGGACCAAATATATGTATACTGAATTAATTTACTAGATCCCAAAGTTGGTTATGTGCCACTACCATCTTGAACCCATGTGCAAGTGTAAGTGAAATCAGAGCTTTGGGGAATCGGATTCCCAACCTAAGCGAGATGGGAATTTAACCCTATCCTTACTACTCTGATCTGGAGTTCATTACCTCATCTTGAACAAAATGATTTAACCTGTTATGGATGAAACTGTCAGGCTAGCCTGTCCGTTTGAGCAGTCAGTGGTCTTGCTTTTAGACAAGACGTGTTGCCACGCATGAGCATACTCCACTGCCAGCCAGGCGTCTATAGCCCCGGTGGAGATTAACCCCATAATCCATGGTTTGGCTTTACTTTTGATTTCTTGGACCTTGGGGATGACTACCCATCCTTGCAAGGGACATGTAGTACGATCCTTCCAATCCAATATTAATGATGAAATGAAAAATATTTGCTTTGGAATTTCAAGTTCTTGAGTGGGCAAAATAGAAGCCTTGGGGAATCGGATTCTCAACCTAAGCGAGATGAGAATTAGACCCTATCCTTACTACTCCATGAAGGTCAAATCAGAGCTTTGGGGAGTTGGATCCTCAACCTAAGTTCGATGAGGATTTAACCCTATCCTTACTACTATGATTTTAGGCTTTAAGCACTATGGGAGTGGTAAAAACCATTGTTTTAAGGATTATGTTGCATAATAGGACAGACACGAAATACTCCTTTCGCCTCACCTTTTCTTCCAAGTATGGTTTTGACCATTTTGCTCAAGATCCTCTTTTAATATGCGTAGAACGTGCTTGGTTCAAGATAGTTCGGGCATCGGTTCCCAACCTTAGGATCCTTTTAATATATGTTATGTAATAACCCTAAGAGGATTCGACACCTTTTCAATGATTGTACATGAAATGAAGATGCAACTGAGATGAAATGTATATGCAATGCGGAATGTAACATGAGATATGAATGCATTGCTCCTTTTGAAATGCGGATGGAGTATACCACCTACTTTGCCATAATTTATAAAACTGACAACTTCATGCATCACAAGTTCCAAACGATATTCTTTAATGTGTTTGCGATATTCGTGGAGCTTTCTGCAATACAATTCCGATGTTTCATATTCTCCTAGTCTTAGTCAACATTCATAAGGACCTAAGTTGACATCTTGTTTTTTTTTTTTTTTTTTTTTTAAACAAACCAAAAGTGTCCAAAGGACCAACACACAAAACTTAAAACCAAAACAGAAATGCAAAACCAACATCAAAACTTGAAAACACAAATCAAAACCAAAAACTATATACAAATGTACAATATAATGCAAGATGGTGCAAAAGTTTGGATTATCATTTTCCCGGATCCCAAACCTGATTGGAATTCTTTAAAAGACGTATGACGTGATACGCATACCAAGTTTTGTAGGAATCCAACAAAAACAAGATCAAACCAAACAAAGAAACAAACTTCCACTTGCCCCTCTCACCATACCAATTTGATTTAGTTTCATTAATAATCCTATGGTGGAGTTTCAAGTTTTCAAATTGATTAGACAATGATTGATATTCAATTCCTTTATGTCTATTCTTTAAGATGTCCATTCCGCACTTTGATTCATGGTGTAGAAATAAGCTTTCATTTTCATTCAATAAAGCCATAACATTAATAATATTTGAATCAAACCATTCATTAGGCAAATCTTCATTCGAATTTTGCATGGTGAAACCAAAAAGGTGAGATTTTACCTTTGGCATGTTTTCATTTGACCTTACTTGAAGAGGATTTGAAAATTCCTCTTTTCTCTCATGACATTCATCATCATGTAGCACTTGTTCTTTCTCCATGACTCGTTTATCAAAGGCACCAAACTTAGGTACCCAATTGAAAATATGTCCATCCCTTTCAAACCATAAGTCTTGTCTATCTAGGGGTGGGTTAACTAACACATTTCCATGATCAATCACCTGGGTTGTTTTGGGTAACGTGAGATTTTCAATTGGATCATCAATGATATCAAACCCAAATGATTCAGGTTTTGTAATTTTCTCATTTTGAAATGGCATAATCATTGTAGCACAAGTAAGTGGATCAAGATTTTCAATTTCTTTTCCTTCAAAGGAATCTAAAGCAAATGACTCTCTTTCTTGATTCATGGTTGTAGAATCCTTATCATGTTCCAAAATTTGATGAGATTCAAATTCCTCTTCCAAAACTTTCTCAAATTGTACAGGATTTATAGTATCCTCATGCGAGGAAGCAATTGAGTTATCCTGCATATTAATTGACACAACAAGTTTATTAGAAGATTTAGATTGATAATATTCTTCCCATTTCTTCCACGAATCATAGTAATCATCCTCCAAGTTCAAGTTGTGATGCTCAAGTACTTCTTCTTCATCTTCTTATTCATCAACATGTTTCTCACCCCATTCATCTTCACCTTCCTCATTCTCACTCTCTTGACGATATAGAGTTTCCACCACCAAAATGTTGTCCTCTCCTTGTTGATGTTGGGGTGGACCCTTATTTGGCACAAGTTCCAAATCATCCACTTGAGCTTGGAGACAATGGGTATACCTAGCAATTTTGGGACAATTCCTTTCATTATGCTCCTTTGTATTATGCAATCTACACCCCTTTTCCCATGCAAAATCAGAAATATTAAGAATGGAACTAGAGTGACTTGGTCCTGTAGAAGTATCTATCTCATTAGCAATAGGGGAAGGCACACCCCCATTGTTTGGCTTCGTATTCCACTGTCTCCCTCTATTGTTGAAATTTTGATTTGGGTGAGGGGCATGGGATTCATACTTCTATTTTTGAACCAAATCATTACTCAATTTGTGAACTATCTTTTTGAGTTCTTCAACCTCTGAATAAATCTCTTTTGGTTGAGCTATGTTATTGCTAGTTCCAATAGGATTTGCGTAATTGGTGAGATCTTGACTTAACATTTGAGTTGGATTTTGAGCCACTTGATTTGCGTAGGGATTCACACTTTGAATCGAAATTGGATTGGGTGCGTAAGCGGGTGTTGATGAATATGGTTGTTGATAAGGCAAAGCATTTATGCCTGATATTTGTGGTGCCATGATCTGATTCATCATAGGAGCTTGACCATATGGACCATATTGTCCTACCATAGGCATCTGGGAAAACCCATAACCCTGTGGTGTCATTTGTTGTTCAATGGTCATAGCTTCATTGTAGGCTAGAGCAAGCATGGTAACTTGAGGATTTTGCCTTGCAAACATTGTCGTCATAGGATCCAATGCCCCAAAATATATTTGCAAAGCTACTATGGGATCAATGGCAAAATGCCGAATTGCTCTATTATAGCACTTCTGAAATCTCTCGATTAAAAGTTCGGATTGGCTCACCCTGGCCTCTTTTGCATGTAATGAACTGATTATAGATGATTGTGGGATCTAATGGTGACCTGAATTGGTTGACAAAAGCATCCTCCATTTGCGTCCATGACGTAATGGAACCAAGAGGTAAGCAAATATACCATTCGTAAGCCACTTGGTCTAGGCTCATGGGGAAGAGTCTACAAGCCACATCTTCATGTTGAACTTGCAATCTTATCAAAACATCCCTATAGGCCTGAATATGTTCTTCTACGGTCCTTGGGCCATCCGGTTTGTATTTGGGCAAAAATCTCTCTATATTCTTAGGGATCTCATGAATATCCCCTGCAATATTCAAAGGAATGTTATTGGCTCCGTACCAAGGAGGTGGTGGAGGTTGGGCCATTTGATTCAAAATCGATGATGATAACCCTACAAGAACCATGGAAATGGTACTGATAATTGGTACACTAGTGGCAAATGACACCACCGGTGCAAGTCCGCTAGATGCGCCTGAAACAGAAGGATCTTCTGTAACAAGAATATCTGGTGGGACCACAATTTGCTCGGTTTTATTCCTTGGATTCCTATGAGTGAGTGAGAGGCTTTGGAATATGGTTTCCTCGGTTGTTTTGGACCTAGTTGCGATGCGATGCGGTGGGTCCAACTTGTAAATGAAACTACCCTACAAAACCTGACAAAACTCTCAATACCTCAAAGAAAACCTGCGACACAAAGAAAATCTTGCAATTAATGAAATTCAAAGAATAACTTCAAAATCAATTTGTTAGTCATGAATGAAAGAAGGAACCATGACAAAGCAATATTCTAAAAATGTAAATTAGTTTTTGATTCACCAGATCGCATATGCGCAAGTGAAGAGCATACTCCTAGTGTTGTAGGCTTTCTGATTCACAAGATCGCATTACACGCAAGTGAAGAGCATAATACCGACAACAAATACATTTTTAGACAAAAATAATTCCTTACAAATAAGCATGAAATGACTAGCAAATATCAAACATGTAACGTATGAATAATCATGTTAGCATCAACCAAGAGATGTATCCATTAAAATCAAATGAAAGTAATTGCATGGAGACAACCTCGTTAGTCAAGACCAAAATTTTTCAAAATAAAATCAAAACACATTATTCCTATATGAACAATCAAAAGCGTTAGAACAATGCATAGCAATTCATGTCCTCCTTTTAACACTACAAGGTTGTATTGTTAAAAGAGGGCTAAAGATAATAATCAATAGGGCATGAAATATTCAAAATTTAAATCCCTATAGCATTTAAATCACATTGAAATAAACCAATTCAGGCCCTCCTTCTAGCGCCAATCTGTTGAGTGGTATTTTCACCCAGTTGTGAAAGTACACTCTCCTTTAGGATTTGGGTTCCAAATCCCCTCTTGCAAAGAAGTTAAACAAACAACTTCTCCAAGGTCTCCGTTGTATTAGCATTTGCATATGTGTATTAGTAATCTCAAATAAAGATATTCAATTTAAATGCTTGGAACACCTTAGTGATTGCAAGTAACTCGTAAACAAGGGGCAATGTTGGTTTATTTCACCATGAAACTTTAGTGATTGTTCATTGTTTTTTTTGGATTTTGAATTTTTTAAATGTTTATTTTAATGCCTGAATAAAATGCAAAAAATGAAAATGAAATGCAGAAAACTGAAAATAAAATGCATTCAGTATGATGCTATCCTATTTCGACAAAACCGAAGATGTGAGGTTTCCATGCATGCAACCTAACCTATTGGACTTGCAAAACAAGCACAATCCCCATAGACTAAGTGTTGGTTCCTAGGGTTTAAAATAAATTTCAGGTTCAAGCATTCACATGAAGCAACCAAGCAAACTTGCATTAACTCCATCTACAAACTCGAAATCTGAAAAAGGGAAATAAATAGACATTAAATCCATAGCATGCAAAGAGAATCTCCTTCTTTCTTGCCCACAAGATGCAAATTTCTGAAACCTTCTGCATTAAAAATGTGTCATTTTACAATAGCAGAATTTCTGGTTTTCCCAAACCAGTCCATGGAAGAAAAATGACTCAAACAGGTCCAGAATGGCCTTCAAGTCTGCAACTCTGCTCGTAGCAATTTCCAACCCATGTCCATGAAGAAGAAAAACCAGTCTACGAAAGAAAAACAGCCCAACTAGGTCCAGAATGGCTATCTTGCCTTCAAATCTGCAACGCTACTTGCAGTAGTTTTCCACCCCTTCTGGCCTCTTTGAATGGCGTATTTAAACTTCTGAAAAACAATTGTTTCTCCTTCCATGACTGTTCATTTCATTTTCCAATGGCTGTTCGTTTCACCTTCCCTGACTGTTCGTTTCACCTTCCCTTGCGCATGCGTGCATTTTGGTTTCCAAGAAAAACTTTTCCTTTCTATTTTGTGGCCCTTCATTTCATTTTCTCCACATGAGCTTGCGTCCGTTTCCTTCCGTGTGTAACGACCATCTTAAATGATTTCAAATCATTAAATATTCCTTATGTAACGCTTGTCTTATTCACTGGATTTTGTCCTTATGTCCACGTCACTATGCAGGTCCGTTACCTTGGCAAAAATGGAACATGTCGCGATATCGCGACACTTTTGCCTCCTTGCTCTCTTTTGTTGCTTTTAGCCACGAAAATGCAACATGTCACGATATCGCGACACTTTTTCTTTCTCCTGTTTTGGCCGCAAAAATGCAACATGTCGCGATATCGCGACACTTTTTCTTTCTCCTGTTTTGGCCATGAAAATGCAACATGTCGCGATATCGCGACACTTTTTCTTTCTCCTGTTTTGGCCGTGAAAATGCAACATGTCGCGATATCGCGACACTTTTTCTTTCTCTGCTTGCCTGCCCATTTTGAATCACGAAAATGCAACATGTCGCGATATCGTGACACTTTTTCTCTTTTGGCCGTGATGATGCAACATGTCGCGATATCGCGACACTTTTTCTTTTTGGCCGCGATGATGCAACATGTCGCGATATCGCGACACTTTTTCTCTTTTGGTCGCGATGATGCAACATGTCGCGATATCGTGACACTTTTTCTCCTTTGGCCGTGATGATGCAACATGTCGCGATATCGCGACACTTTTTCTCTTTTGGTCGTGATGATGCAACATGTCGCGATATCGCGACACTTTTTCTCTTTTGGCCGTGATGATGCAACATGTCACGATATCGCGACACTTTTTTTCCTTTGGCCATGATGATGCAACATGTCGCGATATCGCGACACTTTTTCCTCCTTTGCACTTTTTCTTCCTTTGGTCGTGATGGTGCAACATGTCGCGATATCACGACAGTTTTTCTCTTTTGGCCATGATGATGCAACATGTCGCGATATCGTGACACTTTTTCTCCTTTGGCCGTGACAGTGCAACATGTCGCGATATCGCGACACTTTTTCTCTTTTGGCCGTGAAACTGCAACATGTCGCGATATCGCGACACTTTTTCTCCTTGTGGTTTTTTTGCTTTTTTCTTTGATCTTTAGCATATGGGCCACTTCGGTCTTCTTGGAACACATGCAAAAAAGGTGGGTCCCCAATTTTTCTTCTTCAGGAATAAGGCTTATGTGGCCTTTTCTTCTAGATCAAATCTTTTGTGGCATTTTCTTCTATAATGTACAAGTCTTTAGTCTTCTATGAAGATCACCAACCTCTAGTATTTTAGGACTCTTCTTCGAAGTATCTTCTCTGATCTACAACAAGGATTATGTGGCCTTTTCTTCTTCAACAATCTTACTAGTTTGCAATCTCTAGCAATGGGATCTTTTTTTACAAGCCTCCAAATCTGGAATCTTCTAGTTGTTTCTTCTAGTGATGGATTGATTTTGAAGATGATCCCAGCTCTCTATAGGAAGTTTCACAGCTTTCTCTAAATATCCTTTTCCTACAACAAAGTATTAGTATAAAGATTTTAAATGTAGCAATGATGAATCTTCACTAGTTGATTTGTCAAACTAGTAGAACGAATGCTAAGTCCTAGTCTTCATGAGCTTTTCTGCAACTCTATGGAAAGATTGCATGCAACAACACACAATGGCAAATCTAGATTGTAAAGATGTATACCAATAGTAGAAATGGTGACTCTCCCTAATCCTTTATCAATTCATCGTGGCTTTGATACCACTATTAGATTTTGAGGATATATGTAGTGGGAGAGATCTATCACAAATCCTAATAAGATGCAAAAAATATGAAATAATAGAATTTTGCAATACAACTGAAATATACTATAAATAGAAAGTGGTGAAAATACAATGCAGTATGGGGGTGATGGTCACTCCATTGATATAAGCTAAAGGACCACATTGTACTCCATCAAAGAGTATTACCACTATCTACTACTCTCCACTATAATGGACTTGATATACTTGTTATGAAGAACACAAGCGTATACTGAGAGGGGGGGGTGAACAATATAAGACCACTTTTAACTTTATCTTTCAAAACAGCTTTCAAAGCACTAACATGCAGAATAAAGATAGTAGTAATAATAGTAGTAAAACAATGCACAAAATATAGTCCACAAAGTGACACAGTAATTTACATGGTTCACCCAAGGTGGGCTACTCCACGGATAAAACTTTTCTTCTAAAATTTGTATCAAAGTCCTCTAGGAAACCTTCCCGATTACAATGTTTATGAGCCATAGCTCAAAGGAGACACCTTCCCCTAATTCAGCTTTGGCTGGTGATCCTCTAGAAGACCTCTATCTCTTCTGCCCTTAGCAAGTGGAACGTTATCCACGAAGACACCTGTCTTCCCTGCTCCGGCTAGAGATCTCTCGTCCTCAATTCCATCACGACAAGTCGGTCCTCTTTTCTGCACCAAAACACAGTCCTTTGGTCTGGCACAATTCTGTACTCTTCCTCTTTTCTTTTCTATTATAGTTCCTACTTGGTCGAAACAAACATTTCACAGTCTACGCAAACACAACAGCACTCGATCAAATTATACTCTTCTATGAAAAACTCAGCAGCACATACTATGTGCATACAGCAGCACAGTCTTCGCATGAACAGTAGCACAGTCTTCACATGAACAGCAGCATAGTCTTTGACACTTAGATGATTTCGATGAAATGCACCCTTTTACTGCAATCGAAATTTGCACTCTATTTTTTTCGATAATCAAACCTCACTGTCGCACTAAATCTACGAACGTCGCTCTTCGAACACACTACGATCGATGCACAAAACTACTCAAACAGCCATTCTTTAATACTCACAATCTTAAGTTGAAACTTGGTTCTTGGTTGGTTGTTTTACCCTTTGATCACGTCGGCTGCAAAACCCTGCGCTGCATCGGCCCATATTAAACTCTGTTGGCTTCACTACCTCCCTGAAGCTTCTGGCGCAAAACTTCAACATGTCACGATATCATGACACTTTTACCTGTCGTACACCCTTTATAGCTTGTTGTAGCGATATCACGACGCTTTTGCTTTTGTATGCTTCCTTCGCTCTTCTGTTGCAAAATCATGACACTTTTGCTTTTCGCTGATGTCATCTCACTTTTGTCGCAAAATCGTGACACTTTTGCCTTTCGCTGATGTCATCTCACTTCTATCGCAAAATCGTGACGCTTTAGACTTTAAAGCCTTCTTCTCTGCTTCTGTCGTGAAATCACGACACCTTTGCCTCTTGCTGATGTCATTAGCAACTCTGTCATGAAATCATGACGTTTTAGACTCCAAAGCCTTCTTCTCAGCTTTTGTCGTGAAATCGTGACATCTTTGCCTTTTGCTGACGTCATTTGCAACTTTGTCGTGAAATCGTGACACTTCTTGCTTCTTTAACCTTTTCTCGGTTTGTACTAGCAAAAATGAAACATGTCACGAAATCATGATGCTTTCGCTGCCTTAAGCTCTTTTCTGCCAACTACTCGTGAAACTGGAACATGTCACGAAATCGCGATGCTTTCGTTGCCTTAAGTACTTTTCTGCCAACTGCTCACGAAACTAGAACATGTCGCGAAATCGCGACGCTTTCGCTGCCTTAAACACTTTTCTGCCAACTGCTCATGAAACTGGAACATGTCACGAAATCACGATGCTTTTGCCAATTGCAAGCTGCCAACTCAACCTGTCGTGAAATCGTGACACTTTCTGCATCCGTGCAACTTCTTTGAAACATGTCATAAAATTGTGACACTTCCTACGACTCAACACTGCCAAACCATCTTGTCGCAAAATCGTGACACTTTCTGCAACTCAACGCTGCTAACTCAACTTTTCGTGAAATCGTGACACTTTCTGCAACTCAACGCTGCCAACTCAACTTGTCGCGAAATCGTGACACTTTTTGCAACTCAACGCTGCCAACTCAACTTGTCGCGAAATCGCGACAGTTTTGCCTAAACTTTCTCTCTCCTCAAACATGTCGCAAAATCACGATAGTTTTTCCTGCTTTGTCTCTGCCTTCCAGAATGTCGTGAAATCGTGACAGTTTTGCCAAAACTTTCTCTCTCCTCAAATATGTCGTGAAATCGTGACAGTTTTTCCAGCAGCCTGCAAAATTTTTCTAACTTATCTTTTTCTAGATTTTTGGTAACTGGGCTACTCTGATTTTCTTGGAGACTTACTGACCAGCTAAAACCTTCATCAAAACACATACTTAGACATAAAAACAAATTGCTCCAAGAACTCCTTGACATCAAAAACAACACTACCAAGAGCTCCTTGACATCAATGACAACAACAAAACTTAGGCAAAGGCAATGTACTCAAGGTACCCAAAATTGCCAACAATCTCCCCCTTTGTCATTGATGGCAACCTTTTACTAAAAACACATCTTTAAAGAGCCAAAACTGAAATCAATCTCTTTGAAGTTTTGCTCCCCCTCACTTGAAGCTTTCCTCTTCACTTGAAGCTCTCCCCCTTACTCATATCTCTCCCCCTTACTCAAAACTCTCCCCCTTTGTCATCAATGGCAAAGGGTCACCTATGGGGCTTGGGACTAAGAATTATCCTTTTAGCTTAGTCCATCCCCCACCTCCTATTGAGGTGAATTAAAACAGAGTTGGGAGTGAAACTCCCATTAGACACTCATCATCATCAGTGTCTACAATTTCTTTGCTGGGTCTTTTCTTGAGCTCTTTGTTAATGTTTCTGTTCTTGGCACTTTTCTTGTTCTTGTTCTCATTATTTTTCTTGTCCACACTTTGATCCTTAGACCTGTTTATACCATTGTTCCTATTCCTGTACCTTGGAAGATCAGCTCTGCACTGTCTGGCTGTGTGACCTGTGTTGTTACACTTGTAACAAACTGCAACATTATTTCTTTTAGGCATAGCTGTATTTTGAATCCGCCTGTTCTGACTAACCCAGTTCTTGTTATTTGCATTAGAGAAAATTGCCTTGTGCCCAAACTGATTACAAGAGTAGCAATACCCTTAAAATAAATTACAACTTCTAAAGTTATTGTTACCCTTCTTGATTTGAGATATACAAAGTGCAGCCATGTGTCCAAACCTGTAACATGCAAAACATCTGTCGTGAAAAATTATTTTAATCGATCTCTTGGGTCCCGAGAACTTCTGTTTCACATTCAAAAACTTGTTTTCTGTTCTTGCACATTTATCACTCACAGACTCATGATCTGAAGTACTTTCTTCATCAGAACTTTCTTCTTTTTGAAATCTCTTGCTAGATTCCCCAACCTGTTTCTTGTGCGGCTCAACAAAATCGAGACCTATTTTATCTGTTGGATTTCTTTGATTTTTGATAAGAGACTTAACATTTTTGGAGCTATCCTAAAATCTGTAGAGCTTATCCTTGTAATCTTTATTTTATTCTTTCAAAGAAACTATTTTCTGCTCTAACTCATTATACTCAAGAATCCTAGACTCTAACTCATCCTTGAGTTCCTGTGTTTTGGCTATAGAGAAATCAAGACTTTCTATAAGATCGTCTCTCTCCATACAACATTCATCTAACTTAACCTTGAGTCTATCATTCTTCTTTCTTTATTTTTCAAAAGCACTGAGAGCATTATTGAGTTCACATTCAAGATTCTCTATTTGATTGCACTTTGAATTATCAAGACCTTTTTCTGATTTCTTATTACTAGATGTGCTACCCTTTTCAAAAACCATACATGCATCTTCCTTATCATTTTCTAAAGCATCCTCATACATACTAGCAACCAATTCATTATTTGTGCAATCATCCTCAAGGTGCCCAAAATTTCCACATCTAAAGCATTTCATGACCGTGAATTTATGTTTCGGTTCTTCCTCTTTTTCTGAAATGAACAGCATCTCATTTTCATTATCACTAGAAGAGCTTTCACTATCACTGCTAGAACACTTACTTTGTCCAAATAGAAGCTCTTCTTGTTCTTGAGTGAATACCTCTTTTCTTGATTGCTGTGATCATCTTTGTTCTTTTTGTAATACTTGTGTTTGTCAGAATCCTTGCTTTTGACATCCTGTATATTTTCATCACTTTCATCTTTGGAAACAGTATAGTTAGTAGCATAATGACCATACTTTCCACAGTTGAAACATCTTATATTTTTTTTGCTTTTGTGCTTTCTAGAGAATTTGCCTTTCTTGCTGTAATATGCTTCTTCCTCACTAGAAGACTCATCACTTTCTTGAATCTGTTTGCCTTTTTATTTCTTGGTAGCTTTGAAAGCTGCCTCTTTCTTTATATCAACATTCACTTGATTTCTTAGCTCAAAAGCTACAAAAATACTATGAAGCTCATCCTTTTTCAACTTATCTAAATCTTTGGCTTCCTCAATAGCAAAAATCTTTTCACTAAATCTATTAGGAAGAGATCTTAAAATTTTATCACACACATCATTTTCAGCAAGTTCAAGACCTAAGTCTTTCATGGAGTTCACAATATCATCCATTCGAAGCATGTAGTCACTAATATTTTCATCGTCATTCATCTTGAGTTGTTCAAACATACCTTTAAAATGTCTCAATTTGGCCTTTCGCACATTTGCATCACCTGTATGAACAACCTACAATTGTTTCCACATTTCACTGGTTGTCTTGTAGTGAATAACTTTGGTAAGATCAGCCTTCTGTAAACCCTTCAGAATTGCATTCATGGCTTTTGAGTTGTTATGATGTAGGAGCCTGTCTTCTTTTGTATAAGGACCATTTACAGGAATGGTGTACCCATCTTCAATAACTTCCCATACCTCATTACCAAGAGCCATAAGATAGACTTTCATTCTAGCACTCCACAGACCGAAATCTGATCCATCCGGAATAGGTGCTGCATTGCCACCTGAAAAATCCATTGCGTTCTTAACCAGTTCTTCCTTCCGGCTGTAAAACCTTTTCGAAGGAACCAGCTCTGATACCAATTGAAGAACACAAGCTTATACTGAGAGGGGAGGGGTGAATAGTATAATACCACTTTTAACTTTATCTTTCAAAACAGCTTTCAAACCACTAACATGCAGAATAAAGATAGCAGTAATAACAGCAGTAAAACAATGCACAAAATGCAGTCCACAAAGTGACACAATAATTTACGTGGTTCACCCAAGGTGGGCTACTCCATGGATAAAACTTTTCTTCTAAAAGTTGTATCAAATTCCTCTAGGAAACCTTCCCGATTACAATGTTTATGAGCCACAGCTCAAAGGAGACACCTTCCCCTAATTCAACTTTGGCTGGTGATCCTCTAGAAGACCTCTATCTCTTCTACCCTTAGCAAGTGGAACTCTATCCATAGAAGACACCTGTCTTCCCTGCTCTGGCTAGAGATCTCTGTCCTCAATTCTATCACAGCAAGCTGGTCCTCTTTTCTACACCAAAAAATAGTCCTTCGGTCTGGCACAATTCTGTCCTCTTCCTATTTTCTTTTCTGTTATAGTTCCTACTTGGTCGAAACAAACATTTCACAGTCTGCGCAAACACAACAACACTCGATCAAATTATACTCTTATGCAAAAAACTCAGTAGCACATACTGTGCGCAAAAAGCAGCACAGTCTTCGCATGAACAGCAGCACAGTCTTTGACACTTAGATGATTTCAACGAAATGCACCCTTATACTGCAATCAAACTTCGCACTCTATTTTTTTCGATGATCGAACCTCACTGTCGCACTAAATTTGCGAACGTCGCTCTTCGAACACACACTACGATCGATGCACAATACTACTCAAACAACCATTCTTTAATACTCACAATCTTAAGTTGAAACCTGGTTCTTGGTCAACTGTTTTACCCTTTAATCACGTCGGTTGCAAAACCCTGCGCTGCATCGGCCCAGATTAAACTCTATCGACTTCACTGCCTCCCTGAAGCTTCTAGCACGAAACTTCAACATGTCACGATATCGCGACACTTTTACCTGTCGTACACCCTCTATAGCTTGTTGTAGCGATATCGCGACGCTTTTGCTTTTGTATGCTTCCTTCGCTCTTCTGTCATAAAATCACGACACTTTTGCCTTTCGCTAACGTCATCTCACTTCTGTCACAAAATCGTGACGCTTTAGACTTCAAAGCCTTCTTCTCCGCTTCTGTCGTGAAATCGCGACACCTTTGCCTCTTGCTGACGTCATCAGCAACTCTGTCGTGAAATCATGATGTTTTAGACTCCAAAGCCTTCTTCTCAGCTTCTGTCATGAAATCGTGACATCTTTGCCTTTTGTTAACGTCATCTGCAACTTTGTCGCAAAATCGTGACACTTCTTGCTTCTTCAACCTTTTCTTGGTTTATACTAGCAAAAATGGAACATGTCACGAAATCATGACGCTTTCACTGCCTTAAGCTCTTTTCTGCCAACTGCTCGCAAAACTGGAACATGTCGCAAAATCGTGACGCTTTCGCTGCCTTAAGTACTTTTCTGCCAACTGCTCACGAAACTGGAACATGTTGCGAAATTGCGACGCTTTCGCTGCCTTAAGCACTTTTTTGCCAAATGCTCACGAAACTAGAACATGTCATGAAATTGCGACGCTTTTGCCAACTGCAAGCTGCCAACTCAACTTGTCGTGAAATCGTGACACTTTCTGCATCCGTACTTCTTTGAAACATGTCGCGAAATCGCGACACTTCCTGCAACTCAACACTGCCAAACCATCTTGTCACGAAATCATGACACTTTCTGCAACTCAACGCTGCTAACTCAACTTGTCGCGAAATCGTGACACTTTCTACAACTCAACGCTGCTAACTCAACTTGTCGTGAAATCGTGACACTTTATACAACTCAACGCTGCCAACTCAACTTGTCGCGAAATCGCAATAGTTTTGCCTGAACTTTCTCTCTCCTCAAACATGTCGCGAAATCGTGACAGTTTTTCCTGCTTCGTCTCTGCCTTCTAGCATGTCACAAAATCATAACAGTTTTGCCAAAACTTTCTCTCTCCTCAAATATGTCACGAAATCGCGACAGTTTTTCCAGCAGCCTGCAAACTTTTTCTAACTTATCTTTTTCTGAATTTTTGGCAACTGGGCTACTTTGATTTTCTTAGACTTACTGACCAGCTGAAACCTTCATCAAAACACATACTTAGACATAAAAACAAATTGCTCCAAGAACTCCTTGACATCAAAAACAACAACTACCAAGAGCTCCTTGACATCAATGACAACAACAAAACTTAGGCAAAGGCAATGTACTCAAGGTACCCAAAATTGTCAACATGTTATACTTGTTGTCTATCACTCACTATGAGACCCTTTATATAGGAAGATAGATTCATTGGCCAACACTCTACTTAGTTGTATAAGGGGACACCTTGCACATTACAACTTACACATTGATACTTGTGCATTTAAAACATTGCTTTAAGTAACTAGCTAACTTCCCCTTAACGTAATCTCCTAGTCTAATTATGTACCAAAGGTGTTACATTTACATGACCCAAATTATATAATATACTCTAACAATCAAAAGGGTATGCAATATTGGTGCTACATAAGTTTAATATTTGAGCATTAGAATTAGTCTACAATAAGTATTTGAGAGCACCATAGTAGCTTTATTAAATTCTAAAGAAGGAAGTTGAAATAGAGAGTCTTCAAGCAAAAGGAGTTGGTAGCATTTGCATCTTAAAATATGCAAGAATAAAACAACAAATATCTAAGTTAAAGCTTACTTGAAAAGGAGAAATAAGAAGGAAATAATATTAATATTGAATGCTATTTTTTAGCTCATAAAAGTGCAAATTTATTGGAGTAGAAAGAAATAGAATAAGAGTATTTCTCTAAGCAAATAGAAGACCAAATAAGGGGTAAAAAAGTAGAGCAAATTTTTAAGTGTCTAAATACACTAAGAAAACCACTATGCAAAGAAGAGGTGAAAGCATTGGTTTGAAGTAGTGAAGCACCACCATAGCTCAAGGAAGAGCCACCACCATTCAAGGAAAAGTTAGAACAATCCAAGGAAGCACCACTATAGATTAAGGAAGAGCCACAATCATTCAAAGAAAATTTACCATGGTCCAAGGAAGTGCCACTATTGCTCAAGGAAGAGTCACCACTTCCTAAGGAAGAGCCACCACCATAAAAGAGAAGGAAACCCAACACCATAATTTTTTCCAAGGAGTTCAAACAAATGTAACTTAGATATTTTTGCAAAATATAGTAAAGGAAAGTACGTAGAGGAGATAGAACATTAAAAATTAGGGTAAACTCCCAGTGTTAAATATTGGAGGAAATATTACATGCAAAGGATATTGAAAGGATAGGTGTGAAGAAGATAAAGCATTGGAAAGGATAAGCTAAAGTGAATTTCGAGTGTCAAAATTGCACCAAGGCCAAAGGAGACATTGAATCTTAGTTGGAGGTGAGACACTTGTAAAATGTAATGCTCAAAGTGTCATAATTTCATCAGATAGTGCAAAGTTACGTTACAAGCGTTTGAAGATAACAAAGGAGCAAATTTGGAGCATTAAAAGAGTTTAAGTGCCATGTGGAACATGTGAAGTGAAAGATCAAAAGGTTTGAAGCAGTTCAAATGTGCACAACAAGGAGGATAGCATATTTCAAGCTACCAAAGATAGTATACTGAAATAGAGATTCAAGAGAACGTCAAAAATAGGAGTGAGTAAGTGCAAGCAAGGAGGAAATACTCCATTTGGCACATGCAAGAGAACCATTCAAGTTATGTACAATAAAGGAGTTGAAGAGTCAAAATGAAGATACGATTGTATTACAACAGTAGGGATAACGTATTAGAGTACCTTTACAAGGTTGGAGGTTAGTTGACCAATCAAGGAGGAGAGAGAGTAATCTTTCCAAGGCAGGCCAAAGTACAACATAGAAAGAGGAGTGTCAATTAGAAGTTGGTCAAACACTATTGACCAAGAGAATTACCACATTCAAGACTGAAGGTAATTCATTCCTTTTAAATTTATTTATATGCTCAAAATAGGAGATATAAGGTTACATAAGGTTATTATTTTCTAAGGTTAAAGTGAAACTATTTATTTTGGAGAGATAAGAATTAATATTTGAAACCTTAGAAATCTGATTATTGCTATTAGAAAATTTTATGAAGATTTAAAATTTGGTTTGAAGAATTGAAGGGATAAATTTGAAGTTTTGCAATTTGATTATTTGAATTTACAAAACAATTTGAAATATTTGCAATTTGATTAGATTGGAGTACTAAAGTTTTCTACATCAAATTAAATATATAAAATTTGCAAATATATTTTTATGGAATTTCTAAGTTTCTAAGTTTGGAGTTATAAGGAATTCAACACCAACATAGGATTGAGAAATTTAGAATTAAAAGAAATTATATTTTTTGATATTAGGGAGATAAAAGGTTGTCAACTTTAAGATCAACAATTTGAAAATTGTTCTTAGTCTATCAACCAAAACTAAGGAGGAATAAAAGTAGAGATTTTGAAATTACATTCAAAATTATCTTTAGATTATTGTTCATAATTAGGGATAAATAAGGGATTCAACTTGAATGAAAAATTAGAAAATTAAGTATTTTTTATCAAAGCTATCTTACTTAGAAAAACTATGGATGAAATAGTGAAGAAGGTATGTAATGAAGATAGTGAAGAAATACTACATGCATTCATATTTTATTCACATGGTTTGATACCCAATATTGATGCAGATCAAATGTTTAATGTTCTAAATGATAAATTGAGCTTATTCCTCAAGGACGCTAAGGAAGGGACTATACCTTTATAGGATGTCTTCATGAAAAAAAATTTAAGTCTTGTTGGGAATCTCAAGACATCATTGTATTCACTACAGAAGAGTGTTTAATGATGTATCTTTCATTAATTGTTTTTGAACTCTTTCAAGGAAAGATACAAGTTGAAAGAAATGCTTCATATGATTATATTAAGGAAGAATCATCAAATCCAATTCAATGTTATTATGATCTACTATCTCATCATATTGAAGGAGAATATTTAGTAATAGTGTAGGAGCAAGGAAGGAAAAAAAACTAGGAAAGAAGTCAGATCAAGAAAGAAGATGTATCATCAAAGAAGGTACAAAAGAAAAGAAAGAAAAATAAGAATAAAAGTCACAACAGAAAGGTAAAACATAAATTATTTTGTGCAAGTTCAAGAATCGATCTTAAAGAGATAGATTGAAAACAAAAGTCGAAGACCATGTTGAAGACTAAAGTCTTCAATAACCAAATAATGTAATACAGAGGGGTGTTGGAATATATTACATTATTTGGTACATGTTAGTGGACCACCTTTGGTACATATTTAGATTAGGAAAGAGTGTCCTAAATTATAGGATGAGTATTTACTTTATGCAATATAATAAATGCATAAGTATTAATAAAGTGTGCAAAGTATTTTGGTATTGTCAGTGTGCATAGTAGTCCATGTGCACATGAGTCCATAAAATAGGAAGATGAAGAGTCTCTAGAAGAGTGAAGGCCAAGAGTTCTCCATATGAAGAGTCACATTATATTATATATGTATCTATGTGTATGTGAGCAAGTGATATGATTTGTAGTTTGAGAGAGTATGTAAGTATGGGTACTTAAGATCTTGATTCAATGGAGATACAATTTTTGTGAGCATTTGTTAATGGCAATTTTATGAGTTATTGTTAAATTTATTTTTGAGTTTTATACTTTTAGAATATTACCATTATCATATATTTCATATTGCAACTTTATTTTAGATCTTTTGGTTACTTTTATCTTGAGTATTTAGCTTCAAAATCTAACATTAAATAATAGAAAGCTACAGATATTTTTTATGCACTTTCAATTGATAAGGTTCTCTATTTTAATACCTTCAAGTTGGATTCCTTATGTCTCATTAATTTGAGTAAGAGACTAATATCAAATGTAATTTCCAACTTTTCAATGTTTTGTTTCTTGTATCTTTCAATTCCCAATAGTATAGTTTCTAAATTTCAATAATTTATGTTGATGTTGAACTCCTTACAACCCCCTAATTAGAAATTTAGAAAATATTGATATTTGCAACTTTAATGTTTCAATCTCTATGTAGAATTCCTTATTCCTCCAAATTAAGTTATTTGCAAATATTTCTTATGCTTGAATAAAGTAATTCCAAGTGCTTTCAAATTAAACCTTTCCTGCTTCAAAAAGCTTTCAAATATTTCAATAAAGCATCTAAGGTTGTAGTATATCAATGCAATTCCTTATACCTCCTTTTAATTAAATTAATCTCAAGCAACTAAGTTTCACCTTAGCATTAATATTCCTTATTTATCCTTTACCTTTATAAAAATGCAAGTTAATTTAAATGCTTTTAGTACCTTCTTGATTATGGCGTGTTGTGTATGTGGTGTGCTTCTCGTTGACTTCTCTATTATGCAGGTTGCACTTTGATTAAGGTGTGGTCCTCTTCACTAACTTCAATGTACTATGACACTTTTATTACAATATTTAATTCTCCTTTTAGCGCCTTCTAATACATTGACTACTATTAAAATTGTTGCTTAGTTTCACTGACTTACGTATATGTTGTTCTCCCTTCACCTATATTACACTCTTGTCTTAAGAGTGAACTTGTATGACTTTTCTTACATGCACCAAAGACGTTTCACTTCCCTTGGAGTTACCTTCTGTGCTACAAAACTTGGCAATAAAACTCTTTGTTTCTCTTATGATTGTATTTAGTCCTTCTTACTGGTAGCGCTTATCTTCCAAGTAACATCTACATTATTTCTTCGTAATATTTCCATTAATCTCATTTGCTCAATAATGCTCTAGTCCACCTTTACGTAGCATGATTCCTTTATTTTATAACACTCTTTTCGATTGATAATGTATTACTTCTCTTCTACACCTGGTAGTAACCTGATTCTTGTTCTCAAACGTCTCTACTCGATTCTTCTACACCTTTGTAACAACAAATGCCATTAGATTTTCTTTCAATGTCTTACTGGTTAAGTATTCTTCACTTCTTAGAAATGATGCTCGTTCTTGGCTTTGGTGGTGTTATGGTGGTGCTTAAGCTTCTCTATTTGTGGCGCTACTTGAGACACCTCTGATGATGCTATCCTGTGTATAGCTTGTTGGTGCTTTATTGGTTGTTATCTCATGATACTTGGGTGGTGCTTCAAAAGTTGGCTTTTTTGACTCGACTCTTCACTTGGCTTGATACTCCACAAATAAGTATGCACTGCCTTCTTCACCTATAGATACTCTAAATACCTGGCCTTGGCTTTTTCTTTCAAATAACAAAACTTTATGTTTATTTCCTTAAAATTTCAACCTTGTATCCATGTATTATTTGGCCTAATATTCCAATACTTTGATGTTTAGAAAATCAAGGCAATAAACCTTATTCTTTGGGTGATATTTCTCTTTGTAAAATCACCTCTTTCTAGTCTTCAAAAAACTGCACTTTTTTGACTCTATAGCATGCTTTGAAACTAATGCTTTCTTCCCTTATATATCCTTTTATGCAATATCTAATTTGCTTTATGTTGTTAAAATGTGCAGGTTTGAAGATAACCAAGATGCCTCCTTTCTCACCTTGGAGACACTAAATTTTAGATCTCTAATTTGCTAACTCTAATGGATCTAATATGATGATATTATAACCTTAAAGTAAACTGGTTTAAACACTTAAATAATAACCTTTATAGTACCAATGTGGCATACCTTTTATAGCTAATTCTTCTTTGATATTTGAAGATATAAATTTTCCTTATGCTACTGAAATATGGTGTTCTTAAAAAACTTAAATATTACTTGGATAAAAACTTCAATAACATCAATTTTCAAACCTTATTTTAGCCTTATTTTTAGCAGGCTTTCTTGGTGATTTGGTTCACCTATTTTCTACCCTATATTTGTAAATTTTGTAGCTCTTCTTTGTACTTTATTATTACCTCAAACTTGTCAATTTTGCATCTCTAATCGATGCCCAGATTTTTTGCTTTTTAGCCTTTAATTTGTTGTCTAAAGATCTGATTTTTGTGGCTCCATTCTCCTCCAACTTTGTTCACTCATAATATACTATTAGTGTTGCCAAAAATGTTGCCCTCTTGTTGTCCTAAACTCCATAATTTATATATTCTAATGCAACCAATTCCTCCTTTGTTTTGTTGTCCTTAATTCTCTCGAATTTGCTAGGAAATTCCTCTAATTTGCAGCTCTAATCTTTCTTTACAAAAACCTTTAGTTTGTTTTCCAAAACTCCTTGAATTTACAACCTTATTTTCTCCTTCTAATGTTGCCTATTTTTCTTGATTTGTTACCTTCTTCTACTGCCAACTCCTCCAATTTTCTATATTGTGTCTCTTAAATTTTTGCTGTAAAAACTAGCACTCTTCTCCTTTGCAAATAATCCTTCAAGCCTTTAATGAGAGTCTTAAAATTTCTCAAATATGGTAGCCTCTTCTATATTATTTCCCCTCCTTAGCTCTTATCAAATTTTGACTTCAAACTTGGCCTATTTTCTAGCCTCCTCAAGAATTTGAATGTCTTGAGGTCTTCTAGAATCCTTTCCAAAATTTGGTAAACTTCTTACCAAATCCTTTTTCCTTTTGGGCTTGTTGTTGGATGGCAATAATTGTCCCAAATTCTTCTTTTTAGGAGTTAATCCTTCTTACAGTCTTCTCCCTTGAGCTTTCTTCAAATATTCTCCAATGGCCACTTCTTCAATTTCTTCAATAAGGCTTCTCTAGCCTTCTTCTTCTTTCTCCTTTCAACTTTTCTTGAGACCTCTTCTTTTGGATCTTCAAATTTTGCAGCTTCTCAAATATTCAATAGGACTTTTCCTAGTCCTCATTTATCTTTAATCTTTGATCTTCTGTCTTCCAAATCTAAAATTTCTTCAATGGGACCTTTCTCTTGGGTCTCCTCTTTCTCAATCTATAGTCTTCAATCTTCTATGGAGACCTCCTTCTTGGGTCTTCTCAATCTTCTATCTCCAATCTCCAATGAGGATATTTTCCTTGAGTCTCCTCTTTCTTCAATCTTCAAAAGTACTCTATTAAGTCTCTTCTTTCTTCAATTTCTATTTTTTTGCAACAAATAACTAATCACTGCATGAGGATATCACATAGACTTTCAAGCAATCGAAGATAAAATTATTATCTATCCATTATGGGAAGCTTCTCAACTTTTGAGAACTAATTTATTGTAACAAAAAACTTTAAATAGTAGTAAGAAAATCCATGCAAATATCTAGATATTTATAAGTCAATAAACATCACTAGTTATCCTTCAATCTAGTGGAAAGATATCTATGTTGAGTCCTAGTCTTCATGAGTTTTCTTGCCATGCTATGGAAAAACTAGCCAAAAAGCAATTCTTAAAATTTTAAAAATGAGATCTCCATATCTCCTTTCAATCTCTCTTATGGCTCTCCCTATATCCTATCAATCTACCTTGTGCTATGATACCACTCTTAACTGTTGATGTTAGATACTTAATGAGAAATCAACCATAAGATATAAAATGAGCAATGCAATATTTTTTTAAAGCGAAAAACTCCTTGTAGGACTGCCTTGGTATGAGAGACCACGACCAAGGGGTTATACACTGTCAAAGTCACCCGGGAGTCGCACTCGGCCCTACCCACACCAACATTATTAATTGGATTTTGGGTACCCAATTCAACTTTTGGGTAGGGTGGATATTCGAACCTGGAACCTCCCTTGGAGGATTACCCTCTCCTCTCCAACTCACCTACAACACCTGGGTATGAGCAATGCAATATTGAATCTATGATAATGACAATATACTAAGCATGTACAACTCATAAGAAGCTTCTGAAATAACTCATAAAACGATCATTAATTAAAACTCACAAAAATAAGATCTTCATACAAAAATGTGGAGATCTCAATGACTCCATGCTTCATACAAGTTCTACATCATGTCAAACTTGTATTCTACTCTACTCTACTTGACATGGAAATATTGTCCTACTTCTCACACCAAAGGTCAATATATAGTGGGATGTGACTCTTGGCCTTCCATATTGCTATAACTCTTCACCTTCCTATTCTATGGACTCATGTGCACATGGACTATGATGCACATTTACATTATTGAATACTTTGCATTTCTAATATTACTTGTGCATTTATTATATTGCATAAAGTAAAAACTTTGAATACTTTGCATTTCTAATATTACTTGTGCATTTATTATATTGCATAAAGTAAAAACTCAAACCCTGGTCTAAGAAAAACTCCTAATCTAAATATGTACCCATGGTGGTACATTGGCATGTACCAAATAATGTAATATATTCCAACAATTCTCTGGATTTAGATTCAATTTTAATTTAATTTGGTGAAGTTTTTGAAATACTCATGACAACACATATCCAAGTACACACAAAATAGTTGTAAGCTTACTGCAGTGGTGAGGGCTTTGGCTTCTCTATGAGAGGTCCAAGGTTCAAACCTGAATCAGTATAAGGGGACTAAGACCCCTCATAAAAACTTGTGTAAATTCATTGAAAAAGCACACACAACATTATTTACTTCCTCGATAATTGTTCCCTTTGAATGAACTCCCCCATAATGTTAAGGATATTGTTCAAAACTTCTTTATTGGTTCCAATTTTGAGCTCCTCCAGGTCCCCCTCACTGGAGTAAATACTTACCGAGATGGGCCAATTAGAAAAATCCCCTATATATCAAAAGAAAAAACTTTACATTTAAACCCAAAAAGTGAGTCATTTTATTAGTTTATTTCCATAAAAATATCTCACCTCATTGTCTTAAATACAAGCCATCTCTTCCTCCTAGACCATTGGTGGCCACCATAATGTTATCCCTTTTTGAAAATGAAAAATATTATGAGAAAAAAATCCTTTTGTAAAGATATTTATTAATAGATTTTTTAATGGGTATAAGAAATTTATTAATATTTAAACTTAATTCAAGCATTTATTAAATTTACTTTTGAATCTTTAAAAAACTTAACCAATACTTATTGAATACTTATAATAATATATTTTTTATAGAAACTATATTATGATTCTTGATCATCTCATTCTTATAATCATTTTTTTTATATCTTTTATTGTTTATATAGTGATAGTTATAGATTTAATCTTGTCTTTGTTTTCAACTAAAATATCCTTTACTTCAACCAAAAAAAAAAATCTTACTTCTACATATAATTTTTGTATATAACTTGGCTTTAGCCTCTCTTTGGAAGGTCCAACGTTCAAACACCACTCAATACGAGGGGACTAGAACCCTCATAAAAACCTATGTAAACTCATTGAAATATATTTATATAACTTGGCTTTGGCCTCTCTTTGAAAGGTCCGATGTTCAAACCCCACCCAATATGAGGGGACTAGAACCCTCATAAAAACCTATGTAAACTCATTAAAATATATATATAGAACTTTTTTTATTATTATTTAACTTTTTTTTTCTTGAAGAACAAGGGGTTGTACCTGGGTCCCCCACCCTTGACAAATCACAACTCTCTTCTTTAGAGCTTTGTGTGTTTACAAATAGATTCACTTCTCATCTTAATTGAGATGCTATGACTAGAAACCTACATCATTTTACATAAAATGTATGAATTTTTAATTTTTATTTTCTAGATTTTTATTTTTATTTTTATTTTTTGTGTGAATACAAATATTCTAAAATTTAGCATCCTTCTTGACAATTTCCTACAACATCCTTCACAATACCAAAACTTCACCTTTACTATCTATGCATTGCATCTTAGTAGAGTAAAATTTCCAAAACATACTATCATAGTCCACTTTACCATATTTGGATTGCTAGTTTCCTTCCTAAAGCACAAGTGCAACCACAAAAATTATAATAAATAGTTTATATGAAAACACATTAATGTTATAAAATAAAGTAGATATTACCATGGAAAACATTAAAGTAACTCTTAATCATTATTTGATTAAGGCAGTCAACATTTTCTTGTCAGCTTCAGCTAAACTTACTAATTCCTCTAACCAAGGAAAATAGAATTTAACTTCACAGTCCTTAATTAAAACCCCTCTATTGGCTAGCTTATCTGCACATTTTTTTCCTTCCCTTAATGTATGTGTAAACATGATTTCTTCAAACTCTTTAGGAAGATCTTGAATTTATACAATCATCTCTTATATGTTCCATGGAGCCTTTACTTTCCTCTAAATTGTATTTATTACTATGAATGAATCACCTTCCACACATACTCTATTCCATTTCATTTGTTTGCATATTTTAACCCTTATAGAGCTGCCCAAGCTTTAGCTTCATTATTTGTATTAAATCCACTATTGAAAGCGTAATGAGATAAAATATTTCCTCTATTATTTCTAATTATTTCTCCTCCTCATGTTGGTCTTGGATTTCTTTTAGATGCTCCATCAAAATTCAATTTGACCAACTCCACATTTGGTGGTTTTCACTTTATATTATTTGCCTTCTTTTTGTTTCTCCAGTCCCCAATATCATAATTCCATTTGATGACTTGACTTCATCTATAAAGGCTCTTTGCTTCCAGATTAGGGATTGAGTGAGTTGATAGGGTTGGTTTATAATCCTCTATGGCTAAACAAATCTTCCTTTTCATTACCTCTAAATTGTTTTCCTTTCCTTTAAATATTCTTCTATTCCTTTCTAGCCATACAATCCAAGTATTGCATCTTTTTATATATCCCATATTGTTTGTAAAGCACCACTTTTAAAAGTGCTCTACCATTGCATTAACCATTCTTCAATTCTGCTATTCATTGCCATACATTTACCAAACATATTAATAATCCATTGTCATAGTTTCTAGACTATTGAGTAGTGTCCCAAGAGATGGTCTATACTCTTCTCCTCCATTTTATAAAGAACACATTTTGAGGGGCAATGAAAACCCCTTTTCATAAGGTTATCCCAGTATAAAAAATTCCTAAGACCTATTATCCAAACAAACATTTTGACTTTAGGAATGCTTGGGCTATCTCAAATATCTCTCCATATTCTTGTGATATTCTTATTTTGTTGGTGCTTTGTATTATATTCACTTCTTGTTGTGTATTATCAATTTATCCTTGGCTCCCCTCGAAATAATCATTGTTGTTATGTTTCTACTTGATTGCTTCTTAGCACTAATGTCTTGTATACTTGTAAAAGAATCTTATTTCCATTTGTATCTTCCTTAATGATCCTTATACAAAATATTTGAAACCCTATAACCATATTTGTCTTAAAGTAATCTCATCCATGGTTTCAAAATTGGATTTAGATTGAGTGGTTTTTTTATCACTCCAAGTATCCATTCAAATAATAGTTTTTTCTCCAGTTTCCACTACCTATCTTAAACCTTTAATCACTAGATCAATTATTTTTTTAAAACTGTTTCAAAGTGCAAAACCAATTGGTAGAGAGAATGTAGTAAAAATTAAGCTTTGTGTCATTGGGCTCAACATACTTACTTAGAATAATTCTTACCCATTGTATTTGAATCTCTTTGTACAATCTCTAGATTACGTTTTCCCTAAGACCTAAGTTTACATCTGTAAGAACTCTTAAACTGAAGCCTCCCCTATTATTATCATCACACACCTTGATCCATTTCACCAAAAAGAAGGTTTCCTTTTATCATGTAATCCTGACCATAAAAATGATCGTAAAATATTGAATAGATTTTTTTCTATTGATTTTGGCATAGTATACAATGACATATAATAAGTTGGAATGGCCTATAAGATTGATTTAATTAGTTACACTCTTCTTGCTAATGATAACCATCTACATTTCCATATCACCAGTTTATTCTAAACTTTACTTATATCTAGATTCCATAATTCTATCGTCATTCTCCCCTCAAATAAGGGCATCCCTAGATAAGTTGCTAGCAAATTTGCCTCCTCCATTGAAATAACCTACATATCCTACTTTGATTTTAGTTGGAGTGTTTAGGAACTAAATTTTAGATTTTTCTCTTAATAGATGCTCTTTCCTATTCCTTTAATAAAGTTATTCAAATCTCTGGTCTCATTTATCCTTGCCCTCCCAAAAAGGGTTGTATCATCTACAAACTATTGATGGGTGATGTTGTTGATGTTATTACTAGCATTAAGTCCACTTATAAACCCATATTTATTATCCTTCTTCAAGTTCCTACCCAAAACCTCTACCATAATAATGAACATATATGGTGATAAATGATCTCATTGTCGAAGACCTCTCTTGGTTTTAAAAGTTTTTGTTACTAACCCATTGACCAACATTGAATATGAAATTGTAGAGACACAAGTTTAAATCCATCTAACTCATTTCTTCCCAAAACCAAACTTTTCTAATACTCCAAAAAGAAAATACCATTTAACCCTATCATAGGCTTTACTCATATCAAGTTTTAATATCATTGCTTTCTCTTTTCTTGAAGCTACTAAATGTATAACTTCATGAGCTACTATGATCCCATCTAGAATCTATCTCCCTTTCACAAATCCTCCTTGCTCTTTTGAAATAATTTTGTTTAACAATGGTCTTAATCGATTCACTACCACTTTGGAGATAATTTTATATATCATATTACATAGGCTTATGGGTCTAAATGAATCAAAGAATTCTACTTCCTTCTTTTTTGGAATCAGGGTAAGACATGTTGCATTTATTTTATAAGGTATGTGTTGTTTTATCCTAAACTGTTCCACTGCCACCAATAAAGAATCCTTCACTATATCTCAATTATGTTGATAGAATGTTGTAGAGATCCCATTAGGACCTAGGTATTTATCCTTATTAAAATAAGAAAGAGCCAAATGAACTTCTTTTAGAGTAATAGGCTTCATAAATTTCTTATTGTCTTCATGTGTTATAATTGAAGGTACTTCTAGAAGTTTATCATTAGGATCTTCAAACTCCTCTGATCCTAGAATATTCTGATAAAAAGACCTTGCCTCCTTTCAAATTTCACTTTGATCTTAAATCCAAACCCCTTCTATTGATTTAATTCTACTAATTTTGGATGTTGATCTCTATACTATAGCCATCATATAAAAAAATTGTATTTCTATCTCCTTCTTTTAACCAAGTCTGTCTTGATTTTAATCTCCAAAATTTATCTTTCTTACTCAAAATATTATGATAAGCAATTTTCTTTCCTCTAAGCTTGGATTATTGTGATCACCTTTTTAGAATTTTGAAATTTGATCTTCTAGTTCTTCTTTCTTCTCAAAAATGTTTCCAAAAGTGTTCTTGCTCCTTTCTTTTAATCTAGATGTCATTGATTTAATTTGTTTTGAAAGTATATATAGCTCACCATTTTTTGAAGAATTCCATAATTGTGTTATAATATCAACAAATTGAGGATGGTCTTCCCACATTTGTTCATATTTAAAATATGATGTTTTTTGAATTCACTTACCACCATTTTAACTCTCATTGGCTGGTGACCTGAACCAATCTTTGTCAAGATATTAATTTTAGCACAAGTCCCTTCATCTAGCCAATGATATGAGAGTACACATCTATTTAATTTTTGCTATTAGGTTTTGGCCTCTATTGTTGTTGGTCCATGTCTAGTTGTCTTCTTCAAACTCAACCTCCCATAGACTATTGTTTTGAATAAAGACTGAGAAATCTCTCATACTTTGGGTTAATTTCCTAATTTCTCCAAATCTTTCATCTAGCTTGGTTATGACATTAAAATTTCCTATGATCATGAATTGGGTTTCTTGGCCTTTACTTCTCATAAAGGTTTCAATCCCACTCCAAACTTCTAATCTACTTGATTGAGTTGTAGATCCATAAACATTGATAAGGATAAAAGGAATATCTGCAAAGTAGCATGTGACTAAAGAGGCTATCCAATGCTTAGTTTTATGAATGATTACACAGAAGGTTATAGTAGGATTCCAATAAGTTATAATTCCCCTTGTCGCTCATTTAGAATCCATAACATTCCATTCACATCTTGTCTATACTATTTTCATAGTTTTGGATACTTCTTTTATCGTTTTAGTTTTATGGATACAAAGAATATTAGGCTTATTACTTAAACAAAGGTCCCTGATACACCTCTGCTTCGAGGAGGGCATTAGCACCCCTTATATTCAAAGAGATGATAATCATTAGGGGCTACTGGCCCCGCCTGCAATCATTTTGTTGTTTGGTAAAGAGAAGTTCAACCAACTTAGTTTATGTTCCTTTCTCTATGTTTCCCTGGATATCACTTGATAATTTGAGGGTTTTCCTCAATTTGCCTTGCTTATATTAGGAGTAGGTATTATTATTCTATTCCTCAATATTTTTTTTAATCGAAAAACCCCTTGCGGGGCTGCCTTGGTCTGAGAGACCATGAACAGGGGGTTCTACACCGTCAAAGTCACCCGGAGTCGCACCCGACCCTACCCGCACCAACATTATCAATTGGATTTTGGATACCCAATTCAAATTTTTGGTAGGGTGGAGATTTGAACCTGGGACCTCCCTTGGAGGATTGCCCTCTTCTCTCCAACTCACCTACAACACCTGGGTATTCCTCAATATTTTTTCACAACTTTCTTTTTCATCAGAATTATTCTCTCTTAGCTCTACTACATAAGCTTTTGACTTGTCCTACTCATTTTCTAACATTTCTTTATTAATAGTAGAAGTATTAACATATATTTTTTTGAATTTACATGGTGGAATTGGTAGTCGCCATGAATCCGGGTAGGTTGTCCACCTTTTATGGCCACCATAGTATTCTGCATAGTCTACCCCGGAAACCACCACATAGTTCTTTGTGCAGTCTGCCCTTATAACCACCATGCCACAATCATTGTAAACCTTTTATGTCACTGAAAGCACCAGGAAAGGGACAAGCGTTCAATCCGACGAGGCTCGATATTTGAACCTTGGACCTCCGACCCCCTTACAGGGTTTGGACGAACCAATTGGTCTATACCTCAGACCTAAAGCAGAGGTATTAACATCTAACACTACATTTTCTTTACCATTTTTTTTCTCTTGAATGGCACATGTTACTTCAAGAGAGTCTTCAAAATCTAATGAGACACATTCCTTAGGTTCATCGAGAATGTTCATCCCTAAATCAGGATCATATTGAATAGATGGTTCCTTGTTAATATGTTGAACCTGTTGTACTATGTCCTCTAAGATTTGATCTACTTTTTCTTCATAGGCTAAAGACTCAAAAGAGTTAGTATTTCTTCCAATATCCTTTCTTACTGGTCTCCACTATTTATTTGCTTTTATTTGTCTAGATCTATTTTTTGGAAGTTGAAAACCATCTCCATCCATATCCATTTGTAAGTTTCTCTTACGGTTTTCTTTATATGATTATGTTGGGCTCTTCTTAGGGCATGATCTCTCAATATGCCCCACCTCATGATATCTTCTACATGTAAAAGATATATATTCATAATCTATGGTTTAGATCCACATCTTATCCCCATACTTAGGAACGATTAATTATGGTAAAGCTTTACTTATATCAATCATGACCAATATCCAAGCATAAATAGCCAAGAATCCATCTTTCATAGTATCTGAAATCTCAAGGAATTTTCCTAGAGTGTTGCCTATTGCCTTGAAGGTATCTATTTCCCAGAATTCAATGGATAACCCAAACATCCCAACCCAAATTGGTACCAGGGATAGATTTACATTTTCAGGTGAAAAGCCTTCATACTAGCGGGTCCTGCTCTTCCCATAAACTAAGGACCCCCTTTTAGGATTTGTTCTCTTTCTTCTCTAGAACAAAAAATGGTTAGGAAGAAACCTTTGGGAAGAAAGGATAGAATCACTCTTGTAGACTTCCAAGTCCTATCAATCCATTTTCTCAAGGCTAAAGCCGCTGGCCAATACCCAATAAATTTACCAAAATTTGCCTTATCTTGGAGCAACGAGGATCTCTTTGAGGTGCACTCACTAACCTCGAGATGATTCTAAGGCTTTAACTATAAATCGATCCATGGAAAGGAAACTAAAATTCAAAATCTATTGAAATTTATCTAATGCCCTATATCAAATATAATATTTAATAATTTTTTTTATAATAATTTGCATGCAAAATTTCTAAGATAAAGAAGAGAAAAACAATCTTAGCTAAAAAATTCTACCTCAGGTAGAATGTATTGCTTCACTAAAGTCCTAGCCCTTCATTGCTCTTCCCATCATCCGAACCCTAGCTCATAAATATTTGCAATTTCATTTTTTGTGACTTGTAAATCATCACTACCCTTCTGGATGGTTGACTTCACAAGGTCATATCTCCCTCAATATTGCTCATATTCCTTTATATGACCATTTATTTAAAAACTATTCAAATTCTATACAAATTGATCCAAAAATTAACTAAATCAAATAACCTTTTAATATATATTTTCTTATTTATTTTTTTCTCAAAAATAAACATTTTTATTTTATTAAAAAAAATCTAAAATAAAGTCTATAAAGATAAATGTTGCTAAATTTCACTACATATAATTAAATTTAAAAATATTAATCATCATTATTATTATTATTTTTAAGCGAAAAATCCCTTGTGGGGCCGCCTTGGTCTGAGAGACCACGAATAGGGGTTCTACACCGTCAAAGTCATCTGGGAGGGGCCGCCTTGGTCTGAGAGACCACGAACAAGGAGTTTGACATCGTCAAAGTCATCCGAGAGGGGTCGCCTCACCAACATTATCAATTGGATTTTGGATACCCAATTTAGCTTTTTGGTACAGTGGAAATTTGAACCTGGGGCCTCTCTTGGAGGATTGCCCTCTCCTCTCCAACTCACCTACAACACCTGAATAAAATATTAATAATTATAGATTCTATCTTTAATATCATATTATTTAACAAGTAAATAATATTACTTAATAAATCATATTAACTGGTATAACCAGTTTAAAAAACAAAAGCATTAGTGTTTTCTTTAGCCTTTAATAATTCTTTTCACATCCAACTCCGCTAATGCAATTCTTAAACAAGTTAAAATCGAATAAGTCCCCTTTGCACGGGGAGGTTTGCCTAGGTTGTCGGCGGTTTACGTAGAAAGAGAGCAGAGCAATCTGAGAGGCTTCCTTGGCGTGGCGAGTACTGTTTTCCTACGCCATATGACTAGTCGGACTAGCTGTCTGCCTCTGAATTGAAGGCCGCATCAAATTTCCGTTAATACTCAGCGAATTGTCACCGCCCTTTAAGAAGTAGGTTTTTTTTTAATACGACAGTAATCCTTCAATCAATTAACAGAGCAGGGAAGGTATTCTATCGATCGAAAAATAATTGAATCGGGTCGAATTGAATTGAATTATATTGGGTTGGAATTGAGATTTGGGAAAAAATGCAATATCCAGGTAGCAACTATTATCCTGTGGAGAATCCGACTCTGCACCCTCACCCTCAACCTCAACCTCAACCTCAACCTCAAGCTCCTGCATCATACAATTGGGCTTCGGCTCCACCATATGGAGAATCATCCATTCCTGCCTATTACAACTCAGCGCCTCAGGACCCTATAATCCCCAACCATGGTTCTGATCCGCAAAACTACGGTTACAATCCTCCTCAGACCGTGCCTTCGAGTTACCCAAGCTCATTTCCTCAATACCCATCTGCAACCCCTCCCCAATTCACGCCACAACCATCTATAGCACCGACGGCTTCCTCTAACTACGGTTACAGCAACCCCACCGCTCCTTTTTACCATTCACCGCCCCCTAATCCTGTCCCTACACCTGGTTACGAACAAGGGTTGCCCTATTCTTCCGCTCCTGAAAGCCGAGGGTATGGGAACCGTGATTCATTCCAATACCCTGCCTTCGAGCAGAGGTATTATGAAACTCCTGTTGGAAAGGATGCCGCTTATGACAATAGTGGTTTTGATGTTGATGATGGCGGATTTGGCGGGGAGGTTTACGCCTACGATGGGGGGCGTAAGGAGCCTTATGGTGCCCGAGGAACGGGAACAGGAACAATTACAGGTTCGGGTTCGAAACCCTTGACAGCCTTCGATGACTATGGGAATTTGACAAAGATTACAAAGGCCGTGCCAAAGACGGAGACACAGGACGGAGGAAACGGTGTACAGAAATTTAGGGTGAAGATCCTGCCGGATTCTGGTGCTCAGTCTTCCATGGATGTCCTTTTGCAGGTTATACTTACCCCCTCTCAAGCTCTTCCTTCCTTCTTTATGTCTCAATTTGATTTGATTAGTAGCTATTAATTGAAAATTACGCATTCGGTTAATGACAAACTATTGAAATCAATTGAATACAGAGTTGTTATTTCCAATAAAAAAACCAGCATATAATGGTAGCTTTAATCAAGCACTATTAAATTCCTTTAATGATTGGTCAAAATATTTATATATCTTCAAAATCTTTAACAAAGATTGTTGGGTATGGCATAGGCAGCGACGATCAGCATTATTACTCCTAATATTCATCTGTTTTGGGGATCGACTCTTTTGCTTTAGCTTCTCTAGTCCTAGGATATATGATATTGTATTTATTATTAACTTTTCTGCTGCTAGGGTTTCTTTCATTGAGTTTTATTATCGCATGCCTTACAATTTTCTTTTACATATTTCGGTCAATTGTAGACAATAATATGATTTCATTTCATTTGCGCTAGATGGTTTTGTTTTTACTATTGTAATGCTTTTTTTTTCCTGGAGAAGAAGGCGTGTTGTACTTGGGTTGGGTCCCCATCCTTGACAAATCACAACTCTTTTCATTATAGCATGAAAGTTTACAAACACATTCAATTTTCATCTCAACTATATTATTTTATATAAAATGTCTGAATCCTTGATTTTCATTTTATTTTGGATCCTTTTCAATTTTCTGTGTGAATACAAATATTCCAGAATTCAGCATCCTTATGGACATTTTCTTACAACAGCCTTCACAATACCAAAACTTCACCTCTACTATCTATGCATTGGATCTTAGTAGAGTAATATTTCCAAAACATCGCACTATCATAGCCCGCTTTACCAGATTTGGATTGCTAGTTTTCTTCTTGAATTCCAAGTTCAACCACAAAAATTGTAATAAATAGTTTATATGAAAGCACATTAATGTTATAAAATAAAGCAGATATTACCAATGGAAAACATTAAAGTAAATGTTAATCATTATTTGATTCAGGCAGTCAACATTTTCTTGTCAGCTTCAGCTAAACCTACTAATTCCTCTAACTAAGGAAAAAAGAATTTAACTTCACGATCCTCAATTAAAACCCCTCTATTGGCTAGCCTATCTGCACATTTTTTTCCTTCCTTTAATGTATGTGTAAACATGATTTCTTCAAACTCTATAGCAAGGTCTTGAATTTCCACAATTATCTCTTGTATGTTCCATGGAGCCTTTGCTTTCCTCAAAATAGCATTTATTACTATGAGTGAATCACCTTCCATCCATACTTTGTTTCATTTCATTTATTTGCATATTTTTAACCCTTCCAAAGCCGCCCAAGCTTCAGCTTCATTATTTGTCTTAAATCCACTATTGAAAGTGTAATGAGCCAAAATCTCTCCTCTATTATTTCTAATTATTCCTCCTCCTCCTTCCGGTCCTAGATTTCCTTTAGATGCTCCATCAAAATTCAATTTGACCAACTCCACATCTGGTGGTTTCCACTTTATATTCTTTAGCCTTTTTTTTTGTTTCTCTGCTCCCCAACATCATAATTCCATTTGATGACTTGAGTCCATCTATCAAGGCTCTCTGCTTCTAGATTAGGGATTGGGTGAGTTGATAGGGTTGGTGTAAACTCTTCTGTGGCTAAACAAATTTTCCCTTTCATTACCTCTAAACTGCTTTTCTTTTCTTTAAATATTTTTCTATTCCTTTCTAACCATACAGTCCAAATATTGTATCTTTTTATATATCCCGTATTGTTTGCAAAGTGTCATTTTTAAAAATGCTCTGCCATTGCTTTAACGATTTTTCAATTCTGCCATTAATTACCATACATTTACCATACATATTAACAATCCATTGCCATAGTTTCCAGACTATTGAGCAGTGTCCCAAGAGATGGTCTATACTCTCCTCCATTTTACAAAATAAAATTCTTCCATGACCTACTAGCCAAACAAACATTTTGACTTGAGGAATGCTCGGGCTATCCCAAATATCTCTCCATATTCTTGTGATATTCCTATTTTGATGGTGCTTTGTATTATATCCACTTCTTGTTGTGTATTCTCCTGAGCTATTCAACTCCGAAATCAACTTATCCTTGGCTCCCCTCGGAATAATCACTGTTGTCATCTTTCTACTCAACTGCCTCCTAGCATCAATGTCTTGTATACTTGTAAAAGAATCTTCTTTCCATTTGTATCTTCCTTCTTGATCCTTGTTCAAAATGTTTGAAACCCTATCACCATATTTGTCTTGAAGTAATCTCATTCATGGTTTCAAATTGGATCTAGATTGAGTGGTTTTTTAGCACACCAAGTATCCATCCAAATAGAAAATTTTTCTCCAGTACCCACATCTTAAACCTTTAATTACTAGATCAATTGATTTTTTAAAGCCGTTCTATAGTGCAGATTCCTATTGTAATGCTTAATTGAGCTGAAAATTGGCTTTATTATGCATAAATTTTTGGTCATGTAATTTCCATTACTGCGTCTACCAGGTATCTTGGAATAGAAAGAATGCAAGTGTGTGTTTGCATGCCTGCTGAGAGTTTTGAATCATTGCCGTCTTTCAGATAAAGAGAATTTTGTCTGATATTGTTGGGGGTGCAACGGTGTATCTTGGCCTTGGCAAAGGCATATTTGACTTTGATTTTGTGACTCAGAAAATCACAAAAAATGCAATATTCACAAAAATAAATGCTTTTTTTTATGCTTTTCACACTTAATTAACTCTTCCTGCTCTGTAAAATGCCAAAAATAAGGGAGTGAAATATTTCATTTATTTTGCCTACCGATGATGTATTTTCTTACTTCCAAGTTTGTAACTGAGTCATGTGCTTTAGCAGCGATTTAAATTTAAAATTTATCAAGACTCGCAACTTCAAAGTGGCAAAAACTCATCTTCCCTCTCTCTGCTTGTGCCTTGGTGAATTTTCTAACTAGGTTCGGAGGTGTGCCTAAGAAAGGCGCAGGTTACCCACTGTTAGTAGGTGTGATACAATTTTTGAGAAAAGTTACTTCTCAAATGAATGTGCATTCTTTCATGTATGACAATCAGTGACATTGCTATGCAATAAAGGCCTTGGAATTCATTTCCTCAACTTTTTGGAGAAACATATAGTTGGTGGATGTTCTATGGTCAATGGTCCTTGGGAAATTATCAAATTGGCAAAGATTAGAATATTGGAAATGCTCTTGCTTTATCCGGCATGCCCACATGCAAATGAAACAAAACAGATAAAGTGCTTGGAATCATGCTTAGGGTAACTGCTTCGGAAATTCAACTATCTTTACTGATATTAGATATGTAGAATGGGCTGCACATGTGGGAGAAATTCCTCGGGGTGTTTTCCATTTGGATTTTTACCAACTGTCACATTATCAATTAAAAGATGGACAACATGTTTCGTACCTACCTAACAAGCTTCCCCAAAAAAGAACATGCAAGCAAAACATTCTTAAAATTGGCTGCTGTAGATACACATTTAACAATCATTCCTTAGAGACAAGAAACTAAAATTTTTAATAGGGTTCTATTCTTTCTACTAGTCTGCTTTTTTGATGAATTCATGCAACCAGTATTTTTCCTATGATTGTTTAACAATCACTTATTAAATCATTGGTGACAAAGTATAAAATTAAAATTATGAAAGTTTAAATATCCCATATATAAGGTTCAAATGTCCCCTTGCCATCCTAGGGCATTCCTTTGCTGTCTTGCGTGCATCCCTGATATGCGAGGTCTACTCAAGATGTTGTGGGTACATCTTGTTGGCCCCATGGTGTCCTGGGAATGGCTTTCCCAATTTGAGATTCTTCGAAGACAGCCTTCAAGGCTTGGAGATGCCTTGGATGTGGCTAGCTCAAGGGCCTAGGAAGGGGATATGGTAGGGGATTTCTTATACTTGTTTCAAAGTTGTCCTGGAAATGGTGGGTATAGCTGAATGCAAGTTCTGGTGCCAAGGGATGTGTCACCATGACACATATTCTTCATTGATAGATGCAGGCTTTATGTCCAGGTGCAAGAATAGCAACAATATCAAACATTTCTTGGTATTATTGTTTTTCTCTCTTTTCAACTTTGGAACGTCCTTTACTTACTTTTTATTCCCTTTCAATTTTGGAAAGGTTGTGATTCTGTTCAATTTCAACACAATGGCACATCCTCCTAGTTTTAGCAGCCTTTAAGGAAACATGTTGGTTCCCTGTTAAAGTGGCACCCATGATTTTGATTACAACATATGTTTATCAAGTTTTTTCCTCTTTTTTTTTAAACTGCTTCATGAGCAACCTGTATTTGTTTGCTATAAAAGGAGTCACTTGGGGCATATTAGCAAAGCATCATTGTGAGAAATTCTTGTGAGATAGGGTTGTAATGTTATATCCCATTTAGAAAGAATTTTAGGTCATAACAAGCACTGTTCTATGTTGGGTTGTTCCATGATGGGTTTTCCATATGTCCAAAATGCATAAATATCTCTTGGCACTTCTTAAACAAGTTAAATTCAAAAGACTCTTTTACTTTAAGTTCACACAAGAAGACCAAAGAGGGGTCCTTCAGGAGCTACTTAGTTTCATTGTTCCTACAGCAGCTTCTTTGGGGGATTGGTCTATTCCTCGAGGGGTTTCCATATGTCCAAAAATAATAAATATCTCTTGGCACTTGTTAAACAAGTTAAATTGAGAAGGCTTTTTTACTTAAAGTTTACAGAAGAGGGTCCTTTGTGACACACCTAGTTTCATTGTTCCTACAGCAACTTTTTTGGGGGATTGGTCTATGTTGGGTTGTTCTTCGATGGGTTTTCCATATGTCCAAAGTGCATAAATATCTCTTGGCACTTCTTAAACAAGTTAAATTCAAAAGGCTTTTTTACTTAAAGTTTACATAAGAAGACCAAAGAGTGGTCCTATATGAGGTACTTGTTTTCATTTTTCTTTCAGCAGCTTCTTTGGGGGATTAGTTTTCCTGGACTAGCCTAGAAATGCTACATTTTAGGTATTAAACTCAAGACACTATTATCAAAGGACTCACATTTGGCATTAGTAAAGCATCTCTGTGATGAACTCTTGTAAGATAGATTTGTAAATGTTATATGTTAATGTGATGAACTCTTGTCTGATGGTTTTGTAAATGTTATAACCCTCTTTATAAACAATTTTAGGGTATAACAAGCACTGGTCCTTGTGGGGTTGTCCCTCAATGCGTTTCCAATGTCCAGACCAAAAGCCTCACCTAAGGTCTTCTGTAAGGTGTTTTAGCATCATTGTTCTTTCAGCTGTTTTGGCAGAGGGCTATAATTTTCTAGTACCCCACACTAGAGTTTTGCCCACTTCATCATGAGTTCAAGGTGGATGTTTTTATTCATTATTTCAGGACTTTAAGGAAGTGTAACAATTTTAAGTGTGCGAATTAGATGTGCTTCATTTTTGGTTAGGGATCTATTTCAACAACATATTGCAGTTGTTGCTAGATAAACATTATCTGCATCTATATATCTAGCTCTTCCCTCAAATTTCTGTAAGGCACATGGACCCTTAATTGAAGGGTGGTTGTTTGAAAGAGCAAATCTTAACTATGTGACATGGGGCCCATTTTGTGGGCCATTACAGAAAGCAAATAGAACTCTCAAGTTCTTGAACACAAAAAATACTTTTTTTACACTAAATTTAAAAGAGTAAATTTTAATTGTTTAATTTGCAGTATTTAATTTGTCTTATTATGAGAATCCAAATGCTTAAAGGAAGTTTTGTGCACAATTCTAATTCATTTAATCCATTATTTGAAGAAGCAGGTGATACTTGTCACTTGGAAAACATCGTTTACAAATTTGGAGCATCTCTTAAAAAGTTATATTACAGCTATTCATTCTTTTGTGTGCTGTAATTCCGTATGTCCTTTTTTGCTTTTAGTTTGAATTGCCATTAGTCATTGCCTTGTGATCTTGTATCTAGAAAATACAGAAGGATCCTGAACCCCAGAGGTGCATCGGCCAGATAGTGCTAAATGTGAAATGTTCCATTATCTTAGGTGAGACAAAGTACTAAAGAGGCAAGAAGGCTATACAGACAGACTATACAACCATCTATGCTGAGTTGCCTGGGTGCCGTAAAAGCAAATTTTGACGATGCTTTCTCCAATCTTATGTAAATTTTGAGAATATATTCACTGATTGACATAGACTGCTAACTGTTGGTTGAATAATAACTCTTCTAATTTAAACATGTAAATCTTGTTGGCCTATTAGTATTCTGTTAAAAGTATTGCTACAATGTTTTAAAATGAGAAATCCACCATGACATTTAACCATAGTTTTGAGACTTGGATTCATCTCAGACTTGACAATCTTGTTATTTTTTTTTTGACCTGGGTTCAGGGCAGAACTTTAGGAAAAAGTTGGTACTGACCGCAATTAAGACAAAAAAAAATCACAGCAGACTTATAGAAAGATATTTGTCTGGGGTCACTGGACTCGCCGGCTTTCTAGTAGTTGTAGACTTGGGGAGAGCCATAACACTATGCTGATTTAACTTTTGAAGTATCATCAAAGTCAAAATACCTGAGCACCTTTTGGAATATGCTTCTGTGTGCTCCATTCCAAGTGTGAAAAAGATAGGATGCATTTTATAAAATTCTGAGCAGACATTTTATCAAATTCTGAGCAGACTAACTTGATAAATATGTACTTTCTTGGGACTATACACCATAGCAGGCAAATAATTTTAGGAATGTTGCATAAAGGCCATCTGTTGCTGAACAGTTTCCAGCCCTTGTGTTTGAAAATGTTTAGTGTTGTAAGTATTTGACTATAAATGCCACCTTGTAAAATCTGTATTTTGTGAAATATAAAAATTTATATTTTTTGTTTTTATTCCATTACAAAACATTGTTGTATCATTGCATCATCTGAAGTGTTTGTTACTTGGAATTGAATTTCAGAGTTTACATAAGTATTGAATTCTTTCAGACATTATATGCACTGATTGGTCATATGAATTACTATAATTTTTTTGAATTATGTTGACTATGCAGATTGGCTTGGATGGACTTCGCATGTTGGACCCCAACACATCTAGAACATTGAGCATCTATCCGCTTGAGACTATTACAAAATGGGAGGTAATTTATTTATGAACATTCTTTGATAGTAGAAAAAGAACACGAAATGCGAGTCACTTTAAGTGACAGTTACTTATGGTATATGTGCTTCTCTGGTTTTAAGGTTTGAGATAGAAAAATGCAATGACCTACTTGTTTTTTCAGGTGACTGATCCCTCAGTGTATTCATTCTGGGCAAAAAGTGCAGTTGATATTGAGCCAAGGCGGATAAGGTTGCAATCAAATCGCTATACTACAAGTACAATTCTTGATACAGTGGCTGCTGCTTGTGTTCAGGTTATATTTCTCTATTTCAATTGAATATTTCTTATCTGTTTCTATTTGGTGGGATACAGCACCTAGAGACCTTGCAAACCATGTTACTCTGTTTACATATGTTTTTTAAAGTATATTTATAAAACTTGTGCAATAACATTACTGTTTACTGATAAAAAAGAGATAATTATGCTTAAGGCATGGTCTTTTTAATTATTATAAAAGAAAATTCTATAAATAAGGAATCGTAAATGCTAGGTTGCATTACTGTTGAGCTGAGGCCAAATAGTGAGCCAATTTTGTGAAACTCATGTTTTTACTATTCTTGACAAGCATGCAATTACTAAATGGATTGATACTTACTAGCTGTGAAATTTGTCTGGTTTTGATTGCAATTGTTGTTCAATGATGTTTCTACATTTTGACTGATTGCAATTGTTGTTCAATGATGTTTTTACATTTTGACTGTTCACGAGTTATCTTTTTGGTAGATGTTCATGAGTTATTTTTTTGGTAGATGTTCGACTGTTATCTTAACATTTTTCTGCAAGGATATAATGCATATCAGAGAGGAAATTATAGTGACAACTCTTAACTTTTCCACAACTACAAGATTTCTTAGCTGGCTTTCATTCACAAGTCTTCTAGAGTGGAGTTGGGCCTCGTTGTGGACTTGGCTGAACAACAAAATTCCTGCTGGGGAGTGGGCAATCACATGAACATAAAGAATGCTTGTTGATTTCAACTAATATGCAGTGATAACAAACGATAATTATATAAAATATATTCTTAACGTCTGTGCCTCTTTTTAAATGTAATGAAATGATTCTCTTGGAATGGTACAAGGTTATGATTTTGACACAATGATCTAAGTGATCTCACAATGTTCTATTATTGTTTTTCAGTGGAAAGGCTATCATCCAAGCTTCTCTGTGGTTGTCATTTTTTGACCTCATTTGAATATTCTTTTAAGTGAGTTGTGAATCCTAAGAATACGTGTCCCAATAAAGTGTCACCTAGGTTTACTATCTGGCCATCACCTAATTACGAAGAAATCATATTTGCATACCGATTATCCTTCCTGGTTCAAATTAATATACTTTGGAACCATCTGGAGGCTACCTAATCTATAGTGTTATGTACCAATAACCTGAATCATAAATGGGTAATAATGGCATACCGCAATGGAGGTGTCTTTTTGCCCATAATGATATGACACAAGTGGCTTACCAAAATTATCATAAATCTTCTTCTTTAAATTTGAGGCATAACTAGTACTTGCTTTGACTGATATAGAGTGGTCCATCCTTGAAGATGCACACAAACATAAGAGTTAAGGGTTTAGCATGCATCACAGCTTCTTGACTTCAAATGAGAAGAATGGTGTCTCAGAATATCTTGACATTGCACTGTTTAGGGGAAGTATAAAACAAGTTATGGCTCAAGAAGACGACAGCAATAAAAAGGTTGAAGTGCAGAATCTCAGTAGTAGTGGGCAGACTATTTGGAGGTTGAAACTACGTGAGAATTGTGGAAAGTTTTAAAATATCTTTATGAGGCATTCTTACTGGATTGATGATCTCTAAGCTGGCATAAATGACTTGAATGAGTATTCATATCTTCCAGCTATTTCTTCTTAGGTGAGTTGGCTTGTTCCTTCAGTTTCTTATTAGCATTTCGGATTCAAGTCAACACACATCTTCCCCATTCCAGCTGTTGGCATCTGTTCAAGTTGGTTGGCTTTCCCATTTTTCCTTTCTGGTTCTTTATCCTCAAGTTTACTTTATTTTTCATCATTGATTGGGTATTTTCATAACTTATCAATGTGGCTTGTGACTAACATTTTGGCTTTACTATGAGTGGTTATACAACAAACTGTAATGATAACATAAATAAAATATAATGATATGATAATTTTGCAGATAGACTAATTGCATTGTGCGTTGGGGTTCCTCTTGAATCAACGTGAGTGGGGCTATTCATTTTTATCCATGATGAAATTTTTATGGCCAATACATAGCCTCATCTTTGAAATAGATAAATCCCAAACAATTTCAGTATATACATATTTGTATTGAACTGGTAGCCTGACTGGTATTGAAATGACCTTAGCTAAAATTCTTGTGTAGAGAGCATTTTTGCAATTGAGAGTATAGCCTGCTGCAACTAAGCAAAGAAGAGAAGTGTTATGTCAAACGAAATCATGGCTGGAAGCCAAACAACGTTTGAGGAACCTCCTTCCTATTTACTTTATGTTAGAATTCTGAAAACAGGTGTGCTTCATCCTTTTTAGATGCATGAGGCATTCGTCAGTTACTTGTGACTGTACTTATGTCACAGAAGTAAATAAGGACGGCAACAACTCCCGGACAATATATGCCCTCACTTCCATTGCCAAATTTCTTCTTAAACAGATGATAAAATATTTTAGCAATTGCATGTTAGTCATGTTATGATTATTTCTGTTTGTACTAAGTATTCTCCAGTGTTCAATGGTTGCTTCTGGTTGAAGATTAATGGTCATTGTGGGAGTTTTGGGTTGACAACCACCTGCTATGCACAGATCAGTATATTCCAGTTGTAGACCAGTGAAGAATTTATGAATGCTTTTTACTTTTTACTTTTGTGATTACTCTTGATATTTTGTTTAGGCACAGAGGTCAAAGCACTGAACAAGTATGATTTCCTGAATAATTGATGAAGAGCAGAGATGCAAGTCTTTCAACCAATGATTGCCAATGATTAATGAGTAGATAAAATTTGGCTTGAGATGAGACTTATATGTCATATGCAACAAATGGAGCATTTTATGTTCATAACAAAGATCTTTTAATATCCCCTCAATAAACACATTGTGCATAACGTCTTTTAGAGGAGGTATGGCAACAGAGGGTTATAGGAGCCAAGCAATCAATGAATCTACTTGTTTATAATCAGGTTATGTTATTGGAGCCAAGAAACCAATGAACCTACTTGTTCATAATTACATTATGTCATCCCTTGTCTTTTCTGTGCATCATTGTCATTTTCCCTCCATTTCTCTTTGTCCGCAAACAAAGCTTAGTCCATGATAATAACATAGTCTGCTTTTTGTTTTCTTCCCGTTGATGCCCTTAAAATTTCCATTAAAACTGTGACCACTAGCAATTGGTCAATTTTTGCCCTATTGTTCACCATTTTCTCAATCTCTTTCACCGTTTTTGGGTCATGTTTTGCTCTATTGTTCACCGTTTTCTTAATCTCTTTCCTTTCTCTCCATTGTGCTCTGGGCTATTGACCTGCTTCTATTTTTCTTTTTTTCAATGAGTTTACACAGGTTTTTACGAGGGGTCCTGGTCCCCTCATACTGAGTGGGGTTTGAACCTTGGACCTCTCAAAGAGAGGCCAAAGCCCTTACCACTACAATAAGCTTGCAGTTTGCTTCTATTTTTCTTTGTTATTGTACTTATTGGCATTATTTGTCCTCTAACTTGCTAATGTGTTTGAACTTCAGCAGAATTGTGTAAAGTTTTTTGGGAAAGTAAATCATGCAGGAATGCGTTAAATCACTCACCCAAATTGATGTTTTTATGCAGTTCTCTGAGATTTGTTGGTCACATGTTTGCTTAAATGATCTCCAACTGACACCAATATATTCTATTTGTCCTTGTTATTTGGTGGTCTGTTTTGTTGGTTTCTTTTTTGGTTCAAGTTAGTCTATGTCTGGCCTATTTATGGTTGGTACTTGGATTCATGCTGGCTTTATACCCCATATAGTATATGTCAACTCTTGTCAAGTTGACATATTTGCTTATTGATTAAATTGTTTTGGACTTATCAGAAGTGAAGATTGAGATGATTGCTTTTATCCAAAAAGAAGTGTTGTTTTTGGATATGTCCCTTTACATGGCAGTATGTGGGATATTCAGTGAGATAAAAGATACTCTTTGTGTAGCTTTATATGAAATTAGTTGTAATAAGTAGGTATATAAATTAATTAGTATGTTTAAGCATACCCACAGTCTTTGCATCAAACATCATAATATCCTTACCTAGTGGAGAGTGATGGTCAGAATGCTATTGAAACAAATTCTTGTAGAAAAACGTTTTTGAACAAACATATTAACATAGTGGTATATGCTTCAACTAAGTACAATGTTAATTTGTTGCTTGTGATTGCATCCTAAGTTGTGTCTGGTGTTTGTTCTATTTAAATCAATATAGGTGATGGCATAGTTGAAGAGAATACATCTGTTTTCTGTTTTATACCTACCGTTGTGACAAACTTTATTCCTAAAAGCCCTCTATAGACTTATTACTCATGGAGCCTCTAGACTAGCCAAGCATTTTCTTTTTGTGATGAGCCATGCTTCATGTCATATTTGTTTGTAAAATTAGGATTAGCTTTGTGTCTAAGCCTTGTATAACAATTACATGTTTGTTGTGGACTTTTGATGCATTAATTGTGCTCCTGCCTAAGGTCTAGTAGATTGATGAAATGAAAGCGAACCATTTGCACAAGTGTGAATAAGCTTTAAGATTTTTGCATTGCAAAAAAGAGAAGACAATCAAGGCACAAAGGGAAGAGAGAGGTTAAGATATTCCCTTCATCATAGAAAGATTACGTGAATGTGGGTGGCAGCCATAGAGGTGATCTTGAACTACCTTCTTGCTTTAGAGTACTCTATGCTTGTGGTCTACTCATTCAAATATGAATGAACATGTGGACTACAATAAACATAATTGCCTCTTAAATGCATGGTAGTCCCAGATCATTGATCGACTGTAAGAGTTCACAGTATATCCTCAAGTAGTGACCTGTTATGATTTTACTGATGACTTACTGTATTATAGTAGCTTACTATTGTATATTATTAGCTTATCGGTCATTGAGAGTGCTTTTTACTTATCCAGATTCTTACTTAATTCTGGCACAATGGGCTACTGCAGAGGGAAGATGGTTGCAGCTATAGTGTTGCAGACATGACAACTTCATGTCTGCAACTATTTAGATAGTTGCTTCATGTATGCACCTAGATGGGCTAGCTACAGAAATTGATATTAACTTTGGCATAGCCAGTGCAACTGAACATAGAATTACCATTAAGTTCTCCTTTAGAAGCCATGCGTATGTGGTATGCATTTTATTGCATATACTTTTGCATACTTTTCTTTAATTGCCAATTATATCTGCTTTTTTAATAGTTCTCTTATTCCCTCTACAAGTAGTTTTATACCATTGCCCTTCTTATGTTGTTTACATTCCTTGTTATCTGAGATGTAGATACATAGCTTGACCACAAACATCTGATTTCTTATTCAGAGGTCTAAGCCTTCAAGGCTTGGAATCAATACCACTTTTTTGAAATCCATACAGGTTATTTTATAAAAATCTACTTGAATATTATATGTGGGCTACATATTGCAGGCAAAACAATGTTGTCAGACAAGGACATTCTATGCCAGACCACACAAGTGCAGACTTTTAGAGACATGCTTCAGCACCTGGTTGACTTGTAGAAGATCAGCAATGCCTCTATATATTTTCATTTTGTCATTTTGAATCATTATATTCTATTTTGTATGCACAAATATTTGTTGTAGAATATATACTTCTATGTTTTTGGGTAGCATATATGTAGTTCCGTAGTAGACAAATTGCTTACCTTACTCCTACCCTCTTCGCTTAGCTGCATGGTACAAAACTCATTTTTATGATGGCTATGTATCTCATTTGGCAAGGAAGCTTCTAGAGATGGACAAAGGACAAAAACAATGTTCTTAGATTTGCTGAAGGGAAGCAAATGACTAAGGGCTCTTTGATGCTACCATTACAGAGCACTATGCTCCACAACTAATTGTGTTTGAATAGTTTGTTGCTTGTAACATGCTTGTAACTATTTACCTGATGATCTGCTCATAACATTTTTCTTATGTTCTATATATCTTTTGGCATGACAGTTTCGGGAAATGGTTGACGACAGAAGTAATAGCTATGTTGACACAAACAAGACATCTGAGCAGGCTACAGAGAAAAAGAAAGGTTCGCTTGCAGATTGGGTGACTTTGAGAAAACCTGCAGAAGAAAAACAACACTGGGTAAGTCTGTCATTAAACATTTCCGGTACAACAAAGAGACAATTTCATATTGGAAAGATTGCTTAGAATTTTCTAGGAAATGTTGTGCTGGATGATCCTTACACCTAGACCACAAGGATCTACAGGTTTGAGATTTGCCTACTAATGATTTGAGGAAGGCTCTAAAACAGCAGAATAAGGCGCAAAAGTTGAGCTCATCCCACTTGATTTATGTTTTATAATTGTTAAAATCTCAAATTTATGCAATAACTATTTATTATGAATTTTGTTTTTGGAACAATTTGAGACTTCTCATGCACTACACTATGAAGTATAAACAACAGAAAAGTCATTATGGTATTTTGTTAAGTTCACCTCTTTATGTAGGGTATTCTTGGAGATGGTCAAGGATTGGATCCTTTTGTATCTTCTAGAAGCTAGATTGCTGGTTGTTTTATTAATTCTTTATGGACATATTTTCATGTAATCTAAGATGCATTATTTATGGGAATGTTTTTATGCCAAATGTAATCATTGGTTCTATCACCATGAGGTTCGAACTCTCATCTGTGGTTATACATTGGCCCAACCAACACAGGTATGCTGCATCCATCTATGGAGCATGGAACCAGCAAGTAACCCATGTACAGGGAACTGAATCTATCTAATTTACTCCCTTGGTCACTTCCCTCGCTTGCTTTTACACATTCTTTTTGTGCTTCTATTTTTAAAAAGCATTCAGATTAAATTTGTAACCCTAAAGATTCCTAATAGAAGATAATAAGGTTGCCTTTACTTATGTTGTTCGTCTCAAACTTGTGCTGAATGGAGTCTGATGCTTTTGCTCGTCTATATAATCTTTCTCAAAGGTCATGTTAGATGTGTAGATCCCATGCTTTCTCTGATTTGATAACTAAGAAAACATGCCTTTGAACACGACTTATGTAACTTATGGCTAAATTTATTTTATCCTGGACATTCATTGAAGTATTTAATATTTCTTCTGTCTTTTCTTTATCAGGTACCTGATGAAGCAGCGACAAAGTGTTTTTCATGTGGAACAGACTTCGGAGCATTTGTTCGAAGGGTAATACAGTTATATATTGGTTAGATTTATTTTATTTGTATTTTTGATCTTTTGCATTGAACATAATTAGATTATTTTGCGCTCTCAGCAAGATTGATTTCTTTTTGGGTCATGCATATCTCAGAGAACAAATGTAGATTTGACTTCCTATTAATTTTATCTGGTTATTGGATTTTTGCAGCATCATTGTAGAAACTGTGGTGATGTCTTTTGTGACAAGTGTACACAAGGGAGGGTTGCACTCACCGCAGAGAAGGATGCTCAACCTGTGCGAGTTTGTGACAGATGTCTGGTGTGTTTTCTTATTCTTTGTGGCTATACCATTTTTACTTTTGGCATTTTTACAGATGATGAATACATAACAAGTATTTAAGATTTTAAGATCAGAATATTAACATTTTTATGTTGTCATTGTTGTCTTATTTAAGTATAACTGTATATAGTGTATTGGTCATGCCAACAAAAATTTATATAAACAATAAAATTTGAATGAGATAGCTTATTCTTACCTCATAATTAAGCACTATACATAGATGGGTACTGTCTTTCTCCCCTTATTAAACATGCTATTTGTATTTCCAGGCAGAAGTTACACAGAGGTTGGCTAGTGCAAAGGAGAAGAGCAGCAAGACTACAGTCCAACGGAGTCACGATGATCTTGCAAAAAGGCTTCTGGTGCAGTGGAATTTTAATTGGCTGTGTTCTCATATATATATATTTTTTAAATTAACTCTTGTAGATTTTGGTTTTGCTGTTTTGTTGCATACAACCTGGGCATAGTATGGGATTGCTTGTTTCTTGACATGAAGATTTGAATCCTTCAGCCTTTGGCCTTTGCTGAGGAATCTAGTAAAATCTCCCTGCATTCCTTAACAACATATTATGTGTAGCAAGAACACAATAAGGTTTTGGAATGGCTCAGTTGTTTTTTAAACCAAAAATCGAAACAACCTTATGGCTTGGCAAATGGGAACTGGTTATGACAGGTACAAGAACCTATGGAACATTGGAGAGGTTAATATTTGTTGATAACCTAATAAAGAACTTCTTAGTCATTGCTAGCAGTTTTCCTTATTGTAGAATTTTAGGGCCTGAAAATTTTGGCACAGTCAACATACAAGATGCTGATGTGTACAAGGGTTTATGTTTAGGAATCACTGCACACTAGGGTTCATTGAGCCATGCTATTTTGTTAACTCAGTTTGGATTAGCTTAAGGACTCTGTCAACTTGTTCGTTTCCTGAAGTAGAATGGAAGTGTAGATTTTCTCGTATAACAGGGATTTCTGATCTACAGGTAACTTGTGTTTTGCAGCCCATATAATGCCAACGAAGGAGAGCATTGACTGGGATACTCTGTGCATTGTATATATGGGCTATTGCAAGTTTAATTTGCTTTCTGTTGTTATCATTTTACTATACTATGAATGAACAGAACAAATTGCAACTTTCAAGGGATGCTTGAAGGGTGTGTTTTTAAAGAGGACTGCCTAAATGAGTGTAGAAGTAGCATCTCTACTACTATCCATCATACGAGCATGGTTATCTTATGCTTCTCATCCTACTACTATCACATTTAGGTACAGACTACACATTAACATTGCAACGAGAGGACTGAAACAAGTGTGCCTCAACCCCTGAATATCTTCCCTGCTAATCTGAAATATAGATTGAATCTTTTTGGCATGGCATCTTATTCATGTGTTGTGAAAATACTTTCAACAGATTCCTATACATTTTCAACAACCTAGTACATAAATTAATAGCAGATATTCAAAACGTTTTCACAACCTTCACATGTTTTACAGCTCTGACATGCTAAAACATGCTGTGTACATGCAAAAGTCAACTTCTACTACATTCGAAGATGCATTGACCAGAATAAAATTGAGTGTCCACACTGAATTTAGTCCTCCAAAGGAATTTGATTTTTTTTTGGATTCATAGCAGTAAGACGAAAGAAAAGAGATGCCTTATGTGTGAGAACTATTAGTTTGTGCTTTAGTATTGCAAGAAATCCTTTTCTCTTGGTTGTGTCTTTCTTTGACTGCCCATATCCCCTGGGGATGTTAACAGGAGGGGTATGGCACCATACAAACCAGTGTTTCTAGGGTATGTCTTACGACACCGTATTGAGATACAGCCTGGGGAACACAGAACAGTGGGCTATTACGTTCTATCCATATTTTTCCATATTTAACTGTATTAGTGTATCATTTATCAAACATCTTGACTTCGTGAGTTTTCTAAAGCTTTTAAACTATCAAATATCTAAAATGGGTAATGAAAATAAAATTGTGAATTTTGTTTGCTTTATAAATCTTATGGGTATAGTTCAGCAGGTAAGTTTTAGATGGTTTTATTTTCTTAATTTAAAGTTTTAAAATGTTTCTATTCTGTGCAATGCTTAGTGGTGTCAAATGACCCCATTTTGCCTTCAAAATGAACAATGATGATTATTTGAATGAAGACAAAATTAACATGCTTGGTGTAAATTTCCCTCACTTGACTGAATTTTTCTGCCACAATGAAAAGAGTTCTAATGGAACGAGCCCAAATATAGCTCTTATGGGGTCCACCACCAATGTCTGAAATTGATGGTTTCCATAGGTTCTGTCTCTGTTTCTGCAGGGATTATGTTTGTATAAAATGTTTTCTAATTTTATGCGAGTGCATGTATTTGTTGAATCTTTAGATTGAGCAATTTAAGCAGTCTAGACACATTTCGTCTCTAGTAAAGTTTATTACCAGCATAAACATAGACGCTGTCTTTTTCGCTTGGGAATTGATGTATATTACTTTGAATTATGCCACGACATTCCTCATCATTTTTGTTGCAGTTGTAAGGCAGTAGACCATAATGTTGCATTTCAGAGCTGGATTTTATCTTGCTGTATTTGTTTGTTCATGGGATTGGCTTTATACAGGACTTATATTTATGTTAACTGCTATGAACTAGTTCCTCCAGGGTGGCTTTCCTCGTAATTAGTCTTTTGATGTGTGATTAGAGAGCAAAATATGTAGTTTAACATTTTTGTTGTTATGGATGACAGGAGGAAATGGGGAAAAACCGCAAAGCGAACTCTGGTAAGTTATCTGAAGGTCATAGACTGCCAAATAACCATCTTTGTAAACACTTGTTTCTAAAGCCTAACTAATTATTACACTGTGATGCAGAGTCTGGTGGCAACAGTGGCTCTTCCACTCTTTGGTCCAGTCAATCTAATTCAGAGGGAACTGGTAAACGCACACGTGAGGTTGCCTGTCCAACATGTACAGTTCACTTGCAGGTTTGGTTTCCTTCATGCTTTACATCTTATCATTTTAATAGTTATTTGATTCTTCACTATCACCATTATACCTGCAACAATTTTCTGTTCTCTGATGTTACATTTTTTTCTACAAGTTATTGTTCCTTTAGTAGGCTGTTATAACGTATCTTTTTCTCCTTAATTGGAATCTAATGCATTTATTCTTACTTATATTCTTTGCTTGCATTATCATCATGTGCTTTTGAATTTCTTTTGTAGGTCCAAGTACCAAGTTCTGGTACAGAAACAGTGGAGTGTGGTGTCTGCCAACACCCCTTTCTTGTTAGTGCTCGCTGATACTTGTGCAATAGGCATCTACTGTTTCTGACCATACATTCTCAGTTAAATAAATGCCTTTGGAATGGAATGCTGCAGGTGATTGCTTTATTTCACTACTTCGACTTTTCATCTGACTAGGGGGGTGTTATGATGAGGTGACTGTAAAAATCTAAATATATTTTTGGCATATATGGAATGTGTCTAATCCATAAACTGAAAAGAATTCAGCATTGCTATGCCTCTTCTGCTCTTTAACAAACTTGTGTCTGGTTACAATTTCATGCTACGAGATATATGTTATTAACATGTATTTGCTCTTGATGAAGAGTATATATATGTTTTCTTTTTGGCATTGATCTATTCGTTATATAGCATTCTATTGGTCCTTGATATTATACTTTTTCTTTGTGCTTGGCATTTGATCTTGCTATTTTATAAGGGGGTTTTTATGTTCTTTACCAAGAAATGTGAAAGAGGTTTGACGAGTTGTTCTATAATGTTTTACACTAGATACATGCATACTTTTACTATTTCTAGAATGAGTAGTATATGTTCTGATGTTGAGAATGTGGCTTCTGTCATGACTGTAGAATGATTCTTCATAGTTACTATCCACCTCCAACTCATATTTGGTAGGTCAAGATGAAATATTTGCTGTATTGAAATAAGATTTTGGAGTACGACGCATTCTTTTAGTAAAGTACAAATAAAGTTTTCTAAGGAGGCTTTGATTTCCTAACTTGCCAAGTATTCCATGTTGGTTAACAGAAAAATAGCATCTTTAGATTACCCAGTTTTTAGGGTTCATTTTACAGAAATGTCTGATGAGAGAAAAAAAATGGTGGATTTAACATTTGTGACCAAGAATGTTATTTTATGAATGGCTTTTAAATGATTGAGATGGTCTCTGATGTGTTTTGACATAATGACATTACTTTAAAGAAAATCAGATTAGGAAACGAAATCAAATTTGATTGGTGGTTTTATTTCAATTTTGAAGCACTTGGATGATTGGTAACACAAACATAAATGAATGTAAAGAAGACGAAGTATATATCAGTTTGGCACATAAGAAATGGGATCTAAATTTGTTAATGTGATGTTTCACATCTGCTAGTTAAAATGGTTTTGCCTTCAAGAGAGAGCACTTGGTTGATCAGTGAAAGACTATTTTCTCAGGATGCTGCTAATGCAAATTCTTTAAGTATACTTCATCAGTTGCGAATGGAAATTCTTCCTACTTCACATGCGTTTTTTGGATTCCCTCATATTCTAACACATGCGGCTTTTCAATTTTTGTCTTATGGTGATGGTGATTTTAATATGGTTTAATATAATTGGATAAGTAGTAGGTTGTATCTCCAAAAACATGTTCAGTGTCTTATTGTAGAACTTGGTTGTATCTCATTTATGTGTTTAGTGTCTTGTTTAAAGGTAGAGCTATTAAATGTTTAGAGACTCTGTTTTCAGCATCATTTTATCTTACTTTTACATTTGTTACCCTTCAGTTGATTCTAGTCAACTACATTCGCTTTTGTTATTTAGCGGAGTCCAGTCCACAGGCAACTGCTGTACTGCTTTTCAATTTTTTTGTTTTATTGTAATGAGGATGTTAATATTGTTTAATATTGATTGAAGTAGAACTAGGTTGTGTCTAGATTAGATGTTCAATGTGTCCTTTTAGGACTTTGTTATGTCTGAATTACCTTCTTAAGACACCCATCAAATATTTGAAGTCTGTTTTGAAGATCATCTTGTTTTGCTTGTACATGCTTTTTTGTTGTTTATTGTTGTTTATTGGACCCCAGTCAAAAGCAGCTTCTGCACTGCAAATTAAAATGCACTGTGTTTTGGTGACTTTGTCACTTGTTGCCAGCATTAATGCTCAGCAGTATGGCTGCCCACACTTCCGCTTAGAAGATATTGTGGCAGAGTTTTTGTCTTTTCAGTTTTTGAAAAAAAGTTTTAAAGTTTTTTGGGCATAGAAACACAGTGCGCATTTTAGCTGTGGCCTGCAGCCTGCACGAACTGTCCGTGCGAGTCTTTCTTATCATTTAGTGGAATGTAAAAGGAAGGTAAAATCAGCTGTCTTCGCAATTACTTTATTAACTGTTTGAACGGACTTCATTTTTGGCCTGGTTATTGCTCTGCTAGTGTGGTATCTATCTATAAAGATTAATGATCCTTTTTGAATTATTTTTGCCATTTTCTGATACCAATGAGTTGGCAGAGCCCTAAATACATGCTTCTCATCTTCCTAACAAAATTTGATGGCTTATTCATTGAGGTTTATTTTGAATGTTTAAAGTTTTCATAATCATTACATGCTACCTCCCTAACAAAATTCAATGGCTTATTCATTGAGGTTTATTTTGAATGTGTTAAGTTTTCATAATCATTAACGTTGTTAAAAACATCCACTCCACCAGAGGTAAAGTTGCCTTGTAGCATGAATAAATAAATATTTTGTTCAACACATAAATTGAAAATTTTGAGTTTTTAAGGCTGAGCAATCATCATAATAGCTGCTGGTGATATCCTCAATTATTTCAGAGCTGATTCTTCATGACCTGAATCAGGATTTTTTAATACTATATTTACTTTCATTCACTCTATGATCATTAGAACTAGTAGCTTTTATTTTAATATGCATTGTTATGTAAGGATGATCTCTTTCAATCATGGCATTTTTGGGAATATTTGCTCATCGATATTAATTTTCCTAGAATTTGTATGGCTTGTTTGTGATGACTTTGGATTTTGATCTTTAGTATTTTGATTTAAGCTTTCAATGAACGAGATATTATAATATATTGTTGTCAACATATGACCTCAATGTTCATCATCATATGACCTCAATGTTCATAATCTTGGATTGACTACTTCTGCATGCGTAGCTCACTTGTAATGTCAATTGGAAGATCCCCTCTCAATGACAGGTATTTTAAAATGTTGATAGAGTTGTTAAGATTGTCACTTGTAATGTCAATTGGAAGATCCCCTCTCAATGACAGGTATTTTAAAATGTTGATAGAGTTGTTAAGATTGTCACTTGTAATGTCAATTGGAAGATCCCCCTCAATGACAGGTATTTTAAAATGTTGAGAGTTGTTGAGATTGTCATATTGCATGGCTGGTTGTCTGTGTCAAAGATGCACGGATCAATTAAAATTATTATTAAGCAAATTAATCAACATTTTAGTTCCTACCTTTGAGGTCCATCAAAGTGTTGAATCTGACGAGGGGTCCAAAAGTGGGACTCATAACGTTGATTGTAAAAAAATTGGCCACAGTTCTTATCTAGAAATACTTACCATGGAGTATGGGAATCTCAGATTGTCAAATAATTATTGTTTTTGGGTTGAAGCTTTGATGGGAAACATTTTAGCAAATCCATTATAGTTGAATTTCAGAATCTTTTAATGCCACATGTTTTTTCATATAGATATCAGTGTGTTAAGTCCCAACCTAACAATAGTGGTTGCCTTACCCAATTTAGCATGTCTTTCAAAAATTATAAATCAATCTAAGCGTGTTATAGTGATCAACATTCCATATTTTTTTACTCGTCACTTTGGTCTTGGTATATGGATCATTAGTATGAATAAAAAATTATAATTAGGAGTTTCAAGTTTTCGCTAGTCTTCTTGGGTTGGTTATGTTGATTGGTTTATTTGAGGTAAGGGAGCTTTTGATCTACTTAAAATAACCATATGAGTTGATATAGTTTTTATGACAAGGATGGAATAAAACATAAATAATAATTTCACACAAATATCTTGGTAGTACAAGCGATGCATAACACAAATACCAATGCATGTGCAACTAATAGGATGGGACCATAGCCTGTTTATAGAATTTTTTTAACTAATCCTTGCTTTAATCTATCCCACTCAAGCAATAATATGATGATTTGGGATTCAAATAAGTGAAGCAACCATGTAATATGCAAACAAGTTTTGTTCCAAACAAAAAGCATATAAATTATCATTAACAACAAAACTTGGAACAAATAATTATAAATTATCATTAGCAACAAAACTTGAACAAATAATGCTAATTATAATTTATATGTTAAATATACTTAATTTGAAAACAACATTCATTCCAAGATGGCGATGGGCGGGAATTCTTTTGTGGGAGAGCACGGGAGCGGCAACGGTTCGAACCATGGGCACAGCGGAGCAGTCGGAGGGCACCCGGGGTCCGGAGGTACGGAGGCGTCCTTGCCAAATGAAGGAGATCGGATTGACGACGGTGTCAGTCGGGGTAAGGACCCACCAGACAAATGGGGAGGTGGGCCACAGAAGTCGTATGCCCAGGCAGCGGCTTCAGAAACCCTAAGCGGTTTTTTTACCAAGGAGCTATTTTCGGCTGGGGATGAGCTGGACATCCCGGAGGAAGTACTCTCAAGCTTCGTGGAGTATGAGAAGTATACCCTCATAGGTAAGTTCATTGGTGGTCGTCCCGACATGGAGACCATTCGCAAGTGGGCGGCAAGCAAATGGAGGACCTCTGGGCATATGGAGTTGGCGGCCCTATCCCGGGGTTTTTTCGCTATTAGACTGAACAACAAGGAGGACTACTATAAAATCCTGGCTGGAGGCCCATGGTTTCTGGGTCGTAGAAGCCTGTTTCTTAGGAAGTGGGGCATGGACTTCAATCCTGACACCCAGAACATCAACATTGCCCCAATATGGGTTAGGCTCCCGAGTCTTCCCCTCTTCGGATGGCATGAAAATGTAATAAGAGGTATTGCTCGCTCCATAGGGGAGTTGGTCACCATTGACCCTCCCACCCGAGCTCGAACAAGGTTCGTCCAAGCCCGTTTTTGCGTGTTGACGAATCTGGAGGCGGAGCTCCCATCCTCCATCACTCTCCGGTCTGGAGGCACCGTTCTTCACAAACAAGCTATTGTCTATGAGAATAGACCAGCTTTCTACCCCTAGTGTCGTTCTCAAGGGCACCTCCAGTCCAATTGTCCTCTTCAAAAATCGGGTAAGCAGAAGCGTGAAACCTGTAACCCCCTGGAACATGGTGAAGGCCAGGCGAAGCAGTCAAATCTTCCAAATGCGAAGGGCCATGAATCTCTAGGCCCCTCCAGAGACCGCGACGAATTCTCCTAGCCTGAAGAGAATTTCACCCACCAAACGGACCCTGTGCAGTTTGGAGCAAACACTCAGCAAGGAGCAGACTCCCGCCTGGAAAGCCATTCGCAGGAGGAGAAGGATCGGACTCCCTCCCAAAATATCACTCAGTCTGATTCACCCAAGCTCCAGGACCAGGGCCATCCCGATTTCAACCATTCTCAAACATTGCTAGAAGATTACCTCCTAGGTAGGAGGGGTGAACAGTCCGGTCATATTAGCCCTCGAAATACGAGGAGCCGAAAGCAAAGTGTGGATTTTGGTAGTGAGAGGAAGCAGGGCCATCCTCCTAACAAAGACAGGCGAGACAAAGAGACAACGATAGACGTTGCAAATGGAACCCAACGTCTGCTGTTTCTGGATGACTCTGATACTCAGACGGACGAAGCGCATGTACCAAAACCTCCCCCCCAACAAGGAAGGGGAGGCAAGAAGAACCTCAAACTGTCCAGATGAAAGTTCTCTCATGGAATGTGAGAGGACTGAACGGAGTAGCCAAACGAAGGTTAGTGGCTGATCTCCGAAAGAGGACTAACCCTTCCATCCTAATTTTGCAAGAGACCAAGACCGATGCTATCTCCTCTGATAAAGTTGCTAAGGCCATTTGGGCCAAGGCAAAATTTATGTCCAGCCCTGCAGTGGGAACAACGGGAGGCCTCATGGTTCTGTGGGATCCAGTGAGTGTTGAGGGCAACTTGCTGTCAACCTCCAATAGGATTATCAATGTGCTGTTCCATTCCAAAACCACCAATTTTTCTTGGATTCTGTCCAATGTTTATGCTTCGAATTCTGCCACGGAGAGAGCAGAAATGTGGAAAGCTATTTCCCAGATGAGGGAAAATTTTAGTAATTTTCCTTGGGTCTTAGGGGGAGACTTCAACTGTCCCCTTCATCCATCAAAAAAAAAAGGAGGGTCCGACCATTCCAGCCGCAGCTTGGAGGACTTCAGAGATTTTGTCTCTACTAACTGCCTGCTTGACATCGAACTCAAAGGGGCATCCTTCACGTGGAGCAACAGAAGGATTGGGAGCAGCTCGATTCAAGTCAAGCTCGACAAATTTTTCATTTCCCAAGAAGCTATTCCCATCCTTGGTGGTGCAACTCTCTCGACCCTACCAAGGATTGGGTCTGACCACAACCCTATTTTTTTGGAGGTGAACGACGGGCCTATTTTTAAGACCCCCTTCAGATTTGAATCCATGTGGACTTCTCATAAAGACTTCAAAGGATTGGTTTCAACGTGGTGGCAACAGAAGGTGGGAGGAAACACTCCTAAGAGAGTGGCTTTAAAACTCAAAATGGTCAAAGAGAAGCTGAAAATATGGAATAAAGAGGTTTTCGACAACATTTTTGAGTCCAAAAGGTCTATCTCGGAGAACCTGAAAGTTTTGGAGGAGAGGATGGAGCTCGAAGGTTACACCGAGGGCCTCAGGGAGGAAGAACGGAGCCTTTTGGTGGATTACCATTCTATTCTTGCAAGGGAGGAAACCTTATGGCGCCAGAAATCTAGAGACCTTTGGTTGAAGAATGGAGACTCCAACACGAGGTTTTTCCATGCGTCTACCATGAGGCACAGAGGGGCCAACAAGATCAGAGAAGTGTCTTGCAAGGATGGGCGCGTAACCAGGGAGATAGAGGAAATCAAGAGCGAAGCGGTTGACTTTTTTCAGGACTTGCTTGGCACTCCTCCCGACAGCAACATTCAGGTCCAGAAATCTTTGCTTGCCAACTTTTCGACTAAAGTCCCCCACGAGGTAAGCATCAAGCTTCTGGAACCTTTTTCCTCGTCCGAGATTAAAGAAGCTTTGTTCTCCATGCAACCGGACAAGGCCCCTGGCCCCGATGGTTTTCCCCCCATTTTTTTCAAGTCATGTGGGATGTTGTGGGTTCGGATGTGTGTGAAGCTATTCGGGATATTCAAGCTTCCAGATCCATTCACCCGAAACTCAATTCCACCTTTCTTGCTCTCATTCCTAAGTCTCCCGCCTGCAAAAGTTTCTCTGACTACCGGCCCATCAGCCTGTGCAATGTTTTTTACAAGATCCTCACCAAGTCTATAGCCAATAGACTGAAACCCGTTCTCCCTCTCCTGGTTGATCCTTGTCAGGGAAGCATTGTTAAAGGCAGAAAAATTCTTGATGGTGTCATCACTGTCCATGAAACTCTTCACTCTGCTTACCGCTCCAAGAATGTTGCTCTTTTTCTTAAGCTGGACATGAACAAAGCCTTTGACCGGGTTGATAGAAGGTTCTTGTGTGCAGTCCTCCTCAAGTTCGGCTTTCATCCTCACTGGATTGACCTTGTCTGCAGCTGTATATCCACTCCCTTTTTTTTGTCCTGATCAACGGGTCCCCAGTTGGGTATTTCCAAAGTGCCAGAGGCCTCAGACAAGGCGACCCTTTGTCTCCCATCCTCTTCATCCTTCTGGCGGAGGTTCTGAGCTGGTCTATGAAAGAGGCTCTTCGTCAGAACAAGATTTTCGGCATTCTGCCGACTTCTAGAGTTGAACCTGTCACTCATCAGCAATTCGTGGATGACACCCTCATCTCCATTGGGGCATCTGTTGCCCAGGCCAAATCCCTCAAGCGGATCCTTTCCCGTTATGAGCAAGATGTCGAGAAAAAGGTCAATTACATCAAGAGCAAAATCTACTTTATTAACACTCCCCTGCGTAGGCAACTTCGGATTGCCAGAATTTTAGAATGCACCATTGACTCCCTGCCTACGTCTTATCTGGGGTTGCCCCTGTCTTGCAATGGCCGTGCCAATGGAGGTATGTGGAACATGATCCTGGAACGCCTTCACAAGAAACTTGGCACTTGGAAGGGCAAACTCCTGTCGCAAGCCGGGAAAGCCACCCTTACCAAAGCTTGTCTTCAGGGGATCCCAACCTACTTTATGTCGGTGTTCATGCTTCCAGCTGCTGTTCACTCCAAAATCGAGAAGATTCAGAGGACCTTTCTGTGGTCTGGCAATGAAGAGAAATCTAGAATCCCTCTTGTTTCCTGGGACAAGGTTTGCTCGCGGAAAGACCAAGGCGGCTTGGGGATGAGGAGATCAAGACTTATGAACTCAGCTCTGATCGCGAAGCATGCTTGGAGGATCCTAACTAGTGACCCGATGGAGTGGGTTAAGCTGGTCAAAAGGAAGTATCTTGGCTCCAATTCTTTTTTTGACGCTGAGACCTCCCTCGAAGCGTCGACTTTTTGGAAATCTGTGCTCCAAACCCGTCATTTGATTAGCTTGGGAGCCCACTGGATTTTGGGTGATGGCAACCTCATCCTCTTTTGGAAGGACAAGTGGGCATCTGAAGAAGCCCTTGGCTTGAGGGCGGACCTTGCTGGGCTGAGAGGCCAAACCGACCCAAACTCCCAACTCAGGGTGGTGGATTTCATAGACCGGAGCACCCGTTTCCCTTGGTGGAAACTTCCAGTCATGGAAGGGTTTAATAATGAGGTTACCTTTTTGGCAAACATCCTCCAATCGGTTTTAATTCCATCTGTTAGGAGGACTGACAGAATCATCTGGAGTGGTACGGAGGATGGTCTTTTCTCTGTTAGATCAGCCTATGAGTTTCTTACCAGCGAGACTATCCTGGATTATCGATGGAAAGTTGTCTGGAGGAAAGGGGTCATCCCTAAAGTGAACTTCTTTGCGTGGATTGCTTTTCACAACAAAGCCTTAACCATTGACAACCTTCACAAGAGGGGTTTTGCCTTCCCCAACAGGTGTTACATGTGTTTAGCGGAGTGCGAGACGAGGGACCATTTATTCCTGCACTGCCCCTTTTCCCACTCGGTCCTCAACATTGTCCTATCCTCCTTCCAAATCCTCTGGTGCTCTCCCCGCTCCCTCAGAGATGCTTTCCATCAATGGCCTAATCCTTTCAAGAATCCTAAACTCCGCTTCCTCCTTGAGGCCTCCTTCCACCACTCCATTTGGCAAATTTGGTTAGAGAGGAATGCCAGAGTCTTTGGCAGAGCCCCAAAAGTGCCTCCTTGTGTCGCTCAAAGGGCCTTATCCTATGCCATTGAGAACTCTATTGCTGTTCCCAGTCCCCGTCCCCACCTTTCGAGCGAAGAAGCGATTTTCAAAAGGATGAATCTCTACCCGTTTTCGAAAGCTGTTACTGGTCCCTATCGAAGAAGTGTTATATGGACCAAGCCCCCCGTGGGGTGGATTAAATTAAATTTTGACGGAGCGGCAAAGGGTAATCCTGGGCCCGCTGGTTCAGGGGGTGTTGTTAGAGATCATGATGGGAATCTTGTGGTGGCCTACTATGAAGAGTTGGGCTCCCAGACGAATCATTATGCCGAAGCCCGAGGAGCTCTAAAAGGAATCCAGATCCTCTCCGAGGATCCTCGGCCTCTTATTATTGAAGGAGATTCGCTCAACATTGTGAATTACCTTCTAGGCACCAAAGACCCATCCTAGAGGGTCTTCAACATCGTTCTTGAGGCAAGAACGCTTCTGTCCCAACGTGGCAGGTGGAAAGCAAGTCATATCCTTAGAGAAGGCAATCGCGTGGCTGACCACATGGCCAACAAAGGGCTCGCGACCACGTGTCCGGTCGTGTGGCGATCTCGCTTCCCATCCGAGGTGGAAAGATTGGCTAGAGCGGATATCCTTTCATGAGGTGTTTACCGCGCAGATTTCGGAAGGTCCTTCCTAATGAGTATCGGGTTAGGGTGGTTGCTCTATCCAATCCCCTGTGCGATAGTGGGCGCACGCATCATGCGAAGCACAGTTCTATTTCCAAAGCTAGTTGTTTTCAAGTTTCCAAGGCGCACCAGACTTGGTGCCCCGTAGGCTATCAGCACATTCTTCTCCACCAAGGCGGTCTTGCTATTTTTTCCCGTTCCTGGCATTGGTTCGATGTCGGATTTTCAAAGTACCCCTTTCCAATGGTGCTCACGCGTGGATGGGACATTGGCGGAGTGCGGGAATGTTTGGGCTTGGATCACGCCAAATCCTGAAGCAGGACCAGAAGTGTCAGAATTCGAATGATCAGGAGGATCAGGATTAGCAGTTTTTGGTGTTTGGATGTTTTGCTTCCGCTCTCCATGTTCCAGTTTCTTCGGCTTTTACTTTTTGTTTTCCCGGTTATTTTTTGTTTCGTTATATGGTTAATCAGGCTTAAATGCCCTTTTTGTAGCCTCAAGGCAATTAGTCCAGGGTCTGCTTTTCTTGCAATTAGGCTTATATTTTCAGCCAGGAGGCATGATACATCATTAGAAGTATGGCTAATTTTGTACATAAGGTTTTGGGATCCTCTATAAAAACCCACTGTTAATCTATTAAAATAATTACCAAAAAAAAAAATATATACTTAATTAGCAAGGTTTATGCATTATTATTATAAATTTTTTTATTTTAATATGTGGTTTCCGTTATGGGTCATTCCCATCAAAATACCAAAATATTACATTGTTGTTAGATTAAGCAAGACATATCCAAATTTCTGTATTATCAAAGATATTTTTTATTTCCTCTTCTATCAAATATATCCATCTTTTTCAATATGCCATGTTTCTACACATCTCACTGGACTAGTTGCCTTTTAAAATTTGAATTTCACTAAGATGAAGATCAACATTGCAATTGGCTAAATTATCTATTATCTGATTTCCTTCTCTATAGATATGTTCACATTTCTAAGAGATTGCCTCCAATAATAATAGATGATGAACATCAACAATAATATTATTTTTTATCCAATCTCCATGTTTATTTTTGTTGATAAATTAATGATAATTTGTGAATCCCCTTCAACTTAAATATGTTTTGTAGCCTATGCATACTAGATAGTTAAAGTTCCATATGATTTTGAGCGAGCGAGGAGAATTTTGCCTTCATTATTTTGAAAAAAAAAATCATCTCCATCGGTTTTTTTGGGGGGGATTTATTTTGGAAGCACTATTAAAATTAGTTTTCATAAACCCAATTTTTTGACATTTTCATTTTACCATATATTTAAGAAAATCCTTTGTTTTAATTTCATTGTTGTAGATAACTCTTGTGTTCTCAAATCCTGTAACCAAGTGGTTAGCAACTCTTTTTCCATATTGAGACTTCTCATGATGAGCAACATACCTGTATATATTCTAGAAGAAACTTGGGTATGATTTTGAGATTTATTTTTAAAAATTCTCTTATTCCTTTCAAACCATAAATTTCAACCAATAATGGAAGGAACAATTCTCTATAGAATATATAATGCTTTAGCTTTGAAATAATTAATCCAACAGTTCATCAACTCTTTCAATGTTGATGGAGCTACCTAATATATTTTCATATTTAAAAAAAGGTCACTCCAAATGGTGTGAGCAAAGGGACAATGAAGAAACAAATGGTTTGATGTTTCTAAATCCTTTTCACACAACGCAATATGAAAGGTCCAAGACGTCTTCTTTCTAGAGCCTCTCCTATAAGAATCTTACTTTCAACTGCTAACCAAAGGAATGTTGAGGTCTTAGGGAGAACCTTTAGTGACCAAACATTCTTCCAAGGGAAATCTTTGGGAGTAGGAAATTTTGATTACTCTAAATACTCATATCCCAACTTGATTGAGTATCCACCATATTTTGATAGATTCCAAACCAACACATCCTCATGTAAAAATAGGTAATTTAAACTCTTGAAGCATCTTTTAAAAGCTCATATGCAATTTTTTTAGTTCAACGAGGTTGCTAATAGAAATCCATAATCTAGAGTTTTTGCTCATTAATATAATCTTTGATCTTTATACCTTTACAAGCTAAACATGCATTAGCTAGTGGTTGCCTTTTTTAATCAAAGATAAAAGGATAGAGCTTTAGCCAAGTATTAGACCAAAAAATTGCATAATTTTCTTTTTTTGAATTTAGTGAAAAACCCCTTGCGGGGCCGCCTTGGTTTGAGAAACCACGACCAGAGGGTTCTACACCGTCAAAATCACCCGAGATTCGCGCCCGGCCCTGATCGCACTAGCATAATCAACTGGAATTTGAGTACCTAATGTGCATTTGATAGGGTGGATATTCGAACCAGGGACCTCCCTTGGAGGATTGCCCTACCCTCTCCAACTCACCTACAACACATGGGTAAATTTGCATAATTTTCCTCATTGATTAACTATCTAATATGTTGCTTGATCAATTGTAAACTATTTGGTATGAAGTTCCATGTTGGCAATCCTTTGGGTAGGTTTTTTCCTAAATAATTTGATTGCATCAAGAGAACCTACATATTTATGAAGTAATATTTTTGCCCAATTCTTTCATTGATTTTTGAATAATCTCTACCCAAGTCATGGTCCTAAGGCCAAACTCATTAAGTCTACAATTCCTGAACCTTGTCCCTCCAATATTGTTTGCTTTGCAAACCCTATCCCACTTACAAAGAGGAAACCTAATTTTTTCCTCACCTCCTTTCCAAAGAAATTTTATTGAATTTTACCAAATTTTAATGTTATACCTACTAACAATATTAATAATGAAAGTGGCATCATATAGATAGATATGGATTGCAATGTAGTCTTCATGAGTTGTAGCATTCTTGCCATGGTTAATAACTTACCTTTCTAGCCTACCAAACAAGCTTTCATTTTATCCAAACAAGATGCCCAAAGCATCGTTTTATTTCCTTTATGAGACAAAGGAATACCCATTTAGGTTGATGGAAATTTTCAATTTTAAACCCTAGAATATCCATAATAATTTGTTGTAAATCTAGGGCAATGTTAATGAAAAAACCTAGGTTTTGTTGTATTAACCAACTTTCAGTAGCCTTCGCATAGCATGATAATATTGATTTAAACTCCATGGCATCATTGACTAAGGTATGACCTAAAAGAAAAGTATCATTAACAAATTGAAAATGAGATTTAAAGGGACCATTTTTTGCAACTTGAGTACCTTTGGGTTCTCCTTCCATTTTTACCTTTGAGAAAGCTCTCCCTAATGTCTCCACAAGATAAGAAATAGATAAGGAGATAGTGGATCACCTTGGCAAAGTCTGCAAAGATGACATAAAGTAACCATCAGGAGAATCATTAATCAAAATAAAATATTTTGGATTGTTAATCCATTCACACCAACCTTGATCAAAACCAAACTTTTTGAGAATATCATGTACAAAACTCGAACAAACCCTATCATATACTTTGTTAATATTTAATTTTACAAACATACCTGAATTTTTCTTGGAATGAAGAGAATGTATGGCCTTTTGTGCAATGATGACACCATCAAGAATTTGTTTAACATGAAAAAACCACCTTGTTCCTTTGATATAACACAAGCTATAAAACTTTTCAATTTGTTTGTCAATTTTTGAAATGATTTTATAAATTATATTACAAAAGCTTATTGGACGAAAATTAACCAAATATTTTGTTTCGCCTTGTGTGGAACCAATTTCATGAAAATGGGATTGATCTCATTTATTGTAACGACCTCTTCAACTACAACCAAGATATCACTCTTCAATAAATCCCAAGTTTTTGAAAGAAAATTGCAATAAATCCATTGAGGCTAAATGCCTTGTTAAAATGAAAAAATAAAATGTTAGCATAGGTTCATGTTTAGTTTATTACATTATTAATGTTTATATTAGCGCATGCATTTTCGTATAGCGCTTTTATTAAAGTTGATTAGGGCATTATGGTAGGTGGTTATACAATATAGTTGAACAGGTTATTATCGACGAACTTCTCTTCAACGAATTCCTCTTGTATTATATAATCTCCTCATTTGAAGAATAATATTTGTTAATGCTTCGAAACTCAATATGGTGTCAGAGCAAATTTGATCTGTGGGCAATGCGATTAGGTTTTATTGGGTAATATGGTCTATATCCTCTGGACGGTGGCACTCAACCATTCCATAACCTACTATCACTCCAAGATCGTAGAAGACACGTTCACGGCATCATGTGGTGACCAAAAAGGAGACTAGGTGTTTTGTAAGTGGTATCTCTAAAAGGAGACTGCGTGTTTTGTTTCTGATGTACGGTGACCAGATTGACAACATACTGTAAGGCGAAAATAAGTCCGCAGACATCGTTGATGGTAAATCGTTGGCGGTTTCAACTTGGCAGTTTCAATTTGGTTCTGGTTGATGGTGAATACGCCCAAGGATTTCCAATACGGTAGTAATTTCCAGTTGATGGTGTTTATTCAATCAACAGCAGACCAGTTTCCAATATGTTGTCATAGCAGAATCTCTAGAGCGCGCAGACTCAGCGAAATCACGCGAATCGTAAAGTTTAAAAAAAAAATAAAACTTTATTGTCCTTGAGACGATTGGTGCATTCGTACAAGATGCACACGTTTGAAATTTGGGGCTCGTGATTGGAGCACGTAAAAAATCTGATGTGACTTGTGCCTGCCCGACGACCGTCCACGAAGACAAAAGGCATAAATTTAAAAAAAAAAAATCTTTGTCGATCGCCAAGCGATAAAAAGAACCTCGTGCCTGAAAAGTTTCATCGGCGTCTCTAGCGGAGTTTTGGGTGGTGTGTGCAAAGATAGTGGCTGCCGAGATCGATAGTTCAAACCCCACCAACACTTTTTTGCTAAAGCGCGGGAGATATTAAAAGGTATTTTTATATACCTTAGAGTTATTTATTGCTAAATTATTTTTTTTCAAAGAACACATTTTTGTTTTGTTGCCCTTAACACCAAGAAACAAGAAACCTTAGTGCATTTTTTTGTCATGGAGGGATAAGGATATCATATTTGCACTTAGTTTTTCTTTTGCAATATGAAAAGGATATATCAAAATTTTTCATCCTTGTTTGTTTTTCAACAAAAAGGGGATGTTAGCATAGGTTCATGCTTAGTTTATTACATTATATGTTTTATTAATATTAGCACATTTTCTCATAGCGCTTTTATTAAAGTTGATTAGGGCATTATGGTAGGTGGTTATACAATATAGTTGAAGAGGTTATTCTCACCGAACTTCTCTTCAACGAATTCCTCTTGTATTATATAATCTCCTCACTTGAATAATATTTGTTAATGCTCTGAAACTCAATAGAAAATTGCTTCAAGTAGTTCCTCCATAGATATCTTCTTCATCAAGCTTTTATTTTGTCTTTACATAATAATTTATTTTGCAAAAGCTTACCGTATGCCTCATCTTGCACAACATATAACAAAATATTTTTTGAAATAATGAATTGCTTCTTTCCTAATATTTTCTTCCTTAATATTTCTTTTATCCGAAGTTAAAATATTTTTGATGTGACAAAAATAAAAAATTGATTTTGTTGTAACATGAAAATTTTGGTATTTCTATCTCCTTCCTTGAGCTATTTTCCTCTAGATTTTTGCAAACAATATGACTTCTCTTTTTTCAATGCATTATAATAAGAAAAATTAATTGTTTTTCTTACACATACGAATCATGGTCTATTTTAATGATTTCTACTCTCTTGTAAAATTTTGAGCTTGAATTCAATTTTCTTCTATTTTGTATTCCAAATATTTATTTGCCCCTTTAGATATTTCATATTTTGTAAACCTATACATACATAATCCTTCAAAAGTTGCTTCATCCCACCATAACATAACCATTTGGAAGAAATCAAGGTTGTGTAGCCACATAGACTAGAAGTGAAATGGCTTTGGATGATCATTATTGAGTGCATAAAAATTCAAAAGAATGGGCTTTTGAACTTATCGTGCTCACAATAAAAATATCCGAAGAGATTGTATACTTTGTTTGCAGTCATATGTTAGATAACAAGAATATATTCAATCCTTCAGTTATGAGTTTTCTCAATGCGTCTGTTATCCCATGTATATTGAAAACTCGAAGGATTTTTTTTTGTTAAGTTGGAAAAGTGCATTTTTGAAAGGAATGCTAACCTTTTACATCAACAGATATGGTCAATCACTGTCCATTTCACTAAGAAGGATTTCCCACTGGCATAAAGCCTATACCAACTATGTAACAACAAACACACTTCACTAACCGCATCTAGAACTAGAAAATCAACATACACCTTACATATCTAAATATCATATACTCTATGCTTTCTTGGTAGCCTCTTCCTACTGATCCCCATTGTCAATTCTTGTGGCATTATCATTGTGAACTAAATTATTATTGTGCACTGGGATATCATTCCCCCATTCCTTTCTGGCATTTGCCATAACTCCTTTGTTAGCAAGACCATCTGGTACCCTGTTGGCTTCTCTATAAATATGATTGATAGACACATTCTCGAGTCTATCCAAAAGCGCTCGAGCTTCCACCATCATTAAATCAATAGTCCAAGCAACTAGTTGTTCTCCCTTTAAAATGGTCACAATATTTTGTGAGTCTCCTTCAACTATGAGCTTATCTAGATTGCAATTGATAGCCAAAGAAATTCCTACATAAGTTTCTCTTGCTTCAGTAAAATGACTTGTCTGTTCACCTAGTGGTTCAACAAAGGCTTTGATTACCTTAACCAGATGATTCTGGATCACCCCTCCAACTCATGCCAGCTTGATATTACCTTTTGAGGCCCCATAAAAATTTAATTTGAACCATCCAACCGACGACGATATCCATTTTGCATGAGTTCTGGGATGAACTCAAGGTATTGGTAATTTCTCTTTGAATCTCCAATATTTCAATATCCACCTTTCCTGCTCTGATTCTCATCCCTCCTTGAAGCAAATAGTGTTAAAATTCTCCATAGGGAGACTTCTTGCTCGGTTCCAAACCATTTCCCAATCCATATTCAAGTCCTCAAAGATTATATGGTTTCTTTCATTCTAGACTCTCCACCAGATATATGGAAGGCTTAGAAGCCACAACTTCCTGATTCTTCTGCCATTAAAAGGAGGCTCCCATTGTAGGTTCAAATCTAAGATAGTTCTAGGGAAAACCCACTGAAATTGGAATTCACTATAGAGCTGATCAAACAAGTTTTTGGTAAAGGAGCACTTAAGAAGTAGATGATCAATGCTTTCCTCATTTTTTTTCACACAAAACACATCTATTTGGTAAGGATAAACCATGTTTTTCACATTATCTTGGGTCATAATTTTATTATGCATAACCAGCCACTAAAAATAGTAATCTTAGGAATGAGATCTTTATCCCAAACCTTTACATGGGGCCACACTACCCCTACATATTCAACCAAGTTATAACAATTCACAGAATAATCTCCACTCTTCATTTTCATCCAAATACATATATCATTCGGTCGCCAATGGTTGAGGATGTAGGCATTAAGGCATATATCAAGACTTTCCAGGTGTGGATGCAAGTCCTCATTGATGTTCTCAACATAAAGCCATTCCACTTATTGATGCCATTTTCTTCCAAAATATAATATCGAAACAACAGTCCATAAATATGAGTCAAAATTATTCTTAAGTTTGCAAACCTTGGGATCTCACAAAGGGGAGAGTTAAAGAGACAATATCCTGCCAAAATCTCATGTTAGCACCATATCCAATCTACCATATACAACCTTGTTGGATTAGAGGTCTTACCTGTTGAAGGCTATTCCAGAAACTAGACCCCTTAGGGGGATTGAGGTTTCCTAGGAAGGAGGAATTACATAAATACTTAGCTTTTACAATTTTGACCCAGGGAGTGTCTTCTTCCTTTGCCAACTTCCAACACAACTTTACTATTAGAGCTTTGTTCATTTTGGGGAGAGTTCTTAGTCCCAATCCCCCATATTTTTTAGAGGTACAAACTTTGTTCCAAGCAAGTAAAGATATCCTCTTCTTTTCCTCAGTAATAGACCACAAAAAATCCTTTGGATCTATTCAATATTTTTGCAGATCGATACTAGAATTTAAAAAATTGACATGAAGTAAATAGGTATACTTCAAAGGTAGGACTTTACAAGGTGGGCCTTTCTTGCTTGACTAAGAAGAGAGCCTTTCTAGGAAGATAGTTTCTTTGTAACACGTTCAATAGTCGGATCCCACAAGGCTTAGGTTGCTGGCAAATCACCTATGCCACAGTTGAAGATTCTTGCTATCTGCAGTTGGAGAGCTCTAGAGCTATTCAGAAAAAAATCTTGATTTTATTAGAATTTACCTTTTGGCCTGCAACAAGCTCATAGAAATGCAAAATCATCTTAATATGTCTTGCTTATGGAAGAGACGATCTTGTCAAAATTAGAGTATCATCCACAAACTGTTGAAAAGAGACCGGTTCCAGAGTGGAAGCTGGCATGATACCTTCTATGTCTCCTCTCTTCGTGGCTGTTGTGAAGGCTCTCTTCATAGCTTCAACTAAAATTATAAATAGCTAAGGGGACAAGGGTCCCCTTGTATTAACCACCTCTTGCTAGGAAAATAACCCACTACAGACCCATTAACTAATATGGAGATCATCATTGTGGAAATGCAGTTTTTCATCATAGAGATCCAATCTTCATGAAATCTAAAATGTTAAAGCACTATGATCAGAAAATCCCAAGAAACTCTGTCATATGCTTTATTCATATCCAATTTAAGAAATATACCTTCCTTTTTTGATTTAGAGACAAGGTGCAGGATCTCATGGATCAAAATGATCCCATCAAGAATCTATTGTCCCTTATAATAACCCCTTTGGTGTATGTCAATGAAAAAAGGAAGAGCCATCTTAAGTCAGTTTGCAAGGACTTTAGAAACAATTTTGTAGAGAGTATTACACAGACTAATTGGGTGGTAATCTGCAAAATATTTAGCACTTGCAATATTCGGGATGAGGGCTAAGAACATACAATTCACATAAGAAGGGATCCTTTTAGAGATCTAAAACTCCTTAACTGCCAAGGTGACCTCATTGTCAACGATGTGCCAAAAATTGTGATAAAAGAGCATCGAAAACCCATTTGGACCAGGAGATTTGTCTCCCTTCATGGAGAAGACCACCTCTTTAATTTCCTCATTCGTAAAGGGGTTGAGGAGATAGTCATTTATCCAGTTTGTAATCTTTAAGGGAATATGGCCTAACAACAGGTTCATCGCCTCTTCATCCAACTCTGAATCCACTCCTAACATGTCTTGGAAAAATTGAACAACTTCCCCTCTAATTTGGGAAGGATCCCTTATAGAAGAACCATCAACAATCTTGATCTCCTAGATATTATTAAAATGTTTGTGCTTGAGAGTTGAAACATGGAAAAATATCATATTCATGTCCCCTTCCTTTAACCATAAAGCTCTTGATTTATGTTGCCAAAAAGCCTCCCCACACACTAGAGTATTGTGCCAATCACATAGAAGATCCTTTTCTCTAGTCCAAACTTCCTTCGAATACTCCTCCAAATGCAAAGAGTTTTCTAACTCTATGAGTTGTTGTAAAGCTATCTTTTTAACCATAATGTCTCCAAACATCTCTTTATTCCACAGTTTTAAGTTTCACTTAACAAATATCAATTTCTTTGTTACTTGAGTCAATATATCCCCAAAAAAATCTTGCTACCACCAAGATTGAATCATGCTCTTTAAATTAGAATGAAAGATCATCTTTTCAAACTAGAAGGGGTAGCAAAGAGCCTTCTCTTGTTTGTTGTTTCCCAAATCAAAGGATTATGGTCTGAGCCAGGTTTTGGGAGGGTTGTGGGAGTAGTGTCCCCAAACAACACTAAGCTCTCTTGAGAAATCAATACCCTATCCATTCTGATCTGAATCAATTGACTCCATAGTCGCCTATTAGTCTAGGTAAAATTTTCTTGTCTAAGCTCCAAGTCCATCAAAGAATTTGAATTTATAAAATCACCAAGCTCAGTCATACTATCTGAATATCCTTCAAAATCTCCCTTATTATTAGATAGATATAGAGGAGTATTGAAGTCCCTTGCAATAATCCATGGGATGCGTACAAAGACATGCATGAGTTCACTCAATTCCCTCCATGACCTTCATCTTCCAACCATAGTAGTGGGTGCATAGACATTTGTAATGATCCAGTGGGAATTATCCTCCTTTGAAAAGAAGTGGATAGCACAAAATCTATCATTAGAAATTTTTTTTTGTCCTTCTAATTTATTTGGGTCTCAAATACACATCATTCCTTCTAAGAAGCTCATTGAGGGTTGAGCAACAAAGTTTGCTCCTCTCCAAATCTCATCTTTGCGAAGTTTTCTTCTACCACCTTTGTCTCTTGTAATAGAAAAATTTCTAGGTGATTATATCTTCTCAACGTTTGTACTGATCTATGTCTTCTAGTACCGTTGAGACCTCGTACATTCCATGACATGACCTTTATTTTTTATATTTAGCTAATTTCTTCCCTCCTCCACTCATATTGATGACGGTTTGTGTTCCTCTAGCTGTCTCTGCTGTTGTTTCCCTCTTTCTTACCTTTGTTAAAGGGGGTCTACCTACAGTGTGTTCCTTACCAACATCCAAGGGAGTTCTCTTTTCTTGATTCCTAGTCACCCTTGAGGGCATCATCGAAACCTCATCTAAATTGGAATACTCTCATATTGGAGCTACATGCTTCACCTCTATATTTTTTAGGATCTTCTTATCTTCCTTTAATGCTTTTCCAGCTTCATCTTGCCTGTCCCGATTTGTAAAAATTGTGTCAATAGGGTTAACCTCTACATTCGCTTCTAGAGGTTTTAGACTCTTCTATTGTACCACCTCATGATTTACCCATTGTTTCTCCTCCATAAATTCCACAACTTCAATTGGGTCTACAAAGTCAAGGGGTTCCACAACTCCAGGAGGGGATGGACTACCACAAATCCATAAGAGGGATCTTCCATGTATTCCTCCTCAGCCACCACAATCGAATGGTGTGAGGTGCTTGCTTCCTTCTGATTATCCACCATGAGATCCATGCCCTTACCATGCTCTGTATCTTTACTCTCATTCCTCTGCCAGAATTTCTTATTGGGAGCTTTCTTCTTCTTCGAGCAGAAGCTTGAGATATGACCTCTCCCTTTACAAAGATCACAAAGGGATGAAATATTTTCATACTCTAGCCTTTGAGTCCAGGTACCCACTGGGGATGTTAGGTCTATTGTTTCCAAAAGCTTGCGATCCAGATCAATATTAACACAAATTTGGGCAAACACCATATGGAACTTTAGCCTAGTTACCCTATCAATGGTAACACATGTACTAGTACCATTTGCTATAGCCATTAAAACTTCATCGTGCCAATATTGAAAGGGAAGGTGAGGTAATATTACCCAAACAGTAGCTGTGTTGAGACTTTGGGTGTGAGAATTAAAATCCATATCCTATTTTTTGAGAAATAGACTATGCTTCCCCATCAACCATGGTCTTCCATCTAGATTTTTTTGCATGTCATTTACCTTAGTAAGTTTGAACATGAAGAATCCATTTGGGAGTGCCACAATATCCATGCAACTTGCTGGTTTCCATCTAGCGAAGGCCCACCTTCGAATAGTATTTATATCTGGCCTTGCCCCAAAAAACTTGCTCATCAAATTGTGTTCCCCTTTCACCTTCATATTCAAAATTATATTTGATGGAATGTTGAGAATGCCATATTTAACTCTCAATTTTAAGTGGCTTACCAATGGAGGAAGAGTAGTAGTAGGTTTAGAACCATGTACCACCTAAAACCAAGAATGTTTTTGTCCCACTTCAGGGGCCTGATTCTCCTGACCACTGTTTGCCTCTGATTCATCCCATCCCTTCTCTAGGATAGTTTTGTCAGGAGGTTCTTGGATTTTTCTTCCTAGAAAGTCATTCTCCAGCTCTTCATCTAAGACCCCATCTATTGATGTACCTTACAAGGCCCTAGTCTGGCCTAGCCCTACTTTGATTCCTATGACAACCGCTCCTCGTCTATATCCAGTCACTCCAAACCCTGGTTCGTATGCTCGTTTTCTTGCCTACTCCATTTTTTAACTCAAACACCCATTTATGGGTTGAAAATAATTGAAAACCCTATTTTTTGGGTTTTCCTTTTTCCCCTTTTTAGGTTTTGAACCCTCGCTAGTTATTTTCCCTACCTGCTACTCCCATCAACTAGGTCCGAGCAAAATTTTTTGTCACTGTTGTTGCTTGTTGCCATTGCTAATTCCAGATTCATATGTTGTTTTTTTTGCCCATTGTGCACAAGGTTTTTGTTGTGCAACCTGCTACACACTTGAGCCTAGCACCTACGTCATGTGTATGCTTTCTAACTCTAGCCATTGCAATAATTAAACCTTACCTTATCACTTCCTATTCACAATAGTTGTTAATGTTGCATAAAACATGCTAATAAAAAAATTGAAGGAATAACATACCAAAGGCCATGTGAATTTGCAAATGAAGCACAATATTTCATTGATTTAGACCATATAAGAGTAACACCCTTCTTTTCTGAAGGATAATTTTTTTTTTTGAAGTCAACCCAAAGAATCCGTAGATCACAATTATGAATCATCATTGTTTTTAGCAAAAATATTCTAAGATCTTTCCAACATCCTTTACAAGGAGCAACTGTAGTTGGATCATATACATGTATAACCCCAACTTCAATTTTTTTCTCTTTTTCACAAAATAGTCTAACAATTCAATTACATTTTGCTTCTAACAATTGTCCATCCCATTTGTGTTTATACCATATTGTTGTAATACAACTCGAAGCTCATATAGAAGAAATTGCTGAACAATCCGCCATATTCCAAATCTTTTTAAAAGCATATTTACATTCCTCACTATTTAATTTTATTTTTTTGTATCATAATAAATTTAGGACTATAACAACTTATTAATTTATCCATAACTCTATTTTAGGGGTCTTATTCATACCTGTAATATTTGATGATATCATTTTCACCATTGCTTTTTACTTTACTAGTGGGCTTATCCCCATTTCTTGTTAACACTTTTGATATTTTTATTTAGCTTCCTCTCCTTTCATCATTCTCACCAACACTTTCATATTCATCAATCTCTTCTATTTTACCATATTTTTATAATGAGACTTATCTTCTACAATTTATGTTGCCTTAAATAATTTGAAATGCAAGGAATAGAATCAAATAGTTTCTTCTTTATGTTGCCCCAAAAACCCAAAAGTGCACAAATGATCCTCCATAGTCATTACTTTCTTATGCTACCCTAAAAACCCAAAATTTCTTTGGATATCCTACATATGCTTTTATTTTACTCCTTTTGAAACCCTAAATTGTAATAGATACACTCTATACTACTTTCAATTTTACCACAAGGAGAAGGTTTTATGTTACTTGAGGAAAATGAAGATGTTTGATCTGGATTAATCTTGACCTCCTTCACATTATTCACTTTAAAATTTGCCTCCCCATCTTCCTTTGTACCTTTAAATCTTGAATTTGAAATTCCCTTATGTCAATTTTTCTTCTAATGGTTATTTTGAATTAATTGTAACGTCCTTTGCCATTTGATGATGCGTAATATTTTTCTTGCCATTTCTTAAAAGTAAAAAATCCTTGATTTGACCCAACTTCTACTATGATATGATCTCCTTGTTTCATATTGAAGTTTATCTCTTGCCCAATTTTTTTGTCTCTTTTTCAATCATTTCACTTTACAATCTCTTTCCATGTATCTAGTCTCATAATATTTGGGACATCAAAATACAATATTTTTATAATCCATTTGTTGATCCCATTCTCTTGATTTGGATTTAATCCTAATGGCTTGTGGTAACGGTTTTGAAATATCCATGACACCATATATTGTGTCTATACAACTTGCCTTCTCTCCTTAGTAACTGGTCCCTCCTAGATGAACTCCCCTAGAGTATTTCTAATATTCTTTAGAACCTCCTTTTTGATAAGTTGATAATGAATCACAAAAATATTAATCTACATTAGAAGCCTTTTAATAGTCTTTGTCTCAACAAAAAAATTCTCACTCCAGGTCTTAAATATAATGCATATTTTCCCCTAAACAAAGGATCACCATCCATTATTTTACCCCTTATTTTTGAACTTGATAAGATAATGAGGAAAAATCCTTTTGGAAAAAGACTTGATCCAATTTTGAATTTCTAAGAAGCTTGGAAAGTATCTATGGAACTTACATTTTAACCCTTGTTTTTTAAGAAACATTATATCATGTTTGATCATCTCATCCTTGATAATCACTTTAGATGTAGTATTTCCTACCTGGATAGGGTTTTCCATAAAATTGCTCTTCCTCTTATCGCTTACTTCTAGTAAAGACTTTAATAAGTGACTTTATTTTGTGTTACCTAGATTTTATTTACATGAATCCTTCAGTTTATTAGTTTCTCTTAAGATCTAGAACAAAAAATGGTGCTCACTCCTCGCTCTCACTTTACATCTTGCTCACTGCTTGCTGGCATCCATATCACTTGCTTTCTTTCTAAAACAAGAAAAGGTGAAGCTCAGTCCTATGTCATACTTGCTTCCAAATTGTAGGTTTATGCATGATTATCAATCATGTAAGTTAGAAGTATTTATTAAATATTTCCTGACTATTAGTTTAAACATATGTATATTTTACCCAAGCACAAAATTAATCGAATCCCCTTCCTTTAAGTCAAAGGAGTACTACTAAATAACATTCCACCTAGAATTCAAGTACAATGATAATAGCCATGATGCAACCATGATGCAATTTGACATACTTTTACGAGCCATCTACATTTTGGTCCACCCTTCTACATTCTCCTTGAGTTAATTTATTAAATTTAGTCCCAAACTATAGTGTTAAAAAACTGTTAAAGTATATGTTTATTGTCATAGTCCATAAAATTGATACCTACTATTTTGAGGAGGTACGTTTTTTTTTTCAATTGGCTTGTAATTTCACACACTGCATATGCATAAGTGGTTAAAATTATGATCCTACTTTACATAATTTTCAAAGGATCAATAAGATCAACTATCCTTATAAAATCATCATAGAAAAATACAAGTTTAAAAATCTTAGTGATATTAACTTTATCAATAAATCTTTATAGATAAAGTCTATTCCCATATACATTGCTTAATTATACATATCTATAATCAAAACCATAAAGCACATTTAGGCTCACATGGAAGTAATTAATTCAATGTACAAACATATAATATAGCCACCTTTTACATATCAATGCTCTCTTTCATTTTTTATTATGTTGAAATGGTAAAAAAGGGTGAGGGAGGGGTTAAAAGCCCTCCCCTATACATGACAGTCACCTCCTTTTTTGCATTTATTGCACATGAAATTATTTGCTACATTTTGGAAACTAGTGATTTGCTCTTTTCTTTTTGTTTTTGCCTGGATATTGCCTCCAAAAAGCTAATGATGGTTGGCTAAAAAAATGTTGCAAATCACTATTTTGGATAAATTGTATTTATTCAAAGTATCTATTCACTAAATTTTTGGTGAATAGCACTTTTTGAACTTAGCCAAATTTTTATAAAATTTTGCATGAATTTTAAGAAAGGGGAATAAAGGGAAGAAGGAAATGGAATGTTTAGGTGCCTTTTCAAGGTCTTTGTCCAAATTACCCAGGTGTTGTAGGTGAGTTGGAGAGGAGAGGGAAATCCTCCAAGGGAGGTCCCAGGTTCGAATATTGGGTAACCAAAATCCAATTGATAATGTTGGTGCGGGCAGGGGTGAGTGCGAATCTCGGGTGACTTTGATGGTGTAGAAGCCCCTGTTCGTGGTCTCTCAGAGCAAGGTGGCCCCACAAGGGGTTTTTTCGCTTACAACAACAACAAAAAAAGGTCTTTGTCTAAACTAAAAATGTTATGTTTTTTGTTCTTTTGTATTTCTTCATTTTTTGTACTTTTCATATTTCATTTATTTTATATTTTTTTAAGAAAAAATGCAAAAGCAAGAAATAAAATATAGGGAAAACAAAAAAAAGAGAAAAATACTATGTACATATTTACAATTGCCTTTTCTAGGCTTCTAGAGAGGACTTAGATGCTATCCATTGACTACGATAAACTGTAGTCTTCCATCAAGTGTGACTAATTTGTAGGTATTTGATCCTTTGACTTTATCTATTTGATACGGTTTGCTCTAAAGGGAGTCAAATTTCTTGTGTTTCCTAGGCTTGGCACTATCTTCATTCCATTTAAGAATGAGGTATTCTTTGAATTATATATCTATTGCCATTTTTATCAAATCATCTCTTGATTGCTGTGTTGAAAAAACCTCTTGAAGACCTTTTCTTTTTTCTCTTCTAATGATATTAGTCCATTTAGTAATGCCTACATTAGAGCGATGTTAGTGTACTTAAGCTTTAATTTTGTGATATTTGGAGAGGGATCTCCACATTTATTGGTAGCATTGCATCCTTATTGAAAAATGGTTTGTAATGACATGAATTAGTGGAAGCCTTATAGTTTACTCTATCTACACATAATGCTCTTTTCAACTTTGTGTACTAATCTCTTTATGATTCAACATTTGTCCCATTTAAGATCCAAGAAATATTACTATTGGTGGGTTATACTAAGCCATTATCTTGAAAATAGTACTTGGAAGAGGTCTTTAAGATAAACCCATGTTATAGTGTAAATATCATCAATTTGAATCTAGTAAATACAACATTGTATTTTAGTACTATTGAGAGTCTTGTATCTAAAAATAATATCCTCCAAGAGTGATAATTTTTTGGTTTTTTAACTTAACTAAAAATACTTCTATCCACCTGGTGAACTAGTCCATGATAGTCAAAATCCACCCATGTCCTACACTTGACAAGGGACTGATATTCCTAATGAAATCCAAACCCCACTATTAGAAAGGCTTTGTGATAATTATTGAACTCAGAGGTATTGAGGTTTTCCTTCTTTTGCCAATGAACATGCAATATGATTTAAAATGCTTCACCTATTGGAAATAATTAGAGAAGATGATAGGCCAATAATATCCTACTCTTAAGATCTTTTGAGCAATATTGCCTGTGCTAAATAGTGGCTATGTTTACTAAGGTATTATTGTTAGATTTTACATGTTTTTAGAAATGAATGGAATTGACACATTACTCTATATTGCTAAAAATAAATACATAGAGTGATGAACATATTTATGGGGATGTCCATGGGAATAAAATAATCTCACTATCAAAGAATATAATTACACTTCAATTGATAACAACATGGTTGACATGATAAGATATTTATACCCAAATACAAGATACCCTTAGGTCAAGGTTAAGTGGCCAAACTTAAGAAATAAAATAATAAAATGTTATAAGAACACATTTTTCAAGGTTTATAAGGGCATAAAGGGAATAAATGAACCATACAATACAAAATTTATCTGTGGTTTCAAGAGAAGCTTAACCATCGCATATTCCAACATCTCCTCTCAAGTTGAATGGGGGACACAAAGACCCTTACTTGTCATTCCCCTTTAAGGGACACTCTCCTACCCTAAGTAGCTACTGCTTGTGCACAAAAGTAAACTTGGGAATGATCTTGGTTAGAATATCTACTACCTACTCTCATGAAGGTATAAAAATTGGATCAAACATCCCACATGCATGAAGCCATCTCACAAAGTGCATACAAATATTTACGTACTTTTTTTGCTAATGGAACATTGGCTTAAGGACAAGCTAGATGGTGCTTTGATCACATTGAAGAGTGACTAAAAAATAATAAGGAATTCCAATCTCCTCTAAAATCATGGGCATCCACCAAAGATGCTTATTTGCCTCATTTCCAATACAATATTTAGCTTCCATAGAAGATTGAGATACAATGGATTAGCATTTACAACACCAATAAATAGGGTAAAATCTAAAATAGAACATAATATTCATCCAAATTACTAGCCTAATTAGCATATAAAATCCTATTAAAATAAGAGGGAAGCCAATAAAGTAGTTAATACCCATTTGATAAGTCCCTTGAATGTATATAAGAATCCTCTTAGAAGCTATCTAGTGATTCTCTCATTGTGCCTACGTATACCTAGAATAATAACTAACAATAAAATCTATATCAATCTAATGTAAGATAGATAAGTCCACCCATAAGAGATCGATACAACATAACTTCCATCAAAGGAGTGGTACAATCAACCTTAAGCCTCAAGCTTGAAGTGAAAGGAGCTCAAGAAGACTTGCAATCATCCATACTAAAACATTGAAGAAGATCCAAAGCATACTTGGTCTATGAAATGGTGATGCCAGAATTTGTCTAATCAATCTAAATACCTAAAATGTAATATAAAAAGTCTACATTTTCATCTCAAAAGTGGAATAAATCACTAACTTTATATCCTAGATCAAAGGAAGAAATCTATTAGTGATGATAAGATCATCAATATACAATACAATCACTAAAATTTTCCCATTCTTATATTTAATGTAAATATCATGTTTACCCTCACATCGCCAAAAATCACAACTAAGAAAAAAAAAATGAATCTTCTCATACCATGCATAAGGAGCTTTCTTAAAGTTTGTACATGGACTAGTTTAGATGAAAAACTAGAGGATTAGGGCCTTCAAGATCAAATCTAGGTGGTTGTTACATGTAGATCACCTCCTAAATCTCCCCATGTATAAAGGCACTCTTCACATGCATCTGATGTACCTTCCATACATATGAGGCAAGGATAGATAAAATCATCTTGAAAAATTTCATCCTAGCCACACGTGCAAATGTCTTCATATAATCCACTCCCTCATATTAAGATAATTTCTTAACAACAAGGTATACCTTGTGCTTCTCCACCTAAGCATCCAATGTAGACCCTTCTAAAAGAGGAACCAACTCCTAAATCCTAGTCTTCATCAAAACCTCATATTATTCCAACATAGCATCTTCCCACTTTGCATGGCCTTAATGTAAGAGGATCCTAAAAATAACCAACCTTCAAGAGAAAGGGTCAATAAGGAGCATTCTAACACCACTCTAGAGATATAATCGACTGGGCATAATTCATAAGAAACTTAAACCACTTGGGTGTTTGATGAACTAAATTACCATGTGTACTTTATGGAAAAGCAATATTAGAAACTAAATTTGAAGAATCCAACTCGATATCATCTCTCACCTCATCATGTAAATTTGAAGGACCCTAATTTGATGTGTTCTACTCACCATGATTTAAATATTGAAAACAATATGATACTAGTGGTACTACCATTGGAAGGGCCAAATCGATTGGCAATGAACCTCCACTCAAAGATGAAGATAAAGAATACGATCTACTAGAAATAGATCCAACCAAAATCTTTGAAGAAGTAGATAAATATGAATTAATCAAAGGATCGAAAGAGTCATCCATCAAAATATCAAGTGGTGAAGAAGAAGAAGCACTTGGAAGGACCTCATAAAAATGACATCTTTCCAAATTAAAGTCATATGCATATAAGGTTCATAAAGGTGATATGTCTTTGAGGTATCTAAATACCTCATAAATATGCATTTTTGACTTGTTCATGCCTCCTTACAAATATTCTTAGTTATGTGAACCCATGTTGAAGATCTAGAGATAAAAAATTGAGATACATTAGGCTTATCTCCTATCAACCTCTCACGAGGTATCATACCTTGTGCAAATACTAAAGGAAACCTTGTTGATGATGTATGCTATATAAGTGATGAATTTACCTCAAAATTTATGCTCCATCTCCTTGGCATGAATCATGCACTATGCTATCTTCATGATCATCTTGTTATTTCTTTAAACCACACCATTATGTTTAGGAGTGTAGTGAACAATTCTCTAATATGTAATCCCATGAAAAGATAGAAAATTATGAAAGGTATGATTTATGTACTTCCCTCTTTTATTAGTCTTGATATATTTAATTTTTATGTCTAATTTATTCTCAAAAAAATTCTTGAAGGTATTGAATTTATAAAATACCTCATCCTTAGTGTGAATAGGATACAACCACACATATCTTGAAAATCATAAATGAAAAGGAGGAAGTACCTATTTCCAAAAAGAGATGATGTACCCATAGGTCCACAAATATCACTATGTATGATCTCCAAGCAATAGAAGCTTATATTCTAATTTTCTCTATGATGCTTCTCTAGAATGCATCCCTCACATGTACCTCTTAGAGGGAATACATGCAAAATACCAATGGCCATATGAAGACAATTCATTTATCTCAAGGATCTATAGTTGAGATGCCGAAGCCTATAGGATTTATCTCATCAATTGTATATGCAACCATAGAAAAAAAATATGTTTTCCTAGAAAAATAAATAGAAGGGTTGAGTCTTTCTTCCAACTTATACATTTTGTAAAACTCATCATAATAGATAGAAGCAATAGTTTTAAAGCCATTGTCTATATATTTAATTGCCCAATTATCTTGTATTAGTAATGTGATAAATAGATAAGAGGTTAGGGAAAACATTATGAACATGAAGCACCTCACCAAAAGAAGAATATTCAATGCTAATCTCTCCATACGCTGCAATCTATAGTGAAGAATAATATTTAATAATAACATGCTCCTTTGAATGTGACTTGTTGTATCTTTGTAGGAGAATTTTGTGCTGTCATGTGCCTAGTTACCCCTAAATCTATAATCCACTCATCCAAAAATATGGATGTCCAATATGCTAAATGAATAACTATATGTGTCTATAAGGTTTCTCCATCAAAGTTATCCTCACTTTGTGCATAGAAGAAAGTAGCATCAATGCCCAATTTCTTGCTGCTTCCTCAAGCTTCTTGATGTGAATTTGAAAAAACTCAACTTTATGTCCTTCCTTCTAGAAAAAATCACATATTGGATTTTTGAAAGGCTTCTTGGACTTCTTCTCATCATTTTGAGCTTTGGTAATTGCTTCCTTTGGATGGGTCTAAATAATCACAAAATTACCTTTATACCTTTGTTTCTAGCCTGATGATGTAAAAAGTACTTAAATACCTCATCAATTGGTGATCTCATAGAAATGGTAAAGTATATACAAATCATATCAAATACAACAACTATCTTAGATGTCTCCAAAATATTGTTGAAGACAATATTCAATATTTTTATGTTATTTTCCTTCTCCAAAGCCTCCTATCCTTCTTCTTGCACCTTAGGTAATCTACTTTCTATCCATATGTCTTATTACACATTGTTTAAGGGACTAATGTACTCATAAATAGTATCAAATTATTCCATTAGTAAAGTAGTAAGATCAACCTACAACCTATTAATTTATGTATAATCAATATGATCATACAACCCTTGAAAATTCTCAAGCAACTCCTTGGGGTCCATTGTGTTGTTAACATGTGTGCCATATATATTATCAACATGAAGGGCTACAACACCATAAGCCTCATCCTTATTATCATTGTAGACCTACCTTGTTTCTTTAGAATCAATAACATGAGGTTGCTCATTCATTTATTTGAGTAACTCCTTGCTTTAGAGCAAAGCTTCAATCTTGATTCTCTAAGTAGCATAGTTTGGACCACTCAATAAGGATATACGGTGATCCATAAATATCCTACAAAAATATAAAATATAAAATATAGTTGTGACTATAAAAAATACCACCAATTTAGAGATCTTAAAAAACTATGTGATTTTAAAAAATGGGCTCAAAATGTTTTCATATGCAAAAGTTATGGCCCTTAGAAGTTTGACTCAAAAATAACATAAAATACCTCCAAAATATTTGAAAAAATTAAAATTATTTAATACCTATAGAGTATAAGAGGATTTCATGTGTCACTACATGAGTGGCTAAGGGGTTTCCAAGCATGCACTGATTGGATATCATAACAAAGAATCATGTGATGTCACTTATCACATTCAAGGGACTACCACCTATGTGTTAACTGTGCAAGCTACTGTGTAGGGTACCAATGAAGTAGAATGCACCATTTATCATGCTATAATTAGATATTCAATTTATGAACTATACTATGTCATTTACATCATCTTGATTCACTTTAAAATTCATATTTTTTCAAGTCTACAATTGATTATATAAATGAGTTATCAAGTTCAATTATTTTTGGAATTTGATTGGTCGATGTCATGTTTATATGCACCAAGTGGCATACAACCTACTATGTAGGTGGTCATATGGCTTTCCATTTTGGCTATCTCTCCATCTGTCATTTTAGCACCTACATGAGTGGTTATATCAACTACAATATATCATTCCACACCATTTGTATAGACTACCATAATAGGACCTTTGTTATCTGCTACATGTCACACCATATCACTTGTATGGACTACCACATTAGCCATACAAACTACCATATATTACACCATATCAACTACCATGTCACCTATATAGATTTCCATGTTAATTGTACAGATTACCATATAATTTTTATAGAATACTATATTTCATTTTACATCTCATGCCATGTTACCTATGTGGATGACCATAATGCCATGCCATGTTAGCATTTGCTTACAAAGTGGTGACATAATCTAGTGCCACATAAATGCAATCTACCATGTTATCAATTCCACACATCATGCTAATGCCATCATATGGCGTTGGGGGGTTTCAAACTTAGGACCTCTTCCTTCAAAGTCTTAATGTGGGCCATTCTAGTCACAATCCCTAAGGCACCCCTTAGGAGATAAGTGGCTAGCATCAAATCTAAACAAACACATTCTATATTCCTTTCTTTGCATGAGATCTTCCATCTCTCTAACCATATATAGACCAATCACCACTCAATCTTATAGGTTATTCCAATACAATGGTGTTCTACACTTCTACTCATACAAGGCATCAAAAGGATCTATTCCTAGATAGGAGTGATGTCCATTATTATAGGTAAACTCTACAAGATATAGGTAGTCTTCCCAATGAGACTTATGATCCATGCAGTACATGCAAAGCATATCTTCTAATACTTGGTTTACCTGTTCATTTTTACCATCTATCTCAGGGTGGTATACCGAGCTCATATTCAATTTTGTGCCCACTACATAATGTAGGGATCTCCAAAATTTGGAATCCCTATCTAAAATGATCACCTCAAGAAATCCATGTAGTCAAAATACCTCTCTAGAAAATATTTTAGCCACTATATGAGCATCATATTTGATGTTTATGGGTATAAAATGTGAAACCTTAGTCAATCTATCGACTATCACAGTATTGCATCATGTTGATACCTGGCCTTGCGTAATCCTATTATAAAATCCATCATTTATGAGTAGGTACATTATGTGGGTGTAGTTGTCCTGTAGGATGCTTGCATTTTGCTTTAATTTTTTGATATTTGAGGTTTCAGGCAACAAAATCGATAATATCCTTCTCCATCCCTACCGATAAGAAGGTTCTTTTCATGGTTTCATAAATTTTTTCCTCTCCAAGATGAGAAAAATAAGATCTATAGACTTCTTGCATTAGTTTTTTTTATTTATGGGAAAGGATTTTGAAATGGACCTTGAACCTTTTACAAAGCATAAAGTGAAATCAGGTAAATAAAAAATATTAACCCAAGAAGAAACAAAAATGGAGAAACTAAAACAACATCTCAAACCAAACAGAGATAGGAAAGAAACCCAAATAAACCTAAGCACAACCAATTCCAAGAACTACAAAAATATCGAAAGAAAATTTAGAGTAAACAAATGTAATCATCCTGATTGGCAGACCTGAGGTTTTGAGGGAAATCAACATGCCAAACCCGAAGGGTATCTTTCTCAATGTCTCTATTAGCAAGTGAGTCGGGAGCTTTATTTTATTATCTTAACATGTGCTAGATAATGACATTAGAGTACCTACTAATAAACCTCCTACATTCATAAATGAAACTGGAAAGGCTCCACGAAGAGGATTGAGAAGCTTTGAGATAGTTGATGATTAGAAAGGAATCTCCTTCAATGATTAAGTTGCTAGAGCCAAAGCCTTCTAGGACAAGTAGGCCTTGATAAAGAGCTCTCACCTCAGCCAAGTTGTTGGTTTAAACTTTGATATTCTTTGCATAGGTTGCAATGATTTTTCCTTTTTCATACCTGATTATACCTCTACTCCTAGCCCTCCCAGGATTTCCTTTATCCGCTCCATCGAAGTTGAGATTTATCCACCATGTAGGAGAAGGGGTCCAAGTAATGCTTGATCTATCAAAAACAGGCCAAGGATTTCCTACAACAATTTTTTTTAGATTGAAACTTGCAAATATGTAAGATTTGAGACCAGGTTTGGGGGTCCCATTCGACAAGACAATGTAGGCATTTTTAGAGGTAAAGGTGGTGATGCGAAGGAAGATAGATCGAGAGTCTTTGGAAAATCCTTTGAAAACTCTGTTGTTACATTCCAACCAAATTTTCCAAAGGAAGTGGTGTAGGCATGTGGACCATAATAATTTTAACAGGTAATTAAAGAAAGGGTTAGGCCATTGCTCAAACAAAAGGATTATGGAAGATGGTTGAACCCAGGAAATGTTGACCAAATCAAATAGGGAATTCATAATTGAAAGAGAAAAAGAGAATTGTAGGAAAATATGGACAATTGATTCCCAATTGGACTTGAAAAGAGGGCAAAATTTAGGGATAAAAAATCCTCTAATGATTAAATTATCCGTAGTTAAAATTGATTTTCAGAAGCAAGCCAGGAAAAGAAGATGATTTTTGAAATCAAAATTTTAACCCACATACTTAGTAGGGGTGCAACTAGGTGAGGGGGTATCTTGAATATAATAAGCATATTTAATCATGAACTTACCATCCTAAATAAGCTTCCATATGAGGCTATATTTTTATTGGGAGTTTGAAATAACAAAGACTCATAGAAAATTTTGAAGGATTTTGGCAGCAAAGGTGGAATTGACATTCAAATCATTGGCAGGAATAGACTTCTAGAGATATCATTTAGGATACTGATAAATGAAGTTAATCACTCTGCTTTTGAAGGTTTGGTTCATGAAGGACTTGAGAATTTCTATATTTGGCTCAAATATGAGGGGTGATCCTTAAGCCAAACATCTTCCCAGAACCTGATAAAATTATTGCAACCAAGTTTCCATCTCATTCCCTTCTTGATGATGTCCCTGCATTGAATGATAGAATTCCAAAAGCATGAACCTTGAGGAAGAGGTTGGTTATCCATGAAAGAGGTTTGTTGGAGGTATTTCTTTTTGACTATATTAATCCAAGTAGATTGAGCCTCAGTGACAATTCTCCAAGATTGCTTTTCCATGAGTTTCAGATTCATTTTATGGATTTCCCTAAAGCCTAACCCTCCTTGGTATTTTTTCTTGCAAAGTTTGTCCCAAGAAACTAAAAATAATCTATTCTGATTTTCATTTCCAAGCCAAAAGGAACCTCCTTTAAATTTGTTCAATCTTATGGTAAACGAAAATAGGAACTTTGAAGATTGACGTGAAAAAACTGAAATAATTTGGAGGTACGCTTGCACAAGAGTAGCCTTAGCCACTTGGATTAACATTGTTTTTTTCCACCCTACCAGCTTCTTGTTGATTTTCTCAATGGCATTGTTCCATAAGAATTTTGAAGGATTGCCGTGAAAAAGAGGGAGCCTAAGGTAAGTAGAAGGAAGTTGAGAAATAGTACAACCCAATCTTAAATTTTCTATGAATCAGAGTATTTAGGAAATAGATTTAGCTCTTCACAAAGTTACCTTTTTTTCCAGTAGCTTCTTAAAAAAAAAAATAGAATAGATTTGATTATTTTGGCTTCAAGAAATGAGGATAGAATTGCTAGGATAGTATCATCCACAAGTTGATGATGAGTAATGGGCCTAGAAATAGATGAGGGCTTGATACCATAAAGAAGACCCAAAGAGCAAGCCTGTTTAAGGGATCTACCAAGTGATTCAACCATGATGATGAAGAGGAAAGGTGACAAAGGATCGCCCTGCTCGAGTCCTCTAAAAATTTTAAAGTATCCCACTGCTGAACCATTAACAATAACTGAGAATTAGGTAGATGTTAAACATTCCTTTATTAAAGCAACCCACTCATGAAAACCAAATTTATTTAAAATTGCAAAGAGGAACTCCAAAGAAACCCTGGAAAAGTCTTTGCTGATATCAAGTTTCAGGAAGAGGCTAGGTTTCTTGCTCTTGGAAACAAAATGAATAAGTTCATGTATAGCAATTATACCATTTGTTATGAATCTACCTCTGACAGAGCTCCCTTAGTAGTGATCTATTATGTCTATAAGGATAACCTTGAGTCTATTGGCCAAAACCTTGGATATGACCTTGTAAATGACATGACAAAGGCTTATTGATCTAAAGTCAAACATGGATTTACTTACTTGGGAATTAGGGATAAGAGCCAATAATGTTGAATTACCATATTTGGGAATGGATTTTTATTGTTAAAATTCTTGGACAGCATTGGTTACATCATTATCAACAATATCTCAAAAGTGTTGGAAAAACCTAGGAGGGAATCCATCAGGTTCGGGAGCCTTATCGGGGGTGCATAGAGAAAAGGTCATCTTTGATTTCTTCTTTTGTGAACTTCTCAAGAAGATTTATATTTGATTCTTGGGAAACAAGGCAAGGAATATTTTGAAGAAGAGCATTACAGGAATGGAGGGAGAATGGTGCGTTGGGTCCCAAAATATTCTTAAAATGAGAAACAACTTCAGACCTGATTTCATGAATGTCACTGATGCTTGAACCATCACTCCTGAGGAGTTCTCTAATTCTATTAGAACTTTTGTGTCGAGTGTTGATGCATGAAAAATTTTAGTGTTGGAGTCCCCTTCTTTTAACCATAATGCTTTGGATTTTTGCCTCCAAAAGATTTCTTCCTTAGTAGATTATGGAATTTAGCAAGAAGGTTCTGTTTATATTTCTTGAGATCTGGGTCTGGATTTCCATTCTAAATACTAGATTCAATATTCATCAGTTGTTTAGAGATTCACTGTTTATCCTAGAAAATATTTCCAAAAAAATATTTATTCAACTGCTTTAATTTAAGCTTTATAAAGTGAATTTTCTTGGCTAATTGGGTTAAGGGAGGCCTTGAGAAACTTTCTTTCCACCAATTAGAGATGCAAGTTCGAAGATCAGGGTGTTAAAGCCACATTGACTCGGATCTGAAAGGTATTTTGAACTGGAGAGTTGTCTGTAAATCTTAAAATATTAGAGGGGTGTGATCTGACCCTATTTTAGAGAGAGAGGTCAAAGTAGCATCATCGAGAAATTGAATAGCTTCTTTAGACAATAAAAACTTGTCAAGTCTCAGCTAGATGAGTTGACTGCCATATCTCCTATTGCTCCAAGTATACTTTGAACCTTTTAAGTGAACATCCATTAATTCATTCAAATCAACAAAATATACAAATTATTTAAAACATATGAAAGTGACTGGAGCTCCCCCATGCTTGTTAGAAGGATAGAGAGGGTTGTTGAAATCACCAGCAAGCATCCAAGGTTCATTTTGAAAGTTGCTCCTCATTTGGTTTAGTGTGGTCCAAAGGGCATGATGACCAGTAATGTTGTTAGGAGCATAAATATTTGAGAGAATCCACTGGTGTTTGGAGTCTTTATTGAAGAATAGAATATTGATGATTCTTTCTAAAATGGATATAAGTCTACCCTCAATAATGTTTGGATCCCACATGCACATGAGTCTGCCTAAAGAGCCATTGGTAGGACTGAAAACATATTCACTATTTTTCCATAATAATTTACCAATCCTTTCACTGTTCTCAATATCAATTTTTATTTCTTGGAGTAAAATGATGCTAGGATTCAGAGTTTTCCTCATGGATCTAACCAACCTCTATTCAGTTACTCCATTGAGGCCTCTCATATTCCATGAGAGGATCTTCATCTATAATTTTTGGATGATTTCTTTCCCACCCCTTTGCCATGAGATGGAAGTGGTTTGGATCTTTTTCCCTCCTCCTTGGGAAAATAAATGTCTATTTGATCATATAGAGATGAAAGAATTGAAGAGATTCATACAAAATTATTCTAAAAATAAAGTAGAATTAAATAACTTAGAAAAATAATAGCTCATAATCATGCACATAGAACACAAGAGATTTACCCTGGTTCACCCAATGTGGGCTAATCCAGCAAACAAGAGCCACACCTACTTTGATATTATTTTCACTCCTTGCCCAAAATGGGACATTACAATCAATATAAAGGAAACTATTACAACCCTAAACCACAATGTGGTATTAGAATACCATGGGTATAATACCATGGGCTAAGATCGCCCAAACCCACCAACCACTGGAAAATCGGTAACCGCTCCATAAATCACTTTGAAAAAGGGGTATCTTCAAGATCTGGGTCTTGACCATTTAAGGACATGAAAGGATTAGGCTTTGCAAAAATAGAACTTACCTAGTATTCAAACTGTGAGGCCTAGATCTAAGAGATAGGTTGCTTGCCTTTGTTGATCTGATTCTTTTGGAAGATTTGAGTCGGTTGACTGTTCCCTAGTCCATTCTTGCTGTAATTTGCATCCTTCTTTAAATCCTTCTTTAGATTGGGGCACTGAGCATGGATATGATCATGTTTTTGACATTCAATGCAAAAAGCAGGTTTATTCTCATACTCAATAGCTTGACACCTTCTGTAAGATCCTAAAATGAGATCTACATAAGTCAGTAGTTGGAAATTCAGATTTGCAATGATGCAGATGCAGGCGTAAGTAAGGCAAATTCTTGCTTTAGTTTTTGAATCAATGGCAACAAGGTCACCAATGGTTTGAGCTATGTATTTGAGAATTCCATAATGCTAAAACTGTAATGAGAGGTTTGAAAGCCTAACCCAAATGGGTACTGAGTTTATACTTTGTGTTTCTGGATCAAAATATCCGCCCCATTTCCTCAAGAACAAAATATTTTTTCCAAATAACCATTGACCTCCAGTGAGGATTATTATTGAGTCTTGAGGATTGTTTAATATGATTAGGAAAAACCTTCTTGGGTAAGTTGCTAGCTCCATGTTACCCATAGGTCACCACTTAGAGAAGGCCCATTTGCGAATGGACTCAATGTTTGACCTGAAACCGATAAATTTACCAGTTAGTGATAATGATTACTACAATACCAGGGGAGTCATAACCTTATGAGGAATGATGACCTCTCTTCCTAAAATAGTAAGAGGAACATAGTCCTAAATAGTGGAAATAAAAGGCACCATATTGAAGCAAACTTTATCAGCAAAGGAACTAGAAACAACACTTCGAGATGGAGTTGTTGGGGGTTCCCCTCCGATGCCTATGAATTCATCTTTATTCGCATCATCAGAAGATCTATCACCAGTATCTTTGATTCTAGTTGAAATTCCATCTTGATCTTCACTTGAGCCTAGAGACCTACCTGCAATCTCGCTATGGTTTTTGCTCTATTCAGTTATGGTTTTTGCTCTATTGCACTACTCCACTATTGCTCACATTTGTTGCCCTAGAAATGCTCAATCGTTGTACTTTGTTGCACTTATCTACCCTAGCACTACTCAACCACTGCATTAGCTACCCTAGCATTGCTTAGCCACTACAGTTTGTTGTCCTAGAACTGATCATCTACTACACTTCGCTACCCTATAATTGCTCAAATGTTGCACTCCATTCTCTATTTTTATTATTATTATTGCTGCACTTCTCTACCCTAGCATTGCTCAACCACTACACTTCTCTACCCTAGGACTGCTCAAATGTTGCACTTCACTACCTTAGCACTACACAGTCGTTACACTTTGTTACCCTAGCACTTCTCAACCACTACACTTCAATACCTAACACTACTCAACCATTGCACTCCACTCTCTATTTTTATTATGAGTATTGCTACACTGCTCTACCCTAGAACTTCTTAGCCACTACACTCCACTGCCCTAGCACTGCTCAACCACTACACTTTACTACCCTAGCACTACTCAATGATTTAAGGAAATTAATAATGTGATTGAAGGAAATATTACATTATTAATTTCCTTAAATCACCTATTTTTGGTATGATGACTCTACCTTTGTACCACAAAAGGTTATATTTCATGCCAAATTACTTATTACCCTTCGGTTCTCTACCCATTCTAGCTTGAATTTCTTGGCATTACTCATCCTAAGATTGCTCCTACCTCACTTGATCTATCAGATCCATGTGGCTTCTAGTTATGGTTGCTATGTGTTTCCTTCTACTCAAAGCATTTACCACCTTATTCTCTTTCCCTTTTATGTACTCAAATTCAAAGTCATACTTGGTGAGAAAATTGACCTATATTCTTTGTCTCACATTGAGTATATGTTGGGTAAATATATACCTCAGACTTTTATGGTTAGTTTTTAATTCAAAGGGCCTTCCCACAAAGTAGTGGCGCTAGGCCTTTAGAGAATGCACCACTACAACTAGCTCTAAATCATGTGTAGAATAATTAACTTCATGCTTCTTAAGTTTCCTTGAATTATATGCTACTACTAACTCTTATTGAGAGAGTAATCCTTCTACCCCTTCCAATGATGTGTTTGTGAATACTAAAAAGTCCCCTTGAGGATCAAGAATCTTCAGTATTCGTGAAGTAGTGAGCTTATATTTTAGTAATGCAAAGGTAGCTTCACACTTCTCTGACCACTTGAATTCGTTTCCCTTCTTTTGAAGGTTAGTTATTGCTACAATGATCTTGGAGTAGTCATTAATGTAACATCTATAGTAGCCCATTAACCCCATGAAGATCTGCACTTCGATCACATTAGTAGGGGGTGACCAATTCATAATGGCCTCAATTTTATTTGGGTCCACAACAATTTCTTTTGTTAGTATGATATATCCAAGATAGTTGTACCTTTGAAACATAGAAATTACTTTTGGCTAGATTTCCATAGAGTTGTTATCTTTCAACAACTCAAACATGATCTTCCTTATTTCAAAAGTATATTAAGATATCATCTAGAAATACAAGGGAAAACTAATCCAAATGCCTTCTAAACACACTATTCATTAGATTCATGAATGCAGTTGGAATGTTAGTTAGTCCAAAGAGTAGGACTATGAAATCATAATCTTCATACCTATTCTTAAATGTCATTTTGTGAGTATCCTCCTCATATATTCTTAACTGATGATACCCTACTCTTAGGTCAATCTTGGTGAATACCGTGGCATCTCTCAGTTGATCGAATAAATCTTAGATCTTAGGTAGGGGATATCTATTATTGATTGTAGCCTTATTTAGCATCTTGTAGTCAATACATAATATTAGTGAATCATCTTTCTTTTTCATAAATAAAATCGGTGCACCCCAAGGTGACACACTTGGTTTTATCAATCCCTTTTCTAATAGCCCTTGTAGTTGAACCTTTAGTTCTTGCATCTCAATAGGATTCATCCTATATGGAGATCTATGAATAGGTTCTACTCCTAGCATAAGATCAATTGTGAAATAAAATTCCTACACAAGAGGGAGTCCAAGTAATTCCTCTGGGAATACATCCTTAAAATCCTACAAATTTGGGTGCTTCCTTAGCACCTCTCTCTTCTGATAATCTTCTACTTCATTGAGCTTTAAAACATACACTATCATTCCTTTCTTGAGGGCTTTCTTCAATTGCATAGTTGACAACATCTGGGGTTTGAATGCCCCCTACTTTCTATGAATTCTTAGTCTTTCCTTACCTTTATCTGAATAATCGATCCATCTATCTTGGAAATTGATCAAGGCTTTATGGGATTGTAACCAATCTATCCCTAGTATCACATCAAAGACATGAAGTGGAGGTACATACTAACAACATTTTGTGGTACCACTAGCTAAAGTAAATTTTACCATAGGAAAACACTAGTTTACTGAGTAGGTTTGACCAGAACCATACTCAACCTTCCATTCCTAGGCTAAATATCTTGGACTTTCCAGCATATTCCTTGCTAAACTAGAAGAAATAAAACTATCAGTGGCCTCACTATCTATTAGAAAATTTACTTACTTATTAAATATCTTACCTTTTACGAGCAATGGGGTAGCTTACCCCTCTAACTTTTATTTCTTCGTTACAGTGTAGATCCAATGCTCAAATTCCTTTCCTTTGGTATTGGATGAACTCAACCTTGGTTGGTGTGGACACTGATTAACATAGTGTGGATATTTCCAATGGTAACACCCATCCTTAGGTCCTTGATTCTTTTCTAATTTTTTTTCCCCTATATTAATTACTAGGGTTGAGGTTTACGACTTCTGTGGTTGAGATTTAACATTATTGGGGTTGTTTTTGTTCTTATTTTAGAAAATTTTCTTGAACTTATTTTGATTTTTGTTATTTCCATTTTTAGATTTTGGAAAATTCTTTGTCTTCTAACTCTGTTCATATTCCCACTTCACAAATCCATCATTATTTCTCTTCCTCAGTGCTTGCTGATATTTCTCAAATAGGAAGACAGTTAAACTACAGGTGGGACTCTAATTTCTTTGCTAATTCATTCACTTTTTATAGCGATTTAAGCTCATACATTTTTACATCATGCTTCACTCTAGATTTCAACTTGTAAATAAACTTATAAACCCTCATATTTTCATCATAGGCAAGCACATACTTAAGTAACGTAACTAAATTCTTATAGTATATCTCTACCATTTTGGTCCCTTATCGTAGGTTGGCAAACTTCTCAAAATTTAGTGCATAGAAATGCTCGATGAGGAACCTTTTCCTAAAGGTAACTACAAATTCTTTCCATGGGATGTCGATAGGTTCAACCTTATTCTTCTTATATTGGGGTTCCCATCAATCTAGAGCAGTCCCCTCTAAGCAGATTGTGGTCCAAACTATTCAGGTCCCTGGGGAGTAGCCTTTTACTGTAAAGTAAAATTCTAATTCCCTCAACTAGGCTTCGACTACATCCCCTTCCCCTTCTCCATCAAACTTGGAGATACAAATATTTTTAGATCCCTAGTTGTTTCTTTTTCTAGAAGAGTTCTAGCTTGCAACTATTCTGCAATTAGCCCATCAGCTTGGCCAACCTCTGAGCCTCTAGCTTGCAAATTTTGATTTGTAATTGTTTCCAACACTTGTCTCATCTGATCCTACATGGAAGTAACCATAGCAGTGAGGTATTATACCTCTTTGTTGGAATTTCCTGGATCCTCGTCTCGAATATCTTATTCGATATTATTTTGTCAAGTCTTTCTAGGTGTAGGCCTCTCTCTTCTAGCTTTAGGTGGAATTTTTAACCTAGTTGCAACCATGTAAAATATTAGGCTAAAGCTTCACCTTAAATTGTATCACTAATACAAGCCATTATACATAGTTCTCTTGGCAAAAGCATCAATAATCTAACTAGGATGGTATTCCAAGGTTATAATGTAAAATTAATATCAAATCCCATAGTCACTATATGTTAGGTATCATAACATTCATTTACCTTATGGATTAATTTCCATTAGATTCTAGCAAGTAGGGCATTCTAGGGCATACTAGATTTTAGCTTATACTTTAAGCAAGCCTTCCTTGGAGACATCTAAATTCCTTTAGCACACAACAAGCTCTATACCCTCATACCTAGAGCTTTGATACCAAATGTAATGACCCCAAAATCTAACTATAAGAAAAACACAGAAAATAAAAGAATTTTTCTAGGAGGGATCCATAAACCCATAAATGACTTTTGGTTGATCTAATGTTTTAGATCCCCTAATTTTCCTAAAGAGCTACATATCACGAGATACCCTAACACAAGTCCATTTGTGTAGGCGTATTATGTGTTACAACAACAAAGTTTATACTTCTCATTGCTATTGATGAGCTAAAATTATCATCTTTGGTCTATCGAAGATATATGCCCATCACCATACCCTACACAAGTCAATCTATGTAGGTATGCTACATGTATTGTGAGTTAAACTATCCATCTCATCTCCACGATGAGCTATCTTAACTCAGATGTAGTATTTCCCTAAACTTAGTCATCATTCTCTCTAAGGGGTCCTAATCCCTTAGGTCCACTATGTTCACCCTAAGGGGTCTTCATCCCTTAGATCACCCTCTAAGTTCACCCTAGAACTCATCACTTAAGTTTCTATTGTTTAGCAAGAGAAAACAAGAATAATTCTAGATACTAAATTTAACAAAAAACATAATTAAAAAAGCATACAAAATACTAGAGGTAAAGTAACATTTAAGAGAATGTACACATTAAATGGAAGAGAATTTAATGCAATTCAAAGAAAAATATTAATAGCAAGTAAAAGACATAGTTCCCATCATTACACATTTATTAAATATATCTTAGTATGGTAAAAATTCCATTATTTTAAAGAATAAGTAATGTATACTATTCATTTAGGGATATCTCCCTACAATTATAGTCTATTTGAGCATAAGTAAATAATTACGAGTAGAGAACAAACTGATGCAATGGTTCTAACTGCCTATTTAGTCCTTCGCCTCTTTCCATTGATCATTTGAAGATAGTAGAGGATCAGGGAACTCATGGTTCCATGATAAACATGCTTCTAAATGCATTTACTCATTTATTTACCAAATTGCAACTATACAATTTAAATCAAAGTAACTAACCATCTATTGCATAGTTGATATCATAAAAACCACCATTTTTATTTCCCCTCTCATTATCCCATGAGAGTCTTTCAACAAATGCAACTAGATCATAGGTCCTACTTTAATCAATTCCTTTCCAACCTTTATTCAACAAATTAAAGTCCCATACCTTTAATCTTTAAATAAGCTAGGTTCCTTTATTTCATAAATCAAGTCCCTAGTTCAATTTAATAAATAAACTATTCTTTTCCTTTACTTAATAAATTAAAGCTCCATATCTTCAATTTAATAAATAAACTATTATTTTCCTTTACTTAATAAATAAACAAACCATTGCTTAATTCATAAATAAAAGCCTTTGAAACCAACAATTACTTACATAGCAAAAATGTTTTTTTAACACAGAGACCTAGCCAACGACACAACCAACAACCCTCGACTATCCACCATAGTTGGTCAAAAACTCCCACATAGTTCAACCACAACCAATAAGCAACACTGCAACTAGCAACATAGATACCTAGCCAACGACATGGCCAAAAACCCTTGACCAACCACCATAGTTGGTCAAACACTTTCACATAATCCAACACAGGTCGAGTGGTCTCAATGAGGTATAGCCAAGAGTCTAGGTGCTTGGATACTTACCTCTAGGTGTGAAGCACCATAACCATACATTTATCCCCTATATACATTACATGTGGTACAAAGGTGAAAGGAGAGCGAGCCTGAGCACACGATATGCATTGATGCCGCCATGGCATATCAGTCATCATCGAAGGAGGATGTCTAAGGCATCTAAAAACCAATAGGTGGCTTCTACACTAAGTTATGTTCTCATAAATGGTTTCACACATAGGGGGAAGTTTCCTTTGTTACAGTAGCTAGCTACTAAGTTTTAGACAAGGACCCTTGAGGGGGATTAACCCACATATTGTTGTACACTCCTACAGATGCAAAAAAATAACTCAATACCCTCTAAAACTTACCATACCACCCCTCCTACAAATGTCATAAGCAAAGGTAAAAACGTATCTTCGACAACCAAGCTCGTTCCAAAGCTTAGACGATATTTTCAATAGTGTGGCCATGTTAGTAGATGTCTAGATAGCATCCTAGGAGTTTAGGTAAAAGGATTTGCGTAATCCAGGTTAAGGAGAAATAACATCCTCTAGATGCAACCACACTAGCAGGTTTAAGACCATCGATGTCAACAGATCTAGCTAAACAAATAAAGAAAATTTTCCTTTTATTTAACAAGATACTATAAAAAATAAAGGCGATAGCTCATCGACCAAACTTGGTCTACACAGTCATCGGATCTCTCAACATCTAGTTCACTGGTTTCGGTACTTCCAGTTCTAGCATCTCCTTTGTCTTATTTCATTGTCCATTATCTTTCTTCCCTTTCAACATCGACGTCCCTTTTTTTTGTCTTTCCAACCATCCCCCTAATCCCTTCTTTCTAACAAGCTTATCCCATCCCATCTACCCACCATAACTCTTCCTCTATCTCCCCACGTTTGAGATGATATATCCTCTCTTTAATTATTTTCCCCTTGGAATAAAATTTCTCATTAATGTGAAGTTGATCGACAACTCTAATGGGAGTCTTGTTCAGAAAGTTTCTCAATTATTTTATTATATATATTTTTAAGTTATCTAATCATATAATAAAATTTCCCCATATGAGATTTTTATTACTCCCTCAATAAAAATCTCTATTCTTAATAATGAAATACTCCCATTATTAAAAGAAACTTCAATGTTTCAAAAGCAATTCTATTATTTTCAATGAGATATATTTTTTGTCATTTAATATAATTAAACTATTATTTATAATGAAGCTCTATTATCATTAAAATAATTAAACTATTATTTATAATGAAGCTCTATTATCATTAAAATAATTAAACTATTATTTATAATGAAGCTCTATTATCATTTTAAATAATCATTTTCTCTTTTTATTAATAATTTTTTTTATCATCGAATACTAATATCATCTTGTTCTTTTAAAAAGTTTAAGCAAAGCAAGGTGTTTTTCAAAGGCAATCAACTTATGCATGCTTTCCAAACCACTGATGCAGAGAGTGATGAAGTAAAATATAATCAAACATATGCAACAGATAAAGAGAGAATCTTTCCATCAACCTAGTCACCTATCTCAGCCAGGGAGTTTATGATAGCTACTAGGCTATCGACTAGGGATCAAGGTGGCTAGTTATTGATGATTATCCCTAATCGAATGCATGTCTATATGAAGGTATCCATCAAATGTTACCATCGAGTTGTCTTAATCATCATTTCCTCAACCTCAAGTACCCTCGCTTTTTGTGGATGATTCTAATTCTTCCACCTATGAGTGTACTCGATCCTACACATTGGGTAATATGTCAAAAGTACTATACTCTTTCAAATCAACTAAACATCCCATAGTTGGTTCAATTGATAAAATTAGGTATTAAAGCATCATCAATTAATGCATTGTTTCTTTGTGCCAAAAGTCCCACTAGAAAGGGTCATGATATGGCTTTTGGGTGCCCAGGTCTACGGTTTCACGGTTTCACCAAAAATTGCCCCCCTCAACTCTGATCACATCTTGTTCATTATTGCCATACAAAATATCATTGTCACTAGGTGTGGGATTTATGGCCTTTTTGACCTTCACCCTAGTAAGGAAGATCTCTACCTTCCTTTAGCTCTCATGCACTTGGTTGTGTCTTAAGATGTAGGGTCTTTGATAGGGAAATTCTTGGGTTCATGCCCTGACTTGGATTCCATCAAATTATGGGATCTCTCCAAATGGAAGCCTCAGGAACACATGGAGATAATGACCATTCTTAGAGATTCTTCCTCGTTAGGTTTCACTACACTGAAGACTTAGCTCACATCCTCAAAAGAGGACCTTGGTTCTATGCAGACGTGGTCTCTTCTTGAGGAAAAGGGGTCTAAATTTCAACCCAAACACCCAGTGCATTAATTATGCTCTAATATGAGTTAGAATCCTTGGTCTACCAGTTCAGTTCTAGCATGAAGACATCCTCATTGGCATTGCAAGAGCCATTGGGGATCGCAAGGTCCTGAATGATCTATGCCAAAATGTCCAACCTTGCCAATCTGGATTTGGAACTACCCAACCACTTGGACTCAAGAGATTGAGTATGAAAGCAAGCCTTCTGTTTGCTTTTTCTACTCAAATCTTGGTCACCTCTCCTCTTGTTATCCTTATTTGAAGACCCAACCATTAAAAATTGCTCCTTAGAATCCTCCTCCTACCTCCCCTACTCTTGATGAATCTACTTTGGAGGTATCCTCTCGAGCTACCAATCTAAACATTGATGCTTGTGTTGAACCTGCTTTGGAGGTGCCCTCTAGAGCTACTCTTCAGGATGTTGCCCCTCCCTCCCCTACTCATGCTGACCCTACTTTGGAAGTGGTATTTGGAGTCATTCTTGGTCTTGCTACCCCTGCCTCACATTCACCCCCTCTTCAAGCCTACCATATGGGAGAGTCTCTTCCTCTCTCTAAGTTCTTCGAGTCTCAGCTGGAAGATTCATCTCCACTTATCAAGAAACCCAAATCCGGTAACATAAGTCATTCGGTTTCAAAACTCCAACCTTGGGAATTGCAGTCACTAGTAGCGTTAAAAAAGAAGGGAAAGCTTTGTTCTCAAAGGAATCTCAAATTCACGCATCAGACCATGAATGCGAGTTGCTTGCCACCATAAAGAAAAACTTAAGGCGAGACAAATGCTAGTTTTCTTCTAGTTTGGTTCAATTTTAGGCTTTTGTCTGGGTTTTAAAAAATAAAATTTATTTAAAATAAATAAATGGTATTACGTCGAACAAACCCTGTAAGGGGGCGAAGGTCCAAGGTTCAAATATCGGGTCTCTTTGGACTGAACGCTTGTCCCTTTCCTGGTGTTTTCAGTGGTATAAAAGGTGCTTTCAGTGGCGTAAAATGTTTAAATTGATTGTAGCATGGTGGTTATAGGGGCAAACTGCGCGAAGAACTGTGGTAGTTTTCGGGGTGGACAACGTAGAATATTGTGACAGCCATAAATGTCGGACAACCTGTCCGGATTTGTGAACCGATTCCACCATGTAAATTAAAAAAAAATTAAATAATATTAGGTTAATTGAGTAAATTGCTCAATATTTAAAGAAGAGGTTTGAATCTTGTCAAACCATACATATATAATATCCAAGTTGTTGTAATACAACTAGTTAGGTGATGATGATATAATGTTAATGGATTGAAGTCCAACTTGAGGAGCCTATCACGTATACTTAAATTTTTTAGTGGTTGGATAATCATATATTAGGTAAAACAACTTCCTTCACAAGGTAGTCTAATATAACCTATAACCTTGAAAACATTAAAAACAACTTTATCCTTTATAAACTTTAAAATTTATTTGTATAATAAAATTATATATTTAATGGTATCTTATTAGTAACCTTTCAAATGAAAATGTTTATTATCAAGAGAAACTTTTATCAATCTATAGTAATTATATCCTATACAATATAGAAAATTTTCTTTCTATTTAGCTTTCACATAAAAAATTCTTATAATATTTATTATTCTGAAATATAAAATAACTTTATTTATTTATTTTTTATAATACAATTAAATTTTAAAATTTCAACAAATAAATATTAAAAATTTAAATTATATAATAATTTTAATTAATAAAAAAATATTTCATATTATTATTATTATTTTTATTGAGTAAATACTTCTTATACATATACATATTCGCCGGGTCACATCACCAATAATGCAAGTGGTGTCCTTGCCGATAAAATATAACAAGTAAAGTTTAAAAAAACCTCATCTTATTATAAATATATTAAAATATAACTTTAAATAATTAAAAATTAAAAATTATAATTATAAATATTCAAACTCAAACATACTAATATATATGATCATATTTTCTACTAATATATAACCTGAACTATGCAAAATGAAAGTTTTCTGATCTGAACCATCTTCTCAACAACTGACAAATGAGACACAACCCTTGAATACGAATTTACTCTATGATATGGCTTTGATTTAATAATCTTCATCTTTATCTTGATTTTGAATACTCGATAAATTCCTCCGATCCTCTCAATCACACAAATATGGGGGAGGCACATTACATAATGTATTAATGATTGGTTGGTAAATTTCTTTGTAAATTTCTTTCGGAATTTTAGTTAAAAAATAAGAGCAATTACAGCTAATTGAAATTAATAAGATATTAGCTATCGAGAGGTTTAATACACATTTAAATTCTTTCTTTCACAATTGTAGAAAACAATTTTTTTTTTGGAAAGGATTTCAAATTTTTTATAATAAGAAATGTAATATAAGGATACTAAATGATTTAAAAATAAAGTACCTCTTTAAAACAAGGGGAGAAAACAAAAACTACCATAGGAAGGAAGACCATAGGGAAGGCCATTAGAGGAAGATCAAAAGAAGACAACCTTATAAAGCAAGGACAAAGAGAAACCAAACAATGGAAACCAGAGTGCAACAGGGATGACCCACCAAAATCTCGAGGGGGTCCTTATCAGGATCTGCCCCGCCTTAAATTTTTCTTAATGGAAGCTAGCAACTCACAATCCAAGAGGGGATCTTCGAGTGTATGGATTTGAGATTTATTTTTCTTGAGGAATTGGTTTGAGGTCTTGCCTCCCTTTCTTTTACTACCAACAACTAAATTTTGAATTTGAAATAGTGTGAGGAGTGTAGTGCTTTTTACTAGCTAATTGTTTTGACATATTTGAAATTGGATCTTGTAAAAATAGGGCTTTGAAATATTTGGGATTGGAGGATCCAAATCGAGCGAAACAAATTTTGCTAGAGTTACAAGGGCTTACGACTAAAGCTCCAGTAAATCCTCTGAGATTGAAACAATCTTTCCTCTAGACAAGCAAAAGGATTATCCTAAAGAGGATAGTTATGAGGGTTTACTAGGACTAAAGGATGTTGGGATAAAATTTGAGGCACACTGGAAGTAGGAGTAGATACCTAGGCTGAGGAAAGTGAGGGTTCCTGACCAATGAAATTCTGGGTCTCCTCTCAAATGAAATTTTGGGTCTCCTTTCCATTCAAAATTTGGGCCTTCTCTCCAATGAAATTTTGGGCCTCCATGCCATTCGAAATAAGGGCCTTTTCACTAGATAACTTCATGGGCCCACTTACAATCGAGCCAAAATGATTGATGTTCTTAGAAGAACCAAATGACTTTTAAGAGTCCTTTCAGTGCTTGGAAACTCTAGGCTAAACGGGTGGTCCCAAGGAGGGGCACTGGATCGAAAGGTAGTCAAGATTCTTGCAATAGGAGTCACAGGAAGTTTTGTTCTCATACTCTATTTCTTTATGCTAGTTGTAAATGTTTCAGATCAGCTCAATGGAATTAGGCAACTCAGAATCTAGATTAGAATTGATGCACATTCTTTCATAGACCATATTTGACTTAGCTCTTGTGGTAGGGTCGAAAGACACTAGATCCCTAATGGCTCTTGTGATTCCTCTAAGAATGTCTTCATGCTAGAACTAAATTGGAAGACTAGGGAATATGATCCAAATCAAAGTTGAGATGATGCTTTTGGAGTTCAGATTAAAGTTTGGACCTCATTTCCTTAGGGAAAGACTATGCCTACCAAAGAACCAAGGCCCTCCTACGAGAATACAATTTAAGTCCTAAAAATTGTTCAATCTAATGAAAAATGGGTTTCCATTTGGAAGACGTTACCTTGGATAGGCTAGAGAATGAAGGAACAACACTTTTCACTAGCCAAGATGGAATTTTCTCGGATCACTTCTCCAAATAATTTTGGGTAGAGAAACAGAGGGTCTTCTATTGGGGATGCATGAGAGGACCAGGGTTGGGGGGTGGACCCATCCCGATACCCATGGCCACCAACCCGATCAATAGGCCATTCTCATGATCAAAGATGCTTCCACCCACACCAAAGGAAATCCTGCCTGTGCATAATTTAAAACTCAAATCCCAAGCACTTCTCTTGCTTGGATCCATCCAAATCTCACAAAGAGCCATGAATCTCCAGATATATCAATAAAATTAAAGAGTTGGAAGGGTTTCTAGGGTTTCAAAACATCTTTTACAACAACAAAAGCAATGTGGTCATGGTGACCAAAATTTTTAATATATATAAAATCATTATTTATATGAGATAAATTAAATACAAATACTAAGAATTATATATAAAGTTGAAATTAGATGTTTTTTCAACAAAGTTAAAAGAAATGTATATATTTGTATATTACTATAATTTTAAAAATTAATATTTTTATAATAATATATGATTTTTAAATAATATTTTTTGGTAGGTAAAAGGTGAGGGTTTTGAAAGGATCCGATAACCTTGTACATAGAGCTCCAAAAGGAGTCAACCAATTGTCAAAAATTACAATCTTCAATCTAGCACAAAGGCAGGCTCAACATAAAAGCTATCGAAAGAAAAAATAATCAAACTTACATTCTTGTACAATGGTAGCACAACAATTTGAACACAAAATAAAAATAAAAATTATCCTCATCCCACCTAGTGGGGGCCAACCAAATGACCAACAGTACCATCAAACCCTGCCAAACAAGACTCAAGGTATCAACGATTCATCTCTGAGGTATAAAAAACTTAGGGCCCCTACAGTTCCATAGAAACAAAAAATGTTCTTCTCTGAGAACACCATTGGGACTTGAGCATATAAATTACAATCTTCAATCTAGCACAAAGGCATGCTCAACAAAAAAGCTACCGAAAGAAAAAATAATCAAACTTACATTCTCGTCCAATGGCAACACAACAATTTGAACATAAAATCAAAATCAAAATTATCCTCATCCTACCTAGTGGGGGACCAACCAACCGACCAACAGTACCATCAAACCTTGACAACCAGGACTTAGGGTATCAACGATTCATCTCTGAGGTATAAAAAATTTAGGGCCCCTATACTTCCATAGAAATAAAAATGTTCTTCCCTGAGAACACCATTGGTACCTGAGCGTAGAAGATGGATTTGAAATTTGTATCACTCGCTCAACCAAATCAATAGAAACCAACCACTGGAAATGGAAATCTGTAACATATTGCCCTAGTGACAGTAAAACCCTCCATCTCAAAAATATGTGAAGACTAAAACCCCATAGATCTTATTGGATTCCAACCATCCTTCGAACTCTAGAGAACAACTCATACCAAACCTCCATCTCAGAACAAAAATAGGGGCCATGGAGTAAGGTTTTGGAAAGGACCTAGAACCTTGGGATCTATGGGTTCAAACCCCATAGACAACCGACGAGAAAAAACCCCATCCCTGTGGGTTATAATCCTATTGGTATGCAGAAGAATAGAAGATCCTCCAATGAAGGACCCCAACAACGAAAAAGCAACCAAACACTGCCCCTAAACCAAAAAAGCTTCTGTCCACTTCCCATCCAAAATAACAATACCGTTTTGAAAAAAGTTGGACCAGGGAACTCTGGTACTTACATCAGGTTACCGCGAGGTACAAAATATGTTTCACCATCGCCTATCCAGTTGTACAATAATGGATTAGAAAAAACTGGAATAAGGGACTTTGGAACCACCACAAAGTCCCCACTAGGCACGAGAAAAGCTTCACCACCACCAACAATTGAACCAACGATCAAACCAACAGACACATATCTCTCTTGCAAAGACTCCAAGAGATCCAACCATGGTCCTGCCCTTATGATATCCTCTTTCATTGGATCCTCTACCAATCCACTCTTCACCTAAAATCCATAAGGGTCAAATATTCCTAACCTAGAATGCAATTTGGATCTTGCTATCTTCATTTGCACCGGTTGGGCTCCTACGAAACCCTAACTAGAAAACCTTATGTTAAGGAAAACCATTCCCCGTATCCCTTGGGAGCCAAGATTTTTCATTCCATGGGGCCTGTCCCATCCGGGTATACCCCTCAGACTAGCCAGGGGGTTTTTTATATTCGATGCAGACCGCCAGGCTTGAACCCTGGACCACATTCCAAGGATTGAGGGAACTTGCCTGTAAGGTACCTAGTGCGGATAGAAACCTTATGTTAAGAAAAATCGTTCCTCGTATTCCCCGAGGGCCAGGAATTTTTGTTCCATGGGACCTATCCCATCCAGGTATACCCCTCAGGCTAGCCGAGGAGGCTTTTTTTATCCGACGTAGGCCACCAGGCTTGAACCCCAGACCTCCTTCTAAGGATTAAGGGAACTTACCAATAAGGTACCTGGTGCAAATGATTTTTAAATAATATTTTGTGATTGTATTCAAAATAATAAATTTATTATAATTATATTTAACAGATTATATTAATAACTATAATCCAATTATTATAATAATAAGTATTTTCATTTATCTAATATAAAAATATAACGTATAACATTTTTCTTTATATTAATGAAAGAAAACAACTAAAAATATTTTTTAATAACTTATATATTTTTTATTGGGCCATATTTATCAAAAATACATAATATTATATTTTTTACAAATATTAAATTATTATAAACTTATCTTGTTAAGCATATTATTCATCTCCTTCAAATGGTTACTTTAATATTATTTTCACTAAAAGAAAATTTTCCTTACCTATTAGCTAAAATTTTATTTTATTTTTTCTCTATGAGAAATATTTACATAGAAATTAAAAAACATTATCTACTAATTGTATCCTTTATAAATATGATATCATTTTCAACATATTCTCTTTAGCAATAATTGGACCAAACAATTGTGTCCTTTAAAAATATAGACACATTTTCAACATATTATCAATAATTGGATAAAATATAATGCTATTTTTGGTCTATTATAAATATTTATTTTCCTTTACAACATTATTAATAAATTGTGATCAATTAATATAATAGTTTATCCCTTAAAAGTAAAAGTTCATGTAGAAGTGTGAGTGTAGTCGAAAGTGAGCGCGAGCTGGGAGTAAGTGTAATCGAAAGTGAGTGTGAGTGTGAGCCAGAGTGAATGCAGTCGAAAGTGAGTGCGAGCATGATCTAGGAGTGAGTGCAACCAAAAACAAGTGTGAGCATGAGTCGGGAGTGAGTGCAACCAAAAGCAAGTGTGATCATGAGTCGGGAGTGAGTGCAACCAAAAGCAAGTGTGAGCATGAGCATGAGCTAAGAGTGAGTGCAGCCAAAAACAAGCATGAGCTAGGAGCGAGTGTGAGTGCAACTGAAAGAATGTGAGTAAAGTTGGGAGTGGGTGTAGTTGGAAGCAAGTGTGAGTGCAACTAGAAGTGAGTGCTAGTGCAGCCAAGAGTGAGTGAAATCGAAAGCGAATGCCAACGTAAGCCGAGAGTGAGTGTAGCCAAAAGTGTACAAGCCGGGAGTGAGGAGGAAGTGTGAGCAAGGAAGCAAAAAGTAGAAAGCAAAGTGTGATCAAGGAACAAATACCACTTATTCTAAAGAATTTAAAGGATTTATTTGAAGAATATCTAGGTAACATGGAAAGAAAGTCATTTGTGAAAGTCCTTACTAAAAGTATGAATGGTCAAGTTGGAAGTATGGATTCCCTAGCTAGCATTAAGAGGAAGAGTGAATCTATGGCAAACCCAATCTAGGTAGCAGATTCTACACCATAAGTGATTATCAAGGATGAGATGATTGAGCATGATATAATGGTTCTTAAAACTAGAGGGTTAATATGTAAGTTTCATGGATATTGGCTAGATTTTTCTAAGATTAAAAATTGGATCAAGTGGAAGTGGGGTTTGAATTCAAATTACTCCATGACATTTCTTCCAAAAGGATTTTTCCTCATTATTTTCAATAGTTCAAAAATAAGGGATAAAATAATGGATGGAGGCTCGTGGTTTAGGGGTAAAGATGCATTATATTTAAGACCTTGGAGTGAGAATTTTTTTGTGGATACAAAAACTATTAAAAGGCTTTCGGTATGGATTAGGCTTTTTGGACTTCCTTATCAACTCATCAATAAGGAGGTTTTGAAGAATATTGGTAATACTCTAGGTGAATTCATCCAGGAGGGACCAACTACTAAGGAGAGAAGGCATGTTGTATACACTTGAATATGTGTTGCCATGGATATTTCTAAACCTTTACCGTAGTTGATTAGGATTAAATATGAATCAAGAGAATGAGATCAACAAGTGGATTATGAAACATTGCATTTTGATGTTACAAATGTCATGAAACTAGGCACATGGCAAGAGACTGCAAAGTGAAAATGAAGGAAGAGATGGAATTTTTTGGGCATGAGGGTAGCTTCAATTTGAAACAAAGAGACCATATCACAAGAGAAGCTAGGTCAAATCAAGGATTTTCCACTCCTAAGAAAGTGGCTAGAAAAATCCCTCTACATCATTAGATGGCAAAGGCCATTATAGTTCACTCAAATCAATCATTAGAAGAAAAAATGATATGGGGGATGAGGAAGTACAATTCACAAGTTCAAATATAGAAGGATCTAAAGGTGTGAAGGAAGAGGGGAAGGAAAATTTTAAAACAAAGGAAGATGGGGAGACAAATTTTAAAGCAAATGAGGTGAAGGAGGTCAAGCTTAATCTAGGTAAATCACCTTTATTATCCTCAAGTAGCTTAAAATATTCTCCTTACAATAAAAATGAAAGTAGTATGGAGTGTATTCCTTGCACTTTAGGATATCAAGAGCAGTATAGTAAAGAAAATCTTATGGAGGATATCCAAGGAAATTTAGGGTTTTTAGGCCAACATAATAAAGTGATGACTTTGGAGGATCATCTATGCAGTTTAGAGTTTTCAGGGCAACATAAAGAAGAAAATGCTAATGAGGCTATTCCTTGCACTTTGGACTTTTTAGGGCAACATAAATCTTTAGAAGATAAGTCTCATTTTGAACAATATAAAAAAATATAAGATATTGATGAAGATGAGAGTGTTGGTGGGAATGGAAGAAGGAGAGGAAGGTCATCAAAGCAGGAACAAAGAGAAAAAGAAACTCAAAAGGATATTGATTTGGGAAGCCAAATAAAAATATCACAATTTTAACAAGAAGTGGGGCTAAGCCCACTAATAAAAATAAAAAGTGTTGATGATGAAAATGATATGGAACATTAGGGGTATGAATAAAACCCCTAAAAAAAGAGTTATTAAGGAATTAATAGGTTGTTATAGTCCTGAGTTTATTTTAATACAAGAAATAAAATTAAGCAATGAGGAATGTAAGGATGATTTTAAGAAGATTTGGAAGACAGATGATTGTTTAGCAGTTTCTTCTATAGAAGCTTTAGGTGGTATTGCAATAATATGGGACAAATGCAAATGGGATGGACAACTACTAGAAGAAAAAAGTAATTGGGTTGCTGGATTATTTTGTAGGAAAGAGGAAAACATCAAAGTTGGGGTTATAAATGTATATGCTCCAACTATAGTTACTCCTTGTGAAAGATGTTGGAAGGACCTTAGTATATATTATTATCAAATACAATAATGATTCATTGTGTTCTATGGATTCTTGGGGGTGATTTTAATATTGTTCTATCTCCTTTGGAAAATAAGGGTGGCATTCTCTTGGGGGTGATTTTAATACTGTTCATCATCTATTACTAGAGGCAATCTCCTGGAAGTGTGAGCATATTTATAGAGAAGGAAATTGGGTAGTAGATAAATTAGCGAATTATGGTGTTGATATTCATCCTGGTGAAATTCAAATTTTAGAAGGCAACTAGCCAAGTGATATTTTATGTCTTAATCAAAATGATGTCAAGGAGCTGATTGTGGAAACATAGCACTTCGAGGAAGTTGAAGAATATATTTAAGAGAAAAAAGAAATGAAAAACTATGATAAAAAGGTATGTTGCAACAAATGTAATATTTTGGTATTTTGATGGGAGTGGCCTCCAATAGAAGCCACATATAACCTATTAAAAAAAAATAGTTTGTCTTTCCTAGATAAATTCCCTTTATGTCTTGTCAACATTGTTGAAATCCTCCTTATTGATAAGTTGATTTGAAAGTCTAAAAAACATGAACTATATTAGAAACCTTTAATTGTTTTTGTCTCCACAAAAAAATATCACTACATGATCTTAAATACAAGATATTAATCCTTCGAACCATGGGTTAACATCCATTAGTTTATCCTTAGTTCTAAATTAGAGAAGATAATGACTAAAAGTCCTTTGAAAATAATAGTAGAGTAATTTGAATTCAATACCCATTTCCACTTGATCCAATTTTGAATGTCTATAAAACCTAGCCGATTTCCATGGAACTTAAATGTTAAACCTTTGCTTTTAAGAACCATTGTGTTATGATTGATAATCACTTAATTTATAACAATTATTGACTAGATAGGGCTTGTCATAGATTCACTCTTTTATTTTATTCAATTGAGACATCCATAGTTTTAGCTAGGACATTTTTATTTTCACTTAGGGATCTCATTCCTTCCACATCACTTGGTTTTTTCTCACAATAATTTTTATCTTCTGAATTTTTCTAAATATTAGGTACAAAAAAAAGATGAGACTTGCTCCTTACTCACATTCCTTCTTGCTTACACTCTCTTGCTACCAGGGTTATGCATAAGGGGTCGACCTGGAAATCTATTTATAAAATCTAGGCAAATCATCTCAAAATCCTAGCAAATCATGTCCAAGGAGAAATGGTGAATTGCATTCATTTTTTACCAATTTTTTAAACTATAGTGAATTTTTCTGTGTTGGGGGCTATGAATATCGGTTGCCAAATTCTAGTACTTACAAAAAAATTAAAAGCTTTATACTGACTATGCCGATCAGACTATACCTATAGAAAAGTGTCGATAGGAAAAAGCTATGCCGATTAGTCTGAGACGATCGACTGTAGATATGATGGCCAAAAATACTGATTGGTTGTAGACATGACAGTCAAAAAATGTCGATCAATTACAGACATGACAATCAAAAATACCAGCAGGTTGTAGATATTTTGATTAGAAAATTACGATCGATTGTAGATATGTCGATGTTTTACATCAATGATGATTGGTTGTAGTAATACTGATCGATAGTAGTAATGTCAATCGATTGCAACAATATTGATCGATTGCAACAATACCGATCGATTGCAGTAATGTCAATAGATTACAAAAATGTCGATTGGTTACATTAATGTTGATGTGTTGCATTAATGCCGATAGAATGTAGTAAAGTTGATCGGTTACAACAATAATGATCGATTACAACAATTTCGATTGGTTGCAACAAAGCCAATCAGTTGCACCAAAGTTGATCAGATGTAGCAATACCGATTGGTTGTAGTAAAACCAATCGATTGCACCAGTATTGATCGGTTGCAAAAAAGTTGATTGGTTGCACCAGTGACCATTGGATGTTTATCGATTGCAGTAATACCAATCAAATGTAGTAGAGTCAATCGGTTGCAACAAAGTCGATTAGTTACAACACACCTGATCGATTACATCATAGTTGATTAGTTGCATTGACGATACATTGTATCTGTACCACATGTCAACCATCCATTAAATGATTGCATGTAGATTCCATGTGTCGATTATTTATTCAATGGTTTCATTCAAAAAAGTCTATATAAAGGCATAAACAGTCATTTTTTCACCTTTTCTAATGTTGTTTGAACCCTTTTCTAATGCTTTCCATCAAGTTTTCAATACCTTCCACCCTACCTCTTGATCCATATTCCCTTGTACACAATGAAATAACCCAATGGTGTCCCCTATCACCCCTACAATGTCAAAAATTAATTTCAAAAATCTTGTTTACCCCCTTTTGAGATTTTATCAACACAAGGTTACGACATGTCATGGGTCCAAGACTCTGGTCTTCGAGGTCTAGTTTTGATACTGCATTTGACACAAACATTAAAATAGTGGAGAAGATAATTGCAGGTTACGATACTAATTTGGGTAAGGTAAATGTTGTCATTGATGACAAAAATATCATATTTTATTTCACAACCTCTGACGTTGCCAGATTGACAACATTACCTCACACCAGTTTTGATCCAATCACATCGAAATTCACTTTAACTGATGATGAAAAAATCTACCTGGAAACCACCTTCAATGTGCAACCATAATATTTTCAAGGTATAACTACATATTTGTATATTTAATTGAATTAAAATTCTAGGGTTTACAATTACGGATTTTTTTTTTTGCAATTCAGTTACCACGTCCAAAAAGAGTTTTATTGTACTAGCTATTCAAAACAATTTTATTTGAGCATGTTGTAAATTCTTCCTAGCCAGACTCATTCTACAAGGAAGACCGACATAAATTTTGATGTGGGCCTTGGCATATTTGGTTCATTGTATTGCACACCAACAATTTGATTGGTCCACCTATGTCTCACATCAGATCAGAATGGATATCCAAAATGTGATAACCCATACTTCACATTTTCAATAATAAGCACATGTAGCTACATTCTTGGTTTTTTATGAATCTTATTATGATTTGCAGAACACTACAATACTGACTTATTGGCACTCAGACCTAGCCATTGCAACCATGACAAAACAACAGGTTCAGGTAAATTTTAGTTAATATTAAACTAATAATTTTTTATTTTTTATATGTTTCTCATTTTTATAATTTTAACATTTTATACAAAATATAGAAAAGGGTATCCTCTTTCTCTTCAAAGCAGGATGCTACTTTCAGAGGTTATAATTCAGAGGAAATAGGAGACTCCAAAACACCTATGGAGGAAACAATGCGTCCACTAAGAAAGAGAACAAGGAAAAATGTAATATCTAATTCTCCTAATCCTTGACAACCTCCACCTGCATGTCCACTGCCAAAAAGCATAGTTGCACAAGAGGTCTCATCTTCGAGAAGTAAGTTTTACATTTTGCCTTCACAAAATTTATTACCAAATTTTACTATATATTTTTTAAATTTTATATTGTGTTTTCATATGTACAGCGCACCCACATTTCATTTGTAGTCGTGGCTACACAATAGGTCTCTTATTCGATTGGTAAGTGTTAAAACCATTTTTGTAACCAATTTTTATAATCTACCTTCACAAATTTTGTAACCAATTTTTATTTTGATTTTTTAAGTTCTTATACACCAATTTCGTCATGGAAAAAAATAGTTGATGTTGCCTCTCCTCCACCACGCCAACCTCAAATGCGAGGTCAATGCTTCTAGGATGGAAAATATTTTCTTCCATCTAGGCCATAGAGAGAAGCAACAAAGCAATTTTCAGGATTCGAAGCTATGTCTTTTGGTAATTTGATAGGTGTACAGGAAGCTTCTGGTGTTGGATTAGATAATGTTCCACTTGATCAGGATTTATTTTTACAAGGGAACATACCCACTATTTTTCAAGTAACAGATCTGCTTCGATATCCTCAAAATGAAGATATAGCAAAATGTTCAAGCAAATTTCCTCCTAAGGAAACTAGCACCCTTAGGCTCATCCCCTATCAGAGGATGAAAAAGTAAATTTTTTTGAAAATGAATTAGTTTTTGACAATTTTTAAGCAACCATTAAAGATTCTCTAGTTCTAGATGCAAAAGAAATGAAAAATGGGAGTATCGGGCCAAAGTTTTGATAAAGGAAATAAATGCTCGATTCAAAAAAATTTCAAAAAGAAATTTTTTTTTCTTTAGTTGAAAATGAACCAAAAAAGCTTGATGCTCTACTACATCAAGCTAAATATGGCATGGTGCAAGTTAATAAATTTGACAGTGATGAAAATTTAAGGATTATGTTGAATAGATTGGAGAACATAAATGCTGAAGCCCAAGCTTATTTTAATGAATGGGCATATGATAAGAAAATTGTTGTTGTTGTTGTAGCTACAAAGAATGTTGTCGAGGTTAGACTAATGTGTTCTAATTTTTTGTTCTCTTTTTTAAAATGTAAATATCTATTGAATACTTATTTTTCTTTTTGTAGATAAAGTTTGATAATCTAAAGAAGTAGGTTCAAAACCTGGAAGACTATCTCCAGATGGTAAAGGATTTGTTAACGACTTCTATGGTAGTGAAAAAAAGAGCTCAAGAAGTAGTTCAACAAAAGAATGATTTTAGGAAAATCATTATTCAAAATGGATTGGATCTTGATGTTATGATTAAGGAGAAGGGTAAATAAGTTCTTGCACCAATATCCAAAGATGCTGGGAAAGAGGAAAACACCCTGCTCGAAGGCTTGAAAAGTGTAGAGAATATCCTTTTTAGTTCTGGAGCAATTGGGAGTACTATTAACTAGCTCGAGGGAGGACCCTTTGAAATGCAGAATGTGGAAGGAGAAAAAAAGAAAAAAGATGCTGAAACTGCCTCTAGCCCCCCATCTAAGGAATGAAAAGCCAAAAGATAGTTGGTTCTGTTATTGCTTTTGAAAATTTGATTTTTCAAAAAGATAATTTTATGATATGTTTTCGTTTGAAAATAAGACATTTGATGTTATTACTTGACTATTATACTATTTACTTTTATATTTGTGTGTTATTTTCATCACTTGAGTATTATGGGGTTTCAAATATGCTTGAGTTTACGAAGAATATATATGCATGGGTTTAAATTTTCATTTTATTCTAAGTCATTCTTGTTATGTTATAAAAATGAGTATTTTCTTGTATATTATGCTATATTGTTTTTATATTTCAAGTGAGTTTACGAAGGATATATCTATGCATGGGTTTAAATTTTTATTTTATTCAAAGTCAATCTTGTTATGATATAAAAATGAGTATTGTTTTGTGTATTATGATATATTGTTTTTATATTTCCATATCTAGAGTAATATGCTATTTGCATTTTTCCTCCTAAATTCAAAGCATACATACTAATGATACATACATACATACATTCAAAGTCAAAGCATAAATACAAGGTTCCACGAGCCTGGGGGACGGGGGGATGGGGGGACGGGTTTTCGAGGACGACGGGGGACGGCGGGTCAATTTTAGGGGACGGCTGGTATAATACTATAAAAAATGAATTTTTTTAGAAATTTAGAATAATCTACACATTCAAAATTCTACAAAGTTTAACCTTGGAACAGTTGACAAAGGGGCATCCTTCTAACCAGATAAGGTTGACCTACTTGGTTTTAACACCTCAAGGAAGCATATAGTCACTCTAACATCTTGTAACACACCAATGTGTAAAGATCAATAATGTTTCTTAGATATGTGCGTATAATAAAAAATTCGTTAAGTGTAGAGATGCATACATAATCTATGCATCAGACTCTCAGAGTACTCAAGGTCACCTACAATCACATTTTAGCAGATAAACTATGCAAACGAAAGTCGTGCAAGCCATAACCAACTTCCATAGATAAGATAAATTAACACATTTAATTTGGTAATAAATACTATTCTTGCTCCATAACAAGAAGAATGCAAGGGCATTATATGTTTAGCCCTTTCTAATCATTTTAACATGATCTAGATCGATGTCATTGATTCCCACAGATAATCTTTAACTAGAAACATTTCCACAATTACTAAATAAATAATATAGTAAACAAAAGGATATGTTTTGTAAGCAATAAATAATCAATGATCTGGTAAAACACCAAAAGCATCAGATATAGTCTCAACAACATGGCACTGCCAAAGTAACACTTCTTGTCAATAACGATGCCATGTGTAAGAAAATTCTCACATCCTCACAATTGTTGATGTAGAAAGAAAGGAAATAAATAATAATATGTATATTAACATCCACATATGACGGATAATGGAGAAAACTTGTAGCCAATAGCAAGAGGAAGCCACAAAAGGAGCTTGTATATTTTAGATAGTGTTGGGCGGGGCAGAGGAGACAGTCTCAACTAGAGGGAGAAATCCTACACAATAAACCCTCGATGCCAAAAGTACACTATTATGTCAAGAAGAATCATAACAGCAAATAGTACAAATATTTCACTCAGTCATTGTAGAGGACATAACCAACACAAACAAGGATGAAAAGGCTTATTAAGTCCATGAGAATGGGATGGGACAAGCCCTAATCTGTAATAGAATGATATAGATGGCTATTTCCATCACTGCCAATATCCATTAACAAGCAATGCAACATATAATGATGTTCATAAGAGAGTGGACTGCACTAGGAAGGCCTGCTAGCGGGGTAATCCTGCTGGCCGTGGGGGACGGTTGGGCCCCATGGGGAATGCCCAGACTGTCCCTAGGGACGGCTGGGCATCCCCAAGGATGCCCCAAAAAGGGGGACATCCCGGGGACGGGAGGACATAGGCCTCAGTCGTCTCGGGGACGTTTCCCAACTGTCCCCCAAAAAGGGGGACGGGGGGAAACGTCCCCCTTGTCGTCCCCCCGTCCTGGGGGACGTGGGAAATGGGGGGACGCGTCCCCTAGGGTGGGGGACGCATCCCCATGGAACACTGCATAAATCATTATATTTTGTCAACATAGATAGTTAATTCAATTATAAATGATTATTGTATTGTATTGTTGTTTTCGTAGCTTGAGCTATTTGCATTGTGCTTTCTACTATTCTAGACTACATACAACACTTTGTAAAAGAAATATTTACTAATTATGTATGCATGCATGGTTTTCAAATTTCCAGTTTACTCAAAGCTAAAGCATAAATCATAAAATTTTGTCAACATAGATAATCAATAACATTAAACAACAAATACGGAAAATCATTGATCATAGAATGATTATATAAATTTTTCAAATCATTGAAATTTTACAAATGATATCAAATATGGAAAATCATTGAAATTTTACAAATGATATCAAATATGGAAAATCATTGATAATATGATTTTTTTCAAATCATTGAAATTGTACAAATGATTTCAAATCTAAAAAATCATTGATTATATGAATTTGTTTCTCATTAAAATTTTACATTATTGGAAGCTGACACAAAGTCTTGTCGACTTCTCCAAAAGAACCAGGAATTATTTGTGACATGTATTTCCATAATCTAATCATCACTGCAAGTTGACTCATTATAGTCATTATCAACAGTATTAGTGAGACCTCTTTTGTTCGCTAGGGATTTCCAATATGTCAAAGCTCTGTCATAGGAAAACTTATTGAACTCGTACGATGACACATACATTCTCAAATAATTTTTCAAATTTTTATCCAACCTATTATGAACTTTCGATTTAACAAAAGATAGTGCACTGAAAACCCTTTCATCTTCAATAGATCCCAAAATCATTGTCAGACATAGTTTCTTGTCAAACACTACTTCAATACAATTTTTGCTAGAAATGCATGATGGAACCAGTCTCATGTGGGTTTTTCAAATGTGCAATTTGATTAGCCATTGTTATTCCAAAATTGGTTGATTGTTGTCTCAGAATTTCTTTATTTAGAATACCATTAACTTGAATATCATTTACTTCCACACGTTTAGAGAAATGTGTCATAAGAGTGCCCATATATTTTATAAACAACTCACTTTTACTACTATGGTCAAGACAAGGATTCCAAAAGATGGGATTAACAACAACAATGGCCTCAAGTGTCTCATCTCTGTGAAAATGATCTCTTAATTCACTTATTAATATTTTTGCAATTCTTTTCAATTTATTTTTAGTACTATCCAAAACCTCATCGAATTTACAATATGTTATGGGCACTTGTTCAACATCATATGTAAGTGTATCTAACCACTTTTCATAACGATATAAAGGAATTATCTTCCCATGAATAACAATACAAAGATTATCGTTGATGTTGAACTTTAAAAAGCTGTTAGGATCATTGACTTGAACTAACGTATTTCAACTATCAAACAAAGGATCCTTAAAATTTTCTCTTGATAAGTAAATATTATCAATAAGCATACATCTTTGTTTTCTCTTCTTGATGAAATTGACAATATAAATTGCTCTTTCTTGTGTGAGTTTAATCAAAGAATTCATTTCTTGCAAAAATGGAAGAATACCACATAATGTGAGAAGAGTTTCTAAGTCAGTCATATGAAATAGTAAATCTTTTGCCTTGTCAACATCCCTATGTTGTGCATACATAAACCCCACCAAGGATTGATATTCTGAAAAACCCTTTTTATAGGATGAAATAGTGAAATCCACCTAGTGTCCACATATTTTAACAAATTTATACCTTTAGTTACACCTAGATAAAATTGTTGAAACTCTGCAAACCTTTTTGGACCGCATGAAAAGTAAGAGTGTATTTTATGGATGAGATCTTCCACTCTAGCTACATTATCAAATGTACTCACAATTTTGTAGACAATATTCATTCGATGAGTCATGTAATGAATGAGAATCAAATATAGGGTAATTGATGTCTAAAGTCTAACACAAAGACCATTCCTTTATCCTTGCATTGTAGCCGCACCATAAGCTACAACACAAATTAAATTTGTGGTAATTTCTTTTTCATCCATTATGGTAATATCCTTTAAAATGATTACAACAACATTATAAATGTTTTTCCATTACAATTTTCCATCATCTTATGTAGTGCTAGTAAATGAGGTTGTCTCAAATTATTTTGGAATGTGTAAACATGTATGTAAATCCAATATGTGTCAACAACCAGTACCTCATCAATGGAAAGTGAAATAAATTTGGTTTTTTTTACATTCTCTCTTAGGTCCTCCTTCTCAACCAATGATAGATATTTTACCATTTTCCAACCATTTTGATATGACCAATGGGAAATGGTAAGGTTATGTACATTGAATAGTTGAAATAGTTGCTTATAATCAACAAAATTAGACATGGGATGACCTTTTTTTAGAATACTGTATACAACAACAAAATGCAAATGTTTTGAGGCTAATACAATCTTATTATATTTTGAAATTGGGTCTGGATTGTTCCACCCTTCTCAATGAGAGTTTGTTGGTGTTTCATTAATTTTTTGTATTCAAGTGCATATCTCACATGCACACATTTCGATGCATCCTTCCATCTATGAGATCTCTTAATTGTTCCATAAATTTGTATTTCTTTGATGTAAACTTTTCCAAAGTGTTTTTCTATTGTGTCTTTCTTATTTTGCAATAAATGATCCTTTCCCAGCTTCCAACTATAAATAACACATCTACACACTTTCTCTGTCTCATATCCCTCAATAAATGGGTATAACCATGCCCATTCATTTTTTAAATCCCTTCTAATAGTCCATTCGCTTGTCTTTTGATGTTTAGATTTTTGACTACAAGATTCCCTAGAAGTTTGCATTTTAATTGTAGTATCATTTCCTTTTTCGGTTGATGTGTCTATGTCATTATTAGAAAAATTATCATGTGATTCCATCTTATCCGCTGTTCGAGTAGACACATATCAGGGTCGACAGTGTTTACTGCATTCAATGTTTGGTGTTCTATATTATTTTTGGATGTAAAAAGGTAATAAATTAAATAATTATGAGAATATAGTTTTACAAAGCATTTAAAAAGAGGTAGATAAGTAGACAACCGCTTATCTATTAATAAATAAAGGCTTTATATTTAAGAATAACAAATAGAAAAAGTAATGATTTTATGGTAAAAGGTGTTTGTACCTGCATGTTGTGTAGATGTGGATGCCTCACTACATTTTGATATTTGTGTAAAATATTTTAAAATTGTATTTTTACCAGAATATTGGCCTCCATTATTTCCATATTCAGTAGGTGACATTGTATCTATAAAGAAAAAACATTTAGATTTTAGGAAAAGAATATGAATTTGAAGGAAAATTGCATACTTCTCTCAATAATAATTTGTGTTTCTAAGTAACCAAGGTTAAAATGTAATTCCATAAAGAATCTATGAGTCTTTAGATGAACCTAAATTTCCCTATAGAATGACCTATGACAGACAAGAAGCAATCTTTGATAAGAAAAATGCTCCTAACACACAACGTGACATGGATACTTGTCTACCATAGTTGAGATAGTGCATCTACACTGCTTATGAAAATGAAAAAAAAGAGCTTTAGAAAACATAAACATAGAAGAAGAATACTCTACCTATTGTCACAGTTTTCATAACTTTATATCATCGATAGTCACTTTAATGTTACTACAATTGCTTGATCATATCGATTGACACTACTCTACAACCGATCAACCTATGTCGATTGATACTCCTCTATAACCGATCGACCTATGTCAATTGATTCTCCTCTACAACCGATCAACCTATATTGATGATACTCCTATGTAACTAATCAGCTTAGGATGATTGACACATCTTTGTAATCAATTGACTTATGTAAATTGACATAACTCTAAAACTGATTGGCACTCCCCTAAAATCGATTGAATTATACCAAAAAACACTACTTTACAATTGATTAGCTTATGCCAATTAGCACTCCTCTAAAATCGATCGACTTATGCGGATAGACACTTTGTAATCAATCGGTTTATGTCGATTGACACTCTTCTACAATCGATCGACTTATGTCGATTGACACTCCTCTACAATCAATCAACTTATATCGATAGACACTCCTTTGAAACCTATCAACTTATGCTGATTGACACTCCTCTACAACCAATCATCTTATGTTGATTGACACTCCTTTGCAACCGATCAACTTATGCTGATAGAAACTCATTTGCAACATATAAACTTATACCAATTAACACTTATCTACAATCGATTGGCATATGTCAATTGACACTCCTTTGCAACCAATCAGCTTATACTGATAGACACTCCTCTGCAACATTGTCAAGTTTATGCAACCGATCAATGTCTTTTGATTGATAATATCCTACAACAAATCGATAAATATGTTGATTGATAATAGGCTTTTCATTGCTTCAAAGTTATTTTTGAGTTAGAGTGTTTTAGATGTATGTTTATCAGTATCCCATTCAGTATTTATATGAGTAGTATATGTGGCGAATTGGGTAGAAAAAACAAAATTATTTATAATTTGAAGATGAATTATCCGTGAAATTGGACGAAAGTGGTTGGCGAATTAAAATAAAAATAGGATAATTATTATCAACGTCGGGCGAATTGACCACAAAAAAACTTCCATCCCATAAAATTTGGGCGAATGAGCCCCAGTGAAAGGTTCTAAAATAGCAAATTTAAAATTTCAAAAATCCTAAATATAGCAAATTTACGATGTTTTGTGCTTATGCATAACGTTGCTTTCTACTCATATTTACTTGTTAATCTTCTCAAAATATCTAAATTAAGAAAATATGAGGCTCGTTCCTTGCTCATGGTCACTCCGTGCTTGTTAAAAATGTTAAAATTCACACATCACATTGGAATTTTGTTTCATGGTGTGAAAATTATCACTCGTACCAATTACCCCAAACCACATGGATATTTTTCTGTATAAAAATTAATTTATAAAATGATAATTTAATTCTAATAATGTATACAAATTCATTAGCTAATTTTCTAAAGCATTAATATCTACAAAATTGAAATACCTTGACATTGAGCTGGTGTGGACTGTGACATTATTTAATGCAAAACCAATCCACATTATATATTTTAGAATAAATCAAATCATATAAATTACTTATGAAATTGTTCAAGCATTATATTAAAAAAATATGCATTATATTTTAAGACTATATCTAAAATAAGAAAAAATGATGTTAGGTGTTAACGTCCATTGATAACTAAGCATAGGTCGTAAGGGTTTCTCATACTAGCCAAATAAATAAAAAAAATTGTTCGATAAGATTAATTTTTTTTTATTGGTAAGAAACTTATCCCTCCTATTAATTGATCCCATACCCATTAAACACTTTTTCACGTCACATTAAATTTATAAAATTATAATTATTTATTTATAAATTGTTCAATAGTTATATAATAATACATATTATATTCACCTTGACATTAAATTGGTGTGGAAAAATATTTATGTTAAATTATTTAATATAAATCCAATCTATATTGTAAACATAAAATATCAAAATAAACATATCACATAAATTATTTATAATAAAAAATTATCTATCAATATATATTCATCCTAAAGAGGGATGGAGATTAGCACAAAATAAAAATGCAAATTGGGTTCAAATTATAAAATCCAAATATTTAAACAATAAGGATTTCATCCTAGCTGATCCCAATCCATCATAGGGTTCTGCACTTTGGAGAAACATTGTCAAAAATCATGTCAAAAATCATATATATATCCTGTTGGGGGACGTTGGCTTCTAGGAAATAACCAAAATATTATTTTCTAGAATGATAAATGAGCAACTGACAAGCCCCTAAAATGCTATCCAAATTTCATGCAGACTGAGCCTATTTTGAGATAGCTATTTGGATCAAAGGTTAGTGATTTTATTGAGGTGGTGGATGGGAAGATGTTGCCTATAAAACCCTTCACAACCTTTTGAAGTGGATCGTTTTACCTTTTGATAATAAGCAGGATAAGCCAATATAGGGTGCTAAGAAGGATGGTTATTTCTATGTTAATTCAACTTATGTCTTGTTAGATGCTCATGACGAGCCCTAGTTTCCTATTTGAGAGGTTTGGCGGAAAGACCTTATGCAAAAAGTTAATATTTTATTTTGGTTAGCAATTCAAGAAGAGTGTTTGATCCTAGATAATCTTCATAAAAAAGGTTTACTTATCCCCAATACGTGCTTTTTGTGTGGTATGGCAGAAGAAACTCTTGAGCACTTCTTCTCCATGTGCATTTTTTTATGGGAGATGCTAAGCATGTTGTTGAGCTATATGGGTCTGGATTGGGTCTTCCCTAAAGAGTTGACCGCTTTCGTGGATCAGTGGAATTCCCCTTTTCTCTCACTTAACCTTCGATTCTTTTGGTCCTTTACTCTGTTGTATTTTTGGTGGTGCATCTGGAAAGAAAGAAATTCCAGGATCTTCAAGAATAATTCCTACACTATGAAGTCAATGTTTCTAAGGGTTGTAGTTGCTACTATTGATAATGTGGACCTCTTTTCTCTGGACAAGGGCTCTCTCAATAAGGAATTAGAGCTTGAAAATATTTTGGGATATAAGTCTCCTCCATCAGTGTCTCCAAGGATCCACCAGTCTTCTAGGGCAGATATAATTTGGGAACCTTCCTCTGCTTGGGTGAAACTAAACTTTTATGGAGCATCCAAAGGAAATCTGGGTTCGATGAGAGCAAGGGGAATTTTTAGGGACTCTGATTGAATTTTGCTAGCTTTCGTTGAAAATATTGAAATCCAGACTAACCATGTGGAAGAAGCCAGAGTACTTTTCCAAGGTGTTTTACAATTGAGTTCTTTGGATTGTAGGAAGATTATTATTGAAGGAGATTCCCTTAATGTGATTAATATGGTCAAAGTAAATCATCTTCCAACCTGGACTATTTCAAATTTGATAGAAGAAATTCATAGAATTACTCGAACTATGGAAGTTGTCCAATTCAATCATGTGTTTAGGGAAGGTAACAGGTCTGCAAAATTTTTGGTTAATTTAGGATTATCTCAGGATAACCTATCAATTTGGTCAGATAACTTATCGGAGGGATTAACTCAATTAGAAAATGAATGAGGAAGAAGATAATAAGCATTCCCTGAGTGGGTAGTTTGGCTGTTGTTCTTACCTATGAGGGTTGTTGGTGCCTTTTGCTTTATTGGGTGGTGGTTGTAGTTGTGTTACTTTTACTCCTTTTGTTTTTAGTTTGGAGTTTGTTATTTTTAGGACCCTAGATTCTCTTGGCAGCCTGCATGCTCCTATGTCTAGGTTGGTTTGTTGGATCCATTTTGTAAAAGGTTTGGGGTTCCTTTCAAAACAGCTTCATCCACCTAATAAAAAAAAATATTCATCCTAAATATTAAATTCATGTAAACAAAAATATTGTCATATTATTTAATGCAAGTGGAATCCATATTACAAACAATAAAATAAAATGAGCTAAATCTCATAATTGTTTTGCAATTTTTTTTAAACATTATATAAAATAAAATATAATTTAGTATATATTAAAAATAAAGCAAAACATATATAAATTTTAAGTTTGTTTATAATATTTATAAGCAATAACCAAAATTTATATCTGTATAGATAACTTTCAAGCATAATTTCCTCTTTTTAAAATGTACTGTAATAATAATAAGAAAAAGAAGAAAAATAAAAGAATTTACTCAATAAATTATCTACTGGCAAGGACACCACTTGCATTATCGGTGATGTGACCTAGGTTCAATCCCCATGGTGGATATGTATATATAAGAAGTATTTACTCAATAAAAAAAAAAAAAAAAGAAAAATAAAAGAATTTGAGTGAGTGGAGCATAGTGCGAGCGTGCATGAATTAAGAGAGAGTGTAATAGTGAGTAGGACCTAATGCATAGGGACGTCAGGATGTCCTAGTTGTAAGTATGAAGGCCCAAGTTGGAGATATGGAGAAGAGCAAATACATGGCAAGTTCGATCGAGGTAGCAAATGTTACACCAAAAGTGAGTATCAAGGATGAGATGATTGAGCATGATATAATGGTTCTTAAAAGTAGAGGGTTAATATATAAGTTCCATAGATCATGGTCAAGGTTTTTGAAAATTTAAAATTAGATCAAGTAGAAGTGGGGAGTAAATTCAAATTACTTTGTGACCTTTCTTCTTAAAGGTTTTTTTCTCATCATCTTTTCCAATTCAGAAATTAGGAATGAAATAATGGTTGGTGGCCCATGGTTTAGGAGAAGAGAAGCACTTTATTTGAGACCATGGAATGAATTTTTTTTTGTTGAGACAAAAACTAGTAATCAAATTCTAGTATAGGTTAGGCTTTTTGGAATTCCTTATCAACTTATAAATAAGGATGTTATAAAATATGAGGTTGTTATAGACAAGATATTTATAGATATAGAAGTTGGGTAGCAAATATTTTAGCCATTAGTGGTGTTGAATTTTATCTTAACAAAAGGTATCTCATATAAAATGAGTTGATTGTGAAAACTTAGCAGTAGAGGGAATATGAAGATTAAAAAAAAAACAAATGAAGAATATATTTGATCAAAAAGAAATGTTAGATATGCTTTAGTTAACTTATTAAAAATGTATTGAGAGTAATGTAATATAATGTTTTTGTAATAAGAATGATCCCCAATAAAAACCACACATAGCTTATTAACATTATTTATATATATAATAAAGATGTTACATAGACACATAGGAACTTGAAATTATAAGGGGTTGAATTGTTGCCTTGCACAATGAGCCAACACTTCCCAACAAAACATGAAGAAAAGAAAAAACAAACTCAAACTATTCTTTTAAGGGATTTTATTATATGATAGAGTCATAAAGATCTTATTGTTATTTATGATAAAAGAAAATGCTACTAGGCACATAGGATTTTGCACTATCTTGAAAGAAACTTAATACTTTAATGTCGCTTTAATCTCTTTGTAGTGTCGGCCCTCCATTCACCATTCCACCGAGAGACTGTTTGCAAATTTTAACTTGTATTCAAATGATTAACCAATTGTTTATTTAAAATGAAACACCCATCAAAATCATCTTATATTTTATATCATTTAATTTTTGAAATATATAAATTTCATAAATTTTGATATAAAATAAATTTAATTGTTTGAATCAAGTAAATTTTTACCTACAACAAATTTTATATTATTTAAAAAAAACTTAAAATTAAAATAAATAAAATTATATTTTTATACTTTTATATTAAAATAATAACATATATTTTAAAATAAAGAAAGAAACTTAAAGCTTTAATTCTCCATTCACCACTTCATAAGACCTTATAAAGATTTTAACTTATATTCATATCATTAACAAATTGTCTCTTTAAAATGAAACACCCACCACAATAATTTTAAATTTGATTCTTGAACTGTATAAATTTCATATTTTCATATACAATAGTTTAAATTAATTAAATTTTTACTTACAATAAATTTTATATTATTTAAAAAAAATAAAAATATATTTTTATATTTTCATATTAAAATAATAAAATATATTATAAAAATAAACGGAAAAATTTAGAACTTTAATCTTTTTACTGTTGAACCTTCCATTTATTACTTCATCAAAACTATGGAAATTTAAACTTATATTCAAATCATTAAAAAATTAATTATTTAAAATAAAACACCCACCAAAATTATTTTAAATTATATATCATTTAGTTTTTGAACTATATATCATACATTTTTACGATTATTTAAATTAATTAAATTTTTACCTATAACAAATTTTATATTATTTAAAATATATATATATATATATATATATATAATAATTATAATAAAAAAAATATTTTGACAAAAGATAGATCTGAGCCCTCTTACCAGCCTTCTTTTTAAAAGGCCGTCAATCTCAACCACTAAACTAATTTTACAATATTAAAATAAATTTGAATACTCGTTATCCATCCATGTACTTATTTTTCAACCTTATTTTATATGGTTTTTGATACACACTAGTTTGGCATAGTTACAATATTAAAATAGATTTGAATAGTCCTTATCCACCCCCATGTACTTATTTTTCAATAGTTTGGCATATTGGCTTAGCGGCAGGCGGGGTTAGAGGCACCGGGTCCTCCGTAAAAGAAATGCTCTTCCCAGTATGGACTATATAAAGTAAGAAACGCTGACTGTATGTCATAGCAATTAGCGTTATTCCGAAAGTCCAAGGTTGGAGAGAGTATATGACCAGAAGCGTCTCTTATCTCTATTTGCCTTACATATGCAGCCCTTCCCAAGCCTTGGGATGGGAATTTGCCGCTGCCCATTTCAGTGGTTGTTGCCTGGCCATTGTCATTAAAGCAAACTTCTCCTCCCATATCAACATCATTAGCTGCAATGCTCAGAGATTGAAATAGGCTTCTTGGCCAATATCCTGTCTTCACATTATCTATATATAAGACATATGCTGGGGTGCCATCTGCATCTTCCTGGACAATCATAGTATGGTTATGCTCATCAAATATGTATGATCCAAATAGTGGGTTTTTTTAAAAGTGAATGGTAGAAGTTCTATGAAAAGCAAACAGGTTAAAACATTAAAAGAGCATTTAAAATTTATAAATATACCTCTTACAACATATAAGTTGGTAGTTTGTATTTAGTTAAAAAATATACCTATGCAATCTAGAATTTTTTTTAGACTTAATTTGTTATCTTAAGTTTAATTAAATAATTTTTAATTAATTCATTTATTTTGAGTAAAAAGAATATTTTTTAATAGTTGTGATTATTGTAATAGTTTTTTTTTAAAGTATTAATATGATATTGAAATGGACACCACCTTTTACTTGAGTTAGATGTGTATATGTGGGAACAAGCATGTCGATCTTTTTTTTTTTTTTTCTTTCTAAATTTTATAATTAATTATATAAAATTGAAATGATCCATTCAGTAGAACATAATGGTATTATAACTATATGACAGTAAAGCATATACAATTGATAAGATTAAAATAATGCAATGAAGTGTTATATGTTGGATATATATATTGTTTTAAAAGTATTAATTATAACATGGAGAATTGAATTCTAACCTCTTTGGACCATGTTTTTTAAAATTATATTCAAGTTTAATTTTAGTTAATACTTATAGTAAATATATGAAATAAATTTTAATAATTTTTATGATACAAATTATATTATAATTATTATTGATTGGTAACATGTTTTGAACAATTCAACTGTTCCCGGCTGCTTTGGCTCTTCTTAGGAGGTCTGAACCATGTGTGTGGGGGAGTTGGTAACAAGCTCTCTCACACATATATGTGATTTGAATCTAGGTTTGTCAAAAGAGAGTTCAAAGTCCAATATAAATGTTAAAAAAATTTACAAATTTAAAGAGTGTCCAAAGCCCAATATAAATGTGATTTGAACCTAGGTTTGCCAAAAGAGAGTCTAAATAAAAAAAATAAAAATTTTTAATACGGAAATGATTTATCAAAAAGATTAAAATTTATATTATCAAATTAATTTTATTTTCCTCGTTATTTGATTTTATAAAAAATTAAATAAAATGTTATTAAAAATTACTTTTATTTTTTATTTAAAAATTTGATTAATGCTTAGTACAAGTAGTTGAAGGTTATACATCTATTTTAACATAAACAATTCTGATTAATTAAAAATAGTTTTAAAAAATAACAATAAATAAAAAACAAGAACAATAAATTATCTCATGTTTTTGATATATAACTTACTTGATTTACTGTTATATGTATCTCCATTTTTTGTCCATTATACGTAGAAAAAGGTAAATAATCTCCTACTTGAATATGATTTGTGTCATAGGGCACATACCCAATACAACGTTCATTATAACAACCTGTTGATACATAATTATCAACCTGTAAAAGGAAATTAAAGTTATCAGCCTACACAAAAATCATAAGTTACATATTAAAATATGAAATCATATAAAAAAAACTTGCAGTCTATATAAATAACAAAAAGCACCTCTAAAATAACTTTCTCATGGATGAATTTTTATTTAATTTATAAAAGTATAAGATTTAAATTTTAAATTTATTTAAATTTAAATGAATTAAATGGTTAAAAGTTATAATTTAAATACATGATACCTTGTTTTTATAAGTTTTCAATTATAAATAAATGTCATTTGTTTAATATTTAGATAGTTTGAAGAAACATTTTTTACAAACAAAACCCATTAAAATTAAATTTTGCATACCGTCCAATAAACAAAAAGATGAGGAAGTTGAGGATGGTAATTTGGATACATCTGTGGATAAACCTACATTGAAGTCACCCTTGTTTAGTATCTGGTGTTGCTTATTTAAAATTTATTTAAAAATAAGCATAAATTTTAATAATCAATTAAAATCTTTAGAAAAATTAATTTCAAATCAAGCCAAATGATACATAAAATATTACCAAGATATTATAATAATTTAGTATGGACGAGGATAATTTCAAACCTATATAAAAAATTAAAGAAAAAAATGCATTCTTAGATCCACTTACATGCCAGCCAACCTCCAACCTCTATTGTCTGGGTGGGTGAATCATTACTCAACCACAATTGGCAAAGGCTGAAATAACCATCATTTGAATCTATCTCGGGATCCCATAAGTTAAACCTTGCATTTGCATGCACAATATTTTCCCTCCTCCACTGTTTAATAGCATACTTTAAGAGTAAACAAAAAAAAATATATTAGTGCTATGTGCAAAGAAGGGAAGAAGAAAAATGTGGTCTAAACATAAAATTTTGTTTAGTTGTAAAAGGTTTATCAAAGTTTCATTGCAAAGAAAAAATATAGAGGCATACATATACAAAGTTTCAAGTGTAAAATTAGAATTTGGATTGTATAAAAAATTGGATATGTTTTAATATAAAAAGATTTATTAATCTATTAATTTAAAACAAAAAGTGCCTATCAATCAAATTAAAACTAAGTAATCTTTATTTCAATAATATTTAATTTTTATGCTTATGTTAGATGAAAAAAATAAGTTTACTTAAGATTACAAGCTCACAAGGCCTGATTCAAATTTTGGTAACAAATAGCTGCTATAATAAAATATTTTTTTGATTAGGGTAAAAACAAGATTTTGAAAGGGCATGAACCCTTTTACAACACAAAGTCAGACCATCAACTACATAGCTTCCAAGGACAAGAAGTCAAAAAAATCCCCTAGATACAATTCAAATAGTATCCATTAATATACCTTATTATTATAAAAATATTAATAAACCTTATTAAAAATACTTTATTCATTAGTAAAAAATAAAATCAACTTAAAAGTAAGAAGACTATCTATCTTCACTTCAAATTCCAAAAATAATATTTTATAATATAACAATCTCCCAACTCCAAAAAAGATTAAATCATCTTATTCCTTTTTAAAAAAGTAAACTATAAGAGGTGATACAACTAGAGGCCACACTCTCGAAGGGCATAACAACAAATGGCCTTCCTTCCAGTGATTTGAATTGAGGTCAAGGACATTTTATTCATTTTAATATAGACTTGTGGTAAACTATGCTTAAACTCAAAAAAAACATGCCTAATTGATGGTAGTCTTCTTACTTGTATGAATAAATAAAATAAATTGATATTTTTCTTTTTTTACTAAAACAACACTATTTACTAGTTAATAACAAAATAATTTTTTAAATTAAAAAAAAAACAAAATAATTTTATAATTCCAACAAAAATATATCAATCTATCTAAATCCATCTTGATAAATAATTTTATAAACTTAAAAAACTACATAATTAAATATTATTTATGATAAAATAATTTTACAACTCCAACACAATATACATCAAAAGATAGCAATCCTTAGAATGAAATCTATAGTAACAAATGACTTTACAACCTTAACTCTCTCTACATAAAACTAGTAGTAGTTTATTGGATGCTATCTATTGATATTAAATGGTTAAACGCTTGAATATTTTATATAAAATATCTAAGGTTTAAATTGGGGTAGGAAATAGGGTATAACAAGAGTGCTTTCTTTAGTATATAGGAGAGTCACGGGAATATAAGGTAGTTGGTTAATATAGTACTTTTAAAGTTAATATAATACTCTAAAAGTTTAAATATTTTAAGTTAAAAAAATTAAATTTAATAATATAAGACAATCTTTTTTTATATGTAACACCAAAATAAAAGATAAAAAAATATATAATAATATTTTTTTAAAATAAATAAAATAATTTTTTAATAAAAACTTATATGAGGTAAGAAATTCATACCATGTGTTTGTCGAACGATGGTATTAATACACCTCTGGAGTTATTAGGTGAAGATGGTAGTGTAGGTAAGCCTTTTTTATCTCTTCTCAAAAATTGTGGCACAGATCCTGCTGCTTTTACCTCTTCATATGTGACCTCCAACTTCGGGATTGTTCCCTCGGGACACCCCTTTATACCAAAATTCGGAAGTTCAGAAACTTTTTTGTGTGTTGGATTTAAGTTCCTCTACAGTCATCATAAACATTATTTCATATTAATTAATTATTTATCAAAGTCTAAATTTAATAATATAAAAATAAATTATAAGCTAAATCTTAGTAGGAAAAAAAAAATGAAAAGTCATACTTTAGTGTCTGTCCATTCAGGGTGTGCACGGAGGGAAACTTGGTCCTCGTATCTTACGCAAAGTACTGTGTGCCCATTCTCAAGCTGGAGAAGAAAAATAATCATAATAATTTTAAATTTTATAATAAGTAACAAGTTTAAGATAATTATAATAGCTTAAAATTTTCAATTAAATAGGAAGTTTAATAGAAGTAAAGAATAAATGATAGAAAAAAAATAAACCTGTAATTTGTATACCGCTGGACCATTGATATGTTTTATATATTCTTCAATGGTCATATCATATTCATTTTTTTTTTTTTTTTCTAATATAAGAGTTACACAGAAGATAATGAAAAACCAAAAGGATATTAAAGATGACATCTGGAAATCAGATATATCAATACAACTCAAAAAATATTTGAGAAGCAGTTTTATTAGAAAAAAAAACTTCAGAAGGTAATCTTTTTTTTTAAACTCTAGAAGCAAGTGATATGGGAATTAAGAAAAGGAAGATAAGAATAGAAAGAGGGATTTGTAGATTCAAGATGAAGGTCAAAATTAAAAAAGAAAGTGTGTATAGATTACCTTAAAAGAGTCATTTGGTAGAAACCAAAACATTCAGAGAAACTGAATAGTCAAAAACAAAACATACAAGAAAGTCAGTTATCAAAATATACAAAAACAAGAAGCTGAATAGTCAGAAACAAAACATACAAGAAAGTCAGTTATTAAAATAAATGTATAACTTGAGTTTTTTTAAATAAATTTTTTAGTTTTTTCTTAAAAAAACGAAGATGACATTCTAATTATTCAAGAGGCAGTAGGAATATACTTAAATATTTTTAAGATATGAATGTTAAAGGTTTTAATTAAAAAAAGGATATGTAAAATTTAACATTGAACCTGTTCACAAAATATAAAAAATTTATAATTTTTTTTTTTTAGGAGAACGTTTACAAATTCCATCAACAACCATCTTTAAGGGGTTTCGAACACAAGATCACTTAAGAAACAACCACCATCTTTAGCCACTAGGACAACTGCCTATTGGCAAAAAAAAAATTACAATTTTAAATTAAAACATTTAATTTATACTATAAACACTAAATTTAAAAGTATTTGAATTTAAATTTAATTAAAAATAAAACTTATTTCAAAATAAATTAAATAGCATTATTAGATTACAATATGAGATTTACTAGTTTACATATTGGCAAGTTAGAAACAATTAAATAAAAGTCATTCACATTTTCAAATCATTAGAACATATAATTTTTCTAAGAGACATTAAATTCAATAATTAAACATATAATATTCAAATTTATTTAAAATAATTAAATTTAATTAAATATTAGGTTAAGTAGTTAGATTTAAGGAGGAGACCTAGGTTCAACTCTTGTCAAACCATACATAAATAATATCCAAGTTGAGGGTATAAATGAGATGGAATCCCATTTGTGGTACAACTTAAGTGGCAGGTATATATAAAATATGATACTATTGAGAATATATAATCATTTAAAACCCAGCATGGGTGAATGTGTGAGGAGGTGAGTGTATGATATATATATATATATAAATTAATTTTATAATAGAAAGAAATTATATATATATATTTTGTTTGCGGAAAACATCATATATGGGATTCCACTTTTGAGTGATACCAAGGAGGTAGGGTATCTCTTCCACCAAAAATATCCAGGGCTCGCACTTGGCCTATCACTTTGGACACACTCAAAGAGTATACCTGAAACAAAAAAAAAAACAATAACACACAAACACATGGATACAAAAAAAACACAACCAAACACAAAATTAAAATAAATAAATAAATAAAACACACACAAAAAAACAACAAAACATGAAACACATCGAAAAACAACATAACAAAAACAACAAAAACTAAGCCATTGGAGCTATTGACAAACCGAACAAAACTCCTAACAAACACTAACAAGAAAAAATCAAAGAAAATCACCAAAACAAAAAAGATAACAAAAATTGCAGCACGGATCTGAAATGTCATACCAAGAAGGGAGCTACCAACCATCCTTTACGAATGAAGCTCTTGACTATTGAGACAAAACCCTCTAACATACTCTAATAAGAAAAGAATAACTGCCTGAAGAACTTCATAAGAACAACTTGAAGAACTACACAAGAATTGCATAAGGAACTATAGACCCTTAGGATCAAGAGATCCTCACTTTATTTTTATTTTTATCTTGTTTCATTCCAACATGGACTATATGATGGTACTTAGAAAATGCACTACTATTGAACTTTGATGGTCTTTTTGAGGATCCATTTTTAAGGGTCCAAGGTTCAAACCACAACGTGGACGAGTGTCTAAGGGGTTGGGTATGTGGTGGTTGTGTGTTAAATTCCCTATTGATAAGCATAGCTCTCAAATTTAGGAGGGTCATAGTTGGGAGAAGACTGCTCAGGCCGTATGTATGCATTGGTCATATGGGTTTCTCGTATTAACCAAATAATAATAAATAAAAAAATTAAATTTAAAATACTTTTGTACATGTTTACAATTAAATAACTATTTTAATGAAAATATATAAGTTATGGTTAGTTATTATGTTTTTCATACATGGCCTTAAGTGGGGATATTGCTACATGTTAATTATAGATCTATCACTTTTGTGTGAGATTTGAATATGGATCTCCTTGATCTATAACCTATCATTTAATGAAATTTATTTATGTTATATTAAGATAAAAATAAAGCATATTCAACTAATACTATTATTGAGGAATACCATTTAAATTTAATTAAATGGTATTAGGTTAATTGATTAGATTTCTCAATATTTAAGGAGGAGACCTAGGTTTAAATCTTGCTAAATCATAGATAGATAATATCCAAGTTGTCATAATACCACTGCTTGATGATGATGTAATCTGGATGAAGCTTGTTGCAATCATATTTATGATACAACTTGAGTGGCTTAACAACTAGACTTTGAAACTTTAACAGGTTCTATGGTGAGTATGGTTGGATAACAATATACTAGATAAAACAACATCCTCTAAGAGTAGTTTCATATGACCTATGTTCTTTGGAGCTTAAAAACTACTTTATTATTTATATAAGTTTTAAAGTTTAGTATATAAATATAATTTATAATATGATTAATTATTTGATTGTAAATACTAGTAGATTTAAAAATATGTTTATTATCGAGGGAGATTTATTTATCAATTTATAGTAATTATGTTAAAAATTTTCCTTTTTCTATTTAAATTTTATATAAAAGTAAATCTATAATATTTATTATTTTGAAATACAAAATAACTCTCTCATTATTTCTAATACAATTAAGAATTTAAATTATTATAACTACATACCAATAAATGAGCAATAGTGGAGTAGTGTTGAGCAGTGGATGAGAAGTGTTAGAGTAGCAAAGGTGAGCAATCGTGGAGTAGTGCTAGAGCAATGTTAAGTAGTGATTGAGCAGTGTTAGGATAGCGAATACAAGTAACATTGGAGGAGTGCTAGAGAAGTGTTAGGGCAACAAAAGCAAGAAATAGTGGAGCAGTGCTAAGGTAGTGTTGAGCAGTGGTTGAGTAGTTTTAGGGCAACGAAGGTGAGCAATAGTGGAGTAGATAAGTACTGAGTAGTGGTTGAGTAGTGTTAGGGTAGCAAATACGAGCAACAATGGAGCAGTGCTAGGGTAGGAGCAAATACAAGCAACAAAGATATATAAATGGTATTGGAAAAATGGCCACCATGATTTCCACGGGTCCATGGGATAAAAATTATTGAAAATATGTGAGAATAGGAATGAGATCTATGCTTGCGATGAGGTGAAAAATGGTTCTACTAGGGTGGTGGAGTGCTTGGTCGGATGGATATTTGGGTGTGTCTAGATACACTCCAAGACCACTTGGGGATTTGAACCCTCTTAAGGGCCTATCAGACTTGTCCTTTCCTTTTAACCCTGGTGTAGGGTCCTTCATGGATGTTGTTGTCAATTTCTCTAGGAAAGTAGTCTCCTCTATGGGACTTTATGACCTCTCTCCTTCTGAATGATCCTTGAGGGTGCCTCATGATCTCATGGACCTAAACAAGGATGAAGGTACCTTTAACTTGGTAGGCAAGTTCTTAGGAGCTTGGCCTGATATTGATGCCTTTAGAAGATGGGCCTTGGCTAAATGGTGTATCAAATATTTTCTAGAGATCATGGCCCTTCCTAAGGGCTTCTTCCTTATCAAGCTCAATTATGAAGAAGACATGAATCGTATCTTGGGTGGTGGACCATGGTTCTTTGGTAAAAGGAGCTTATTTCTAAGGTGATGGGGGATGGATTTTGACCCTAACACATAAACAAATTACTCTACCCCCATATGGATGAAGCTTCTAGGCCTACCATTCCAGTTTTAGCATGAGGATATTTAGAAGGGAATTGCTAAAATGATTGTAGATTTGGTAATAATTGATGCTACCACTAGAGCAAAATCTCGAATGGTGTATACAAGAATATGTGTTAATGTGGATCTCTTATTTGAGCTCCAAATATTTATTGAGTTAATTTAAAATTATAGGTCTCGTACTCAAGCCATTGAGTATAAGAGCAAATCAGTGTATTGCTCAAGTTGCAAGAAGAATGGGTATTAAGTAAATAACTACCCAAAAAAGGCTTTCAAACCTAAAAAGGTTTGGATATAAAGGGGGAAAAAGAAGTGACAAGTCGAGTTCCTATGTCTAAGAAAAACATGTAGATGATAGTTTGTGTGTAGAAGAGATCCCCACAACTAAAGCTCTTGATGTTATATGAGAACCAATATTCCAAATGGATGGTAGTGCTACCACGACTGAATCCTCTAATGCCATCATTCAGGTATGTAAGGCCACCTCTGAGTCTCTTCTCTTAAGCTCTTTGTGAAAAATCAAGTTGAATTTTTAGCCTTTATTATGGATACTAATCTTCCCATGGAGAAAATGATCCACCCCTAGCTTGTTAAGTCAGGGCCATCCTCCCTAGCTAACCTAGTTAGCCAACCCCAACCTATGGCATCTCCTTCCAAGAGTTCAATGATCAACATTCATAGCTCCCATAGTAAGGTAATTGATTTAATGAAGGTTGTGAACTCCCCTTCCAAGGAAAAAATGTTTTGGACATTGGATCAAGTCTGGTTACGAGAACTAATAATAAAGGCCCTATGGATGTTGAAGTGGAAAAAAAGTGGAAAAACCCATGAACAAAGACCTTAGAAGGCATGCAAAAATAGAAAATATTATAAATGGTTCTCAATTAACTTTGTCAATGGATGGATATAAATACTGCGAGGATTACTCTCTCACCTTAGCAAAGTTAAAGAAACATATGATAACTATGTCAGGCAAGGGTAGAAAAATTTCAAAAATTCTAAATGAAGATCCTATCATGGAATGTTAGAGGTCTAAATGGCCTTGCCAAATAGAGACTTCTCGCCTCTATGAGAAGAGATTTATCCCCTCACATTATTCTCCTTCAAGAAACTAAGCTTATGGAAAATAATTTACTTAGAGCTAAGAATCTCATTTGGAAGGAAGCTCTTTTTGTTGCTAGCCATGCTCATGGTGCCTCTAAAAAAATGCTCTTTTTATGGTATCCCTTGAAGTTTAATGGTTTTTTATTTCGTCTTATGAAAAATCATTACTCCAAGTAAATTTTCTATCCTATAGCTCTAAATCAAATAGTTTAAGGTGACTAAAAAAATTGGATAAGTCTTCCATTCCTTTAGAAAAGAATGAATTCTTTTCTTTCTTGTTATACAGGTATAGGGGGGTGTTGAAGTCTCCCACTATCATCCAATATTCATTAAAAAAGGAATTTCTCATCTAACTTAAAAGTGACTGATGAGCACCAAAAATGCTCATTTTATATACACGGTTAAGAAGAATTATCACTGGTTCAATTAGCATATGAAATGTATTTTATATAACTTATGCATATAATTGATAGAAAATCCGGTATTATGCTTGATTGGTGTTTTTAGTGGGAAATGTGTATAAATGCAGGTATTGGTACTAATATGGTGTTTTCCAGTCTACATCCACTTGGACCCGACATACTTCTGCTTACAGAGACTAAGGCAAGAGAGTAGGCGCCTTCCTCTTCAAGGAAGGCGCCCAACAGAAGTAGGCACCTTCCTACAACCGGAAGGCATCCACGGAAGACGAGCGCCTCCCTACAACCGGAAGGCGCCAACGGAAGACGAGCGCCTCCCTGCAACCGAAAGGCGCCAACGAAAGAAGAGCGCCTCCCTACAACCGAAGGCATCGATAGAAATGAGCGCCTCCCTACAATCCGGAAGGCACCCACAGAAGATGAGCGCCTCCCTACAACCGGAAGGCGCCAATGGAAGACGAGCGCCTCCCTGCAACAGGAAGGCGCCAACGGAAGAAGAGCGCCTCCCTACAATCGGAAGGCGCCTCCATGCCTTCATACTTTGCAAGATTTACCAAGTCAACTTTGACTGGTTGACCAAGGACTATGGAGGAGGTTGCACGTGAAGACAAAGGAGATCTATTTTAATCATGCATTTATTAAATAGAATAAAGTGTTTGTTATTATTATCAACCGATTGGCCGGTTGACCTTGTAAAGCTCTTAAAGCATATTATTATTTTTAGGATGCATTAGTTTAGGATTTGTTGTTACGTACACCTAAGGATGTTTATAATTTGGTGAACGAACATACTTTAAAATAGAAGAATAAAATATGTGTAGAATCAATTGTAACTAAATCACATCACGTGATTAAAATAGACCGATTTGTTATTGTAATGAGATCTGGTTGCGCTTTATATAAAGACGCAGGCCAGATGAACAGAGGGGATCAGAGATCAATGATTAATTTTACACAGAACTTATTTTATTTTATTGTTTAATTAATTAAGAGTGCAACTCCTCTTATTCGAGCAAGCTCTACGTAGCTAGCCGGGCGGACTATCTGCGGGAGCTTGGGCCCACTCCCTGCAGTAGTCCTCCCTTATTTAATTTGTGCATTTGCTTTTTGTAGATTAGTTTATTGCTTTATTTAATTTCAGTTGTGTGTGTTTATTTCCTCACATTTTATTTCCAGCACTTTACTTTTTGTTTAATAATTTATTTATTTCATTTCCCGCACTTAGTTTATTTGGTTTGGCTGGAATCCAATTACACAAACCTCCCCACCAAACTAAATAAGGTACAACCAGATTTGTTCCCCAACACTGCAGGCATATACTGTGCGTGACACTCATAAGTTTACGAACTTACCGGATTGATAATTTATGGAAGAGAAATGAATGTTTTTCGGGACATGAATTTCTGCTCACCATTTTGGCGCCGTTGTTGGGGAGTGTCTAAACTGTAGTGTTCTGATTTACAGGTCAGATAAAAAGTCTATTTAAAATTACCTGTAGATATTTTACCTGAGAAGTGTGAGTCCACCATGGGCCTTTTTATAAGGCCAAAAATAGTTGTCGGCACAGTCAGAGCTAAATTCCATTGGCAACTTTTTGCATTTTATAGCTTCTCAGATAAACGTGGGAATGAACCTGATGTACCAAATTAAGTGTAGAAGTAGGAATAAAATGTGTTGTTGAAAAAAATTAAAAAAAAAAATCTGGCATTGAAGGATTTCCATCATGTTCTAAATGGTTTCAAGAAATCAAAAGAAAAAGCACAACCCAAGTCTGATTGAAATTTTTAGGGACATGTTTTTATACAGAAACCATTGAAAAATTGTGCCTCTAGAAGCTTGGTTTTAAATTAAAAATTTTTACAGGCTTGAAATTTTTGCAACGTATTGGTAAATGTTTTTTTATGATGAAATTAATAATGCAGGGAAAATGACAGAGCATAATTTAAAGAGAACGCCTTGTTATGGAGTATGCTCTTCACTTGCGCTTAAGGCGACCTGGTGAATCAGAAACTAGCATGTGTTTTTAACAGACTGCTATGCCATGTTTTCTTCAGGTTGCTAACTCACGGATAGTCATTTGCTGGCCTGCACACTTTGCCATTACGTTGAAAGAAGTTTGGTTGCGAGGCCATGAAGGAAAATACTCTTCTCATGCTACAACATATCAGACTAGTTGAAAAAAAAAAAGATTTCGAGAAGACTAGTTCAGATGTAGGCATGGGGGAGACCCCACCTTCATCAAATGCCGCCAACAACACAATGAACGCTATTTATAGTGTTCATGAAAAAAAAAAAAAAAGAGAAAAAAATAAATCATCTGCTGAAAAGGCTCCAAGTTAATGAAGCAATTCAAAAATAGAGTTTTATTTTGCTGCTTGTTGAAAGAGAGTATCCTCTTTCCCGAGGACCAGCTTGGTCCAGAAGGGAAATGAGAAATCTCCAACCGGTAGCTAAATAAAACAAGGAAAAATCTTGGAGGAGATCAGATTTCAAATGTCTGCACAAAGGCCACAGGATTAACATTTTTTTTTTATGTGCTAATTGAGGAGGAGCTTGGTGTTTCAAAAATGTGAGTTGTTGGTTGTCATATGAAAAAAATATACAAAAGAGAGGCAGAATCTCACTATGGTGGAAGATAACATCAACTTTGAGAGGATCTGAAACCATGGAGAAATCTGCTTTTCACAAAAAGTGTGAGGGCAAAGATGTTTCAGTACATGGTACATTTTGCCAAATTCTTAGGATGGATCATTGACAAACCTCCAGATGTGAAAATCACCAACTCAAATGGTTGAAGTAGACATCCTATTCTTTGATGCAGATGATGAAAAAAAAATGATAATCCAAGATCTGTTTTGGTCAAGGCAGAATAGACCAAAAAAAAATACAAAAAAAAAAACGAGAGAAAAAAAATTAGTTAGAATTTTATTTTAACGTCTTTAGTTTAGATTTTTCTTTTATGTTTTGCAGGACAACGTGAAGTGCGAAGTAGAAAAATAAGGAGGTGTCTGTGAAGATCTCATGAATTGAGATTCATACATGGAGTTCGTAATAGCACTATACGAACTGTCTCGGGTACCTGATCGTATAGCATCCAATCTAACAGGTGAAAGCCAGCAGAGTTTTGCCTTGGAAACATTGGCACTTGAAGGCAGGCTAAGTAACCCTGATCAAGCGAAAGGCTTCCAGCCCAAGGTGCTTGTGGAATTTGGGGGAAAATTTTGCTGGAAAGTGCATGACTGTTATAGCCTGGATGATAAACAAAGTCAGATATGCTACACCAAGTGCAAGAGAAGAGTTTCGAGACAACGTTCAAGTAACGGTCAACGAGCTCCATTAACCACTGCCTCACATTCACAAGAGTGGATCAGACATCGGCATGGGGGAGACCCCATACCATACCAGTAGCTTGGACGAATGTTCAAACATTCGTCGAAAAAAAAAAGAAGAAGAAGAAAAAAAAGAGAGAAAAAAAAAAGAGAAAGAAAAAGAAAAAAAAAAGAGAGAGAAAGAAAAAGAAAAAAAAAAAAGAGAGGGAGGATACGTAAAAAAAAAAATGAAGTGAAAGACGCCTTGTTTATCAAGAAGGCGCCTTCCGCATCAAGAAGGCGCCATACATTGGAGGCGCCTTCCACAGGAAGAAGGTGCCATACATTAGAGGTGCCTTTCGCATCAAGAAGGCGCCATACATTAGGCACTCCGAATATAAGGATATATATATATATATATATATATATATGCGAATCCTCCTAGTGAAAAAAAAAACATAGAACATGTCCTGCTTAGCATAAAAATTGCTTTCTTATTGCTTTGCAGGAAATCATGAACCGAATGCAAGCTGCAGGCATCCTGAGAGCCAGGGCCTAACAGGCACGGAGTCATGACTCCTATTTTACTGCTTTCGTGTGTGCAGTTTTTGTAGGTGTAGTTTCGTAGTACACAACCATGAGCATGATCTGTAGGTGGAGCCGGCTTAAACTAGGCCTAACAGATGTGACATTTTGTGCCCTACAATTAGGAGTGCGGCGAAGCAGAAAAGGCACTTACTTCCCACTAGGAAGAGAGTGCCTACAATCAGCCCAATACAGTAGTGCCTTTTTCCACCTGGAGGAAGGCACCAATAAGCAATTTTCTTCTCCCTTGGATGGGGATACCTGTTGTTCAGTGTGGGACCTGACGTTTGGAGGGCTACAGACCTGTTGTGCAGAGGGACCTATTGCTGGCGATAAAGGCATCACCAATTTAAGTGGGGGAAGATGCGGGTGAATCAGAACCTCCCGTAAAAAAAAAAAAAAAGGGGAGTTCGGAAGGCTGTTGTCATGAGGACGTGACAATTTTTAGACATGGGGGGAAAGACGCCTTATTGTCGACGCCTAACTTACTCCTATGAAAAAAAAAACACCTTGTGTTGAAATAGCTCCACGATGAAATGCAAATCAGAAGCAAAGTTTTATTTTCACTGCCCGTTGGAAGAGAGTATCCTCTTTCCCGAGGACTAGCCTGGTCCCGAAGGGAAATGAGAAATCTCCAACTGGTAGCTAAATAAAATGGGGGAGGAGTTTGAAAAAAAAATAGATGTCAAATATCTGTTTCCTTCGAAATCAACGCATGGTAAGTAGGCACCTTCCTCTTCAAGGAAGGTGCCATAGAAGCACCTTCCTCTTCCAGGAAGGCACCAAGAAAAGATAAGCACCTTCCTTTTCCAGGAAGGCACCAGAAGGCCCCTCCTTCCACTTGAAGGCACCAAAAGCTAGCCTTCCTCTCACCGAAGGCACCAATAGGAAGTGCACACAGAAGGCACCAAAGAAGCGGCACGAAGGCACCAGAAGGTGCCACGAAGTGCACAGAGGTGCCACGAAGGCACCAAAGGAAGGTGCCACGGAAGGCACCACAATAGGAAGGCGCCACAAGGAAGGCACCACAGGAAGGTGCCACAGGAAGGCACCAATAGGAAGGTGCCACTAGAAGGCAAGCGCCTTCCTCAGAGGGAAGGCGCCCCTGTTCTTCGCCCGTTGACTAGACAAGCATGATGTGGGCAACAAAAATTGGTGCAGTTCCAACTCTACGACATGTAGGTTAATTTGGGGATCGCACCAATGGATGAGAACATCCTACCAATGCCAGCACATACAACACATACATCTCAACAATGCACCTGATAGATGCCATGAATAATGAAAGAAATACTATTTTTCCTCACTCCAAAAAACAAAGGAATGCAGTGTTGTTCCAATTATGCATGCAAAAGAAATAATTCAGAGGGGAGATCATTTTGGATGCACACGTGTCAGGTATAAATTTTAATATTCATCCTGTAAATGCATTCGGAGAGAGATACGTCAATGCAAGATTAAAATATTTTGTGTGCTATTGAGAAAAAGTTGGGTATTTCAAAGTTTAGAGTCACCAGCTCAGTTGTTGCGGATTGAATCTATTCTTTGATGCAGAGGATGAAAAAAAAAAAAAAAAAAAAGAAAGAAAAAAAAAAAAAAGAAAAAAAAGAGAGAGTCAAGATCTGTTCTGTTCATGGCAGAACAGATAAAGATACATATAAATAAATAAATAAAATCTCCAGGAGCACCAACGTGAAGACGTCTCACACCACCGACATCATATATATCAGATTCTACGAAATTCAACCGGGTATGTACTGATTTTCTTATTAATTATGTGTATAGTTATTTTAAAATCATTTCTATGCTAATACCAGTCGACGCCTCCACAGTTTTTCAAAATCTCCCATTAGAATTCAAACACATGATGTGCCTTAAAAAAATATATAATTGAAAAAAAGAGAGAGAGAGAGGCTATGGCATCTACATGAATAAATTTGGCATCATTTTCATTGCCGCCTCCTTACAATGGTAGTCATCTTGAGCGAACACATATAAATGATGCTACTCTCTACCACAAAGGAGGTTCTGGAGATGTCAAATATGTTTCAGATGTGGGTAAAAGTAGTAGCTGGTGATTGCACTTGTTTTAAACAAATTTGGTCTCACCAAATCTGACTAATGTGCAACAACTTGGAAAATGCCAGCATTAGTGCAGTGGTAATTTGCCCTAAACAGTGTGGTCACGATTTAACTATTTATCCGCAATGATTAGTCAGGATGTGTTTCTGACTTCTGTTGGTGCCGCATCGCTCTATGGATGAAGAATAGCAACACTCAATGAAAAAAAAAACACAGTGCTGAATAAAAAAAATAGTACTGAGAAAAAAAATAGTAGTGCTGAATGGAAAAAATAGCAGCACTCAACGGCAGAGAAACAGAGATGCTGAAGGCCATTAAAAAAAAAAAGAGAAAAAAATATATATATCCCAGGGGTTGTTGTCACGAAGACATGACAAACTTTTTGGCATGGTCATCCTGCGAGAGGGATAACTTCACCTTTTGGTGCCACGAGGGCGTGGCACATGTTAGGCATGGGGGGATGATGAGCACCAAAAATGCTCATTTTATATACATGGTTAAGAAGAATTATCATTGGTTCAATTAGCATATGAAATGTATTTTATATAACTTATGCATATAATTGATAGAAAATCCGGTATTATGCTTGATTGGTGTTTTTAGTGGGAAATGTGTATAAATGCAGGTATTGGTACTAATATGGTGTTTTCCAGTCTACATCCACTTGGACCCGGCATACTTATGCTTACAGAGACTAAGGCAAGAGAGTAGGCGCCTTCCTCTTCAAGGAAGGCGCCCAACAGAAGTAGGCACCTTCCTACAACCGGAAGGCGTCCACGGAAGACGAGCGCCTCCCTACAACCAGAAGGCGCCAACGAAGACGAGCGCCTCCCTGCAACCGAAAGGCGCCAACGAAAGAAGAGCGCCTCCCTACAACCGAAAGGCGCCGATAGAAAATGAGCGCCTCCCTACAACCGAAAGGCACCCATAGAAGATGAGCGCCTCCCTACAACCAGAAGGCGCCAATGAAAGACAAGCGCCTCCCTACAACAGGAAGGCGCCAACGGAAGAAGAGCGCCTCCCTACAACCGGAAGGCGCCTCCATGCCTTCATACTTTGCAAGATTTACCAAGTCAACTTTGACTGGTTGACCAAGGACTATGGAGGAGGTTGCACGTGAAGACAAAGGAGATCTATTTTAATCATGCATTTATTAAATAGAATAAAGTGTTTGTTATTATTATCAACCGATTGGCCGGTTGACCTTGTAAAGCTCTTAAAGCATATTATTATTTTTAGGATGCATTAGTTTAGGATTTGTTGTTACGTACACCTAAGGATGTTTATATATCTGGTGAACGAACATACTTTAAAATAGAAGAATAAAATATGTGTAGAATCAATTGTAACTAAATCACATCACGTGATTAAAATAGACCGATTTGTTATTGTAATGATATCTGGTTGCGCTTTATATAAAGACGCAGGCCAGATGAACAAAGGGGGGATCAGAGATCAATGATTAATTTTACACAGAACTTATTTTATTTTATTGTTTAATTAATTAAGAGTGCAACTCCTCTTATTCGAGCAAGCTCTACGTAGCTAGCCGGGCGGACTATCTGCGGGAGCTTGGGCCCACTCCCTGCAGTAGTCCTCCCCTATTTTATTTGTGCATTTGCTTTTTGTAGATTAGTTTACTGCTTTATTTAATTTCAGTTGTGTGTGTTTATTTCCTCGCATTTTATTTCCAGCACTTTACTTTTTGTTTAATAATTTATTTATTTCATTTCCCGCACTTAGTTTATTTGGTTTGGCTGGAATCCAATTACACAAACCTCCCCACCAAACTAAATAAGGTACAACCAGATTTGTTCCCCAACACTGCAGGCATATACTGTGCGTGACACTCATAAGTTTACGAACTTACCGGATTGATAATTTATGGAAGAGAAATGAATGTTTTTCGGGACATGAATTTCTGCTCACCAATGACCATAGGGAACTTCTATTAGCAATTGAATTGGGGGTGTAGATGTTAGATATAACCCATCTCTTTGTAGAAAATTTATAGGAAAAGAGAATATTTATAATTCTATCAAAAGAGGAAATAAAAAACCCATCAATATTCAAAGGGTATCATAAACAGAGGAGGCCACCAGAGGCACCATGGGTATGGCTAGATATAAAGTCAGTTTCCTTCTAGATATAATTCTTCACTTTGAATAAATTACTTTCCACAAGCTTAGTTTCCTAGAGGAGGATAATGTGAGGGGATAACTCTCTTCTCATAAATGTGAGAAGACTTTTCTTGGAGAGGCCATTGATACCATGCACATTCCATGAAAAGGCTTTTATTTATGATTTTTGGAATGTTTCTTACCACTGCCTAACCTAACCAGTAGATGAGTCCTTAAATAAAAAAAGAAATCAGGGATATCCATCTAGTTTTTTAACCATCTAGAGATAACATTACTTGAGAACCACCTCCAATATCTACCTCTATAGCATACCTTCTAAGATATTTGTTCAAGGATTTTTCCACTTTTGGTCCACACCGATATCCATGGATCCTTTCTTTTGAGTCCTAGTCATTGGACCAGGAGTCAATGGGCCAAATCCCAAAGAGACTTTTCCATTATAAGGGGATACCAAATATTCTTTGAGTTATACAACTTGCTAGGGAAACTCAAACCATTAGCTAGACAACTTTTATGAGGATGAACTCTAGCTTGATATGGGTCAAAAAAAATACTAGGGGACGATAATCCAAAATCTTGGGAAGAATAATCTAATCCCTGCTCTAGGACATCCAACTTGTCAGGTTGGAGGAGGAACACCCCCTCCATAGAGGGCTTAATTTTTAGGCTAAAGGATTTTGGATGATCCATTCTACTATCATCCATGTATAGCTTTGAAGATAAGCATTCAAATAAATTATCTATAAAACACCTAGACATGTTAGACTCAAAGTTAATATCTTGGTTACATACTTGGATGACTGATTCTCAAATAGTCTCTAGGGATTCAATCGTGGGAACAACTTCAACATACTACACAATATTAGCTACAATTTTAGTGGATCTCAATGAATCACAAGGATTCGGTTGGTCATTTATTTTTTTATTTGCCCAATTTTTTAAGGCTATAACACCTTATTTGGATATCTATTTGAAGAATACCCATTATTATGATATCCAAAATATAACACTGGTCTATTCTCATTTTCAATGGATTGGTTTTGGAATCTATAATTATAAATCAGCTCAATAAAATTAGGAAGGTCATTAGAGAGATCCAAATTTACACACATCATGGCATACACTATTTTTGAGACTTCGCTCTAGTGGTAGCATCAATCAAAAATATCTCACCAATAAATTTGGTGATTTCCCTTAGAATATCCTCATTTCATAACTTGAGTGGGAGGCTAGGAAGCCTCACCCATATCGGGGAAATATTAATATTCTGCATATCAAGGTCAAAGTCTATCCCCCATCTCCTAAGTAATAGGATCCTTTTTCTAAAGAACCAAGGCCCTCCTCTAAAAATTTGATTCATATCATCCTCAATGAGATTGATGAGGAAGAAACCTTTAGAGAATACCATAATCTCCATTAGCCCTTTGGGAGACCACTTCAAAGAGACCCATATCCTAAAGGAGTCAATGTCAAGGTGAGCCCCTAAGAATTTTCCCATAAACTTATAGACACCTTCTATCTTGTTTAAATACATTAGGTCATCGAGCACTCTCAAAGATCTCTCAAAAGGATAAAGATCAAAGCACCTCATAAGAGAGACCACTTTAGAAAAATTAGCCACAATGTTTGTGAAGAACCCTATGCCTAGGTTAAAATGAAAAAAGAGATCCAGCGAGCCCCTAGGGGGGTCTAAATATCTAAGAGGGCCTTAAGAATCCCCATGCAAACCCTAAGGTTCTCCTCGAGGGGGTGAAGAAGTACTACTAACCTCAGGGATCTCCATCTAGGCATGCACTCCATCATTAATATCATTTCCACTCTCCACCTCACAGCAAGCCTAGTTCCCACTCATGACCATTTTCAAAATAAAAAAACCAAGGTTTATGATTACAATTATGCTTCCAAATAACCACATGATTATAATAATTTGGTTCTTTGGAAGTATAGGGATTTAAACCTATATCCCTCTTTAATATAATCTATTAAATTATTTCCAAGGTGGTTACTATCTAGTTTAAGACTTATCTATTAGAAATTAAATTACCTAAATAAGATGTATTTATTAAAGGCTAATAAATTTTAAATGACACCATGGTAATTGTAATAGACCAACAAAGTATGTCTTAATTTAGGTTTATCAGTTGTATGCGGTTGTAATAGGAGTCGCCTGCATACTATATAAAAATGCAAAGAAACCCTAAAATAAGAATCCATGTTTTTTAGTGAACAATCTGTATTGTAATCGAATCTTAACAACAAAGACTTGAGAGTTCTGTTGTTTTCCATTCGTGTCGATTAGAAGACTCTTCCTTAGAAGATAGTTGGATAGATCATCTATAGGAGCTTGAGCCCACTCTAGGCAGTAATCCTCCCCTTTGCATCCTTTCATTTCTAGTAAAGTGTGTGTGTGCTTTATTTTGGTGTGCAATTGTGTGTTTATTTCTACCTGCTTTAATTTGATTATTATTTTCTTGTGTGTGTATTTAATTTAATATGCAATTGAACATTTGCTTTCTAGCTTTATTAAATGTTCTTATTTTATCAATACGTCATTTTATTTAAATGAGTTAAAATATTTTCATGCAACATCACCCCCCATTAAAATGTTAGGCATAGGAAGGGACTCATTCCCACACTATAGGCATATATTGTGCGTGGCACCTCACAAGTCTATAATTCTCGGATTGACATGAGTTGATAGGACTTGACCATTTTAGAAATATCATTTTTGCCTATCATTTTGGTGTCATTGTCGAGGAGTTGCCAAAACTATAGTGTTTAGGATCCATAGAGCAAGTCAGCTTGAAAGTGCACATTCAAATTGCCTTACCTATAGATCCACTACCTGAGATGCATGAGTCCACCAAGACCTAGAGGACCTGATGGGTGATTCATTAAGAAAATAGAGAACTTCCTACAATCACAAGCTTAGGCTATTCCAAAAATATTTATAAAATAATCGACATCCGCTAAAGTAAGACAATTCCCTCCACTTGAGTCACCTTAGCATGTTAATTTGTTATATGATATAGGGGTATCTAGTGGATCAAACTATAACCGTGAACAGTATAACAATATATTCAAACGAAGGTGGAAAGCACTAAAAGAAGGCATTATTTTATATTTTGATTTGGGAATATTACTACAAAATAAAAAATAACAAGTGTGACGCTCTATTAGCTACTATAGAAACAACTGATTCATAACCTACACCACCTATAAGGATAAAAATATCTCAAAGTAATGAAGCTTCCATAAGTTTTGAGTTTCCAATTGAGGAACCTATAGGAGAAACTAAGATGAAAAATATTTTCCTAGCACATCTCCCTACTTTCAAGGGATTACCAATAGAGGACCCTGATATTTTCCTTTTTAAAATTGACATCCTTTGTAGATCATTTGACTATAAAATAGACACCCAAAAACTAAAACATTTTCCTTCTACATTAGATGATGTGGTGTTACGCTGGTTTATTGGCCTAGGAAATAGACAAATCAACACCTGGGAAAGTATGAAGAAAATTTTCCTAGAACAATACCAAGACTTTGGAAGAGCAAGGGATGCATGAGAAGAGGTCCTAGACATGATGCAAAGGGAGGATGAATCTTTAGAAGATTATTGGGGAAGGTTTAATTTCAATCTCCAATGCTCACCCCATGTGAAGCTAGGAGAAAGATCATTAAAAAGTATATTCTTGAGGGGACTTACAAATGAGTCATTGGAAGCTCTAAATTTACTAGCAGGAGGTGATGTTTATCAAGCGTAGATATCAGACATCCATTAATTGTGTCGAAATTACTCTAGGAGAAAAGGAAAACCATTAACAAGGGGAACAAAGACAACAACCTCAATAACCAAGGCAAAAATAGGAAACTTGTTGGAAGACATGAAGAGTGATATTTTATCATCTCTTGCATTACAATTAGACACATTCCAACTACAAAATAAGAAGTAGGAGATAGAAGCAACATTTGCCTTTTTCTACCTAAGGTGCAAGAAGAAACACGTAAAAAATGAATGTCCAAAAAATAAAGTGAGAGTCTACGAGATTTGTCACCTAGATCATAAGACCAGGTTGTATCCAAAAATAGCAACCATGAAAGAAGATCCAAAATAAGTAGAAACCTACTTCGTGGATAATAGGAAGAATGGGCAATAGTCCCCTATACCAAGTGGAATTCCAAGAGTAACATCCTCATATGGTGGCCCTAATTTCATGAATCAAGGGTAGTCCCAACCACCCAATATGGGTTGGTGGGGCCAACCACCTTGGATGAATATTATCTAGAATCCTCCTTAATATATGCCAAGTTCGTGGGGCCCATACCAATAACTCAAAATGCAATGGAGGAATTTTAACACATGGGCCCCACCTCCATAGACACAACCACTAGTACATCCTAGCTTACCGACTCCACCTACTTCAAGGCTACAATAGTTGTTGATACAACTAGTGCCAAATCATAGTGGTAATAAGTTAAACTCACCAACCTACCACGTAGATACGTGGATGTACCCTATGTATCATATTAGTGTAGAAAATATAGATTGTAGTCCAATTCAACTTAGGTTAGGTAGAGAGGTAGGATTAGAGCAAACACCTCCAATAGTTGAGGAAGTAGAATTAGAAGAAGACCATGTTGTTGAACAACCAAACAATGAAAGAATTCCACCGTATCCCAAAAGGCTATGGGAAATCAGGAAAAGCATACAACCCAAGTTTGATATAATGGAAGAATTGAAAAACCTTACTATTACCATTCCCTTGTATCAAGCTATTAGGGATGTTCCTATTTACACAAAGTCCATTAGGGAGTTATGCCTTAAGAGATCGAGATGGAGGCCATAGCCAAAAGCAGTATAGGTGATAGGTCAACTCACTAATTTAATGTTAGGAAAAACCTACCACCCTAAATATTTTGATCCAAGAAGCCTAGTTTTAATGGTAAAAATTGTAGGCTTAACGTTACCCAACACCCTGGTGGATTTAGGTGTAGCCATTAATGTCATGCCCAAAGAAACCATGCACAGGCTGCAACTAACAAATATGAGGTCAACTAATACAATATTATAGTTGGTGGATAGGTTTGTGGTACTTCTAGAAGGCATGTTGGAAGACGTAATAGTAACCATTGATGCATGGGAGTACCCAACTAACTTTTTGGTTTTACAATCAAAGTCAAAATTGGGTGGTTACCCACTCATCCTGGGATGCCCCTGGCTCGCTATGATTGACACCTACATTAGTTGCAAGATAGGGAAAATGACAATATATTATGGAAGAAATGTGAAAATTTTGGTCATTTATCCACCTACACAATCCTCCAATGAGTTGGGTGAGCCTAGTTTCGAGGCCATAGGTGATGATGCTCTTCCCATGATGCAACACATCATGGCACTTGATGAAGTAGGAGACATGGCAAATGAAGACATAGTTATATCAAAATTTTTAGAAGGTGAATCTAAACTACCACTTATAGTCTCACCACTTGTCGAGGAGAAAGAGCATCACACCAAACAAATTGAAGTAGAACCCAAAAAAATATTGAATATCAACAACGCAATGATAACCGCCTAGGAGAAATATCAAATGAACATAAAACAACTTTTACATGGGATTACAGGGATATGAAAGGAATTGCACCCAAAGTATCTATCTGGAAGAGAATGCAAAGTCGATAAGGTAACCATAGAGAAGGATGAACTCAACCATTAAGGAAATAGTGAAAGCTAAGTTATAAAAATTATTATCTACTGGATTCATCTATCCCATCTCATATAGTCAATGGGTATCATCGTTGCTAGTGGTGCCCAAGAAAAATAATAAATATAGGATCTGTGTGGATTACATGATGTTAAACAAGGCGACCAAGAAAGATCATTTCCCTTTACCTTTTGTAGATCAAGTCCTGAATACTCTAGTTGGATGAAAGTACTTTTCATTCCTTTATGGATACAATGGATACAATTAGGTCCAGATAGAGGAAGAGGACCAAGAGAAAACCATATTTACCTATCCTTGGAAAACCTTCACTTACATAGTTTTGATCTTCGGGTTATGCAACATGCCTATGAATTTATAGTAGGCAGTAGTGAGTATCTTCTCATATATGGTAGGGGAAACTGTAGAAGTTTATATGGATGATTTCACCATCTACGATGAAAAATTTGAAGAAGCTACAACCAATCTGGAGAAAGTGCTTCAACATTGTCAAGAGACCAATCTATCCCTAAGCAATAAAAAATATTTTATGTTAATGATGAAAGGGATAGTTTTGGGACATCACATTTCAGTTGAGGGTATAAAAGTTGATGATAGAAAAATAGAAGTTATTAAAGGACTACCTACCCCTCAAAAATAGAAATATGTGTGAATTTTTCTAGGTCATGCAAGATATTATCGATGTTTTATAAAGGACTTTAGAAAAATTGCTAAACCATTGCATGAGTTACTAAGGAAGTAGATTTTGTTTGGACAAAAGAGTGTGAACGATCATTTTAGATGTTAAAGTAAAAACTAACATCTACTACAGTCCTTAGAGGTCCAAATTGGAACCTCTCATTCCATATTTATGCTAATGCATTTAACAATGCTATAGGAGCGACATTAGGACAAAAGGAAGGGAACAAAGCGTATGCTATCTATTACGTCAATAAAACGTCATGGAAATTGAACTAAACTACATTATCATAGAAAAATAATCCTTAGAAGTAGTACATGCCATCAATAAATTCTACCACTATATCATAGGCTATAAAATTTTTGTGCACACAGATCATGCAACAATTAAATACTTGATGAATAAGCCAATGATAAGTGGCAAAATTATTAGATGGCTCTTACTTCTGCAAGAATTTGATGTCACCATTATTGATAAACCTAGGAGAGACAACGTGGTGGTAGAATTTTTATCCAGATTGATATCAAAGGACAATACGATAATTGAGGACATGTTCCTAGATGAGCATCTCTTTGCCCTTGAATATCGAATGCCATGGTATGCTAACATGGCCAATTACTTGGCGATTGGTAAGGTATACCCTACACTCACTCCCTAAGAGGGTCAAAAACTAATTGGGAAAAGTAAAACATTCTCATGGATTAATGGATGTATGTTTAAGACTGGTCCTGATCATATTATGAGGAGGTGTGTGGTAGAAGAAGAGGTCTTAGCTATCCTGAAGGCTTGTCATGATGAGCCATGTGGTGGGTACTTTGCAGGTAAAAGAATTACATTTAAAATTCTACACATAGGATATTATTGGCCCTTGTTATTTAAGGATGCAACCAAACATACAAACCAATGTGATCGATGCTAGAGAATGGGACGACCAATGATAAGAGATGAAATACCACTTCACCCCCAATTGCCTTTAGAACCATTCGATAAATGGAGAATGTATTTTATCGGTCCCATCAACCCGTAATCAAATGATAAAAGATATATTTTAGTATGTATTGGCTATGTGACTAAGTGCGTTGAGGTGCAAGTCTTATTGAGTGTGAAGGAGGAAAATGTAGCACAATTCCTGTATGAATTTATCTTCACCTAGTTCGGTATTCCTAAGGAGATCACTATGGACCCAGAATGATACAAAAACTTATGCAACAATATCAAATTTACCATAACAAATCCACCCCATATCATCCATAAGACAATGGCTAAGTGGAGGTCACCAACTGTGAGTTGGAAAATATTCTAACCAAAACAGTGCAATAACATAGGAAGGATTGGGAGAAATATTTTCCTAAAGTAGTGTGGGTAAACCAAACCACCTAGAAAACTACTATAGGATTTACACAATTTTAATTGGTGTACAGAAAGAATGCAATGATACCCATTGAATTTGAGGTAAAAACTCTATGGATGGCAATGGAACTTAATATGAATTTAGATGTGGCACAACAAGAACGTATTTGCCAACTGAATTAGTTGAACAAATATAGACAAGAAGCATTGCAATGTATTGAAATACTACAAAAGTAGAGGGTTATGTGGTATGATTTCCACATCAAACCAAAACAATTTAGAGAAAGAGAATGGGCATTTCTATATGACTTCTGATTCCAAGAAATAAAAGGCAAGCTCACGTAGAGATGGCTTGGTCCTTATGAAGTGATCAAGATATTCAACAGTGGAGCTATTCATATTAAAACCATCGACAATAGTGAGGTGACCTTTATAGTCAATGATCATAGACTAAGGCCCTACCACAAGCCCCAAATTTTAGAAGATGGCTCAGTTGCAGGTATGGGGGGATCCCCATCTTCAATGTTACCCTCAATAGCAAGATGAATGTTACTTTAGCGTTCAAAAACAAATTAATAATAATAATAATAATTAATTAAAAAGAGAGAAAGAGGTTTTATGTTAATGCCATTAGTATAGGTTTTTCTTTTATCTTTTTGTGCTTTGTAGGACAATGTGGAACCTATTGCAGATTGTAAGTGGTCGGGCCTATCAGGCAAGATCCACCCCATCCTATTTTCTCTTAAAAAGGGAAAAAAAAATGAAGAGGAGCGATGCCTAAACTCAAGCGAGCACACGAGCGGTGTCTACACTCAGGTGAGCAATGCCTGCACTAAGGAGAGCATAGGAGTGGTGTCTACACTCCAGTGAGTGGTGCCTACACTCAGGAAAGCGCAAGAGTGATGCCTAAACTTAAGCAAGCATAGGAGTAGCATCCATACTTAGGTGAGCGACGCCTACATCAGGTGAGCATAGGAGTGGTGCCTACACTCAGGTGAATGGTACCTACACTCAAGCAAGCGTAGGAGCGACACCTATGCTCAAACGAGCAGAGGAGCAACACCTACACTTAGGTGAGTGACACCTACACTCAAGCGAGTGTAGGAGCAATACCTACACTCATGTGAGGGTAGGAGTGATGCCTATTTCCCACCAAGAGGCACCTACTTTCAAATTTTTATTACATAGGGCACCTTCCAAGTTACCAATGATATAAGGTTCCTACTTCTAAGTTATCGATGACATAGTACACCTACTTCCAAGCTTCAAAAAAGAAATATATCTACTCCCACTTGGCATGACACCAAGGTAATAATAGTTTGAACTTTTCAAACATAGAACCTCAAAGATCTGCATTAATACGAACCCTGATAAACCAACCACCAATCGAAACATATGAATACAAGGAGTTCTGCAACTTCCTCATTTTTTTTTACGTCATGACTAAGAAACATCCGATTGTTTTACACCACCTAGCGTAACACACACCATGTTCCACTAACTACACCTAGGTAAGTATTGTTGTTTCTTTTAATTATATACATAGTTATCCAAAAATCATTTTTGTGTTAATGTCAATAGGTGCCCCCATACTTTTCTCATCCAATCCCATGTCAGTATTCAACCACATAGCACTAATCAAGCGTGAGAAGATTTACAACCAGATATCACTATGTTCGAGCACATGTCCCAAAACTAAAAAAAAAACTACTATGGTGTATTGATAATCTTTAAGTAATGGGAGGTAGGCACATGTTACGACATACTATAGATCAAGGGTGTAGTCACCACCAAGAAATATAGTGATACAGAGGATGAACGCAACAACCATGGAAGGACCATCCAAAAATCACATGTAGAAAAGGAATGATCCCATCAATATCGATGGATTAATAAGGGTAGTGAGAGAACAATTTGAAGTTATGGGCTAGGTATGCTACTACAATTTGGTCAGTCAAGGCTAGGACCTTTTCATGGCCCATGAATTTGCGACATCCATAGAGGGTACAATCATGCGTATGAGGGGGATTGTTATCCTGGTAATAGAAGAATACATTTCGAAGGTCACAAGCCCACCATGCATAGGGGAAAGAGTCTATAAGGATGATAAAATTGAACTATGCGCACAAAGGTTCTTTGACCAACCGTCAACACAATTGACATGTTTGGGGTTGCCCAAATAGTACCTATCGAATGAATGGAAGCTTTCATTCAAGCAATTAGCTTGATTCTTCACTTATAGTGGGTGATATTCCTATGTCCATGTGAACCATTTCTAGTTCTTAAATCATCTATAGCATGGAGACACCATAAATATTCCATTCTACCTTACCAATGCCCTATAAGATGAATCCAAAAAATATAGGGTAGGTACCCAAAATTTACTGGTCCACCATGGGCTTATCTCATCCCTTATGCAACATGCACAAAGGTAACAGGTAGTGCCACCACCACCGGATGCCATAGAAGGGTAAACTTAAAAAGCATCACTAAAATAATGGGTGCAACAAGAGGTTGTTATCGGTGGAGGCACAAAGGCACATACCTCCCAACAAAAAAATCAAATTAATGAGGCAGGGTAGCTAACATTGAGCCCACATAGGACAACATCAACTACTACACCTAAATCAAAAGTAGGTGTAGGCACACCAATAGATAATGTCCTACTAAATGATTTTACCTTGGCCAATGTACAGGCTACCCGAGTGTTTCAAGACCTATTCTTTGTTGTGATGCCCTATGATAGATCACCTAGAGAAGACCTCAGTGACCAACTAATGGAGGCATAAGAAAAATACTCCTACTAGGAGGATAAATACAAGGTAGTATAGGCAAAGTATGAAGAATACCAACAAGCAATCATCTTAAAATAACGACTGGAAACAACCATTCAACAATTAAGGCAATTGTTAAACACAAAAGGAAACTGAGTGGATGTCATCACTTAGACGGATTGGGCCATGGACCCAAAATTATCTTCCATGGATGAAGAGGAAGAAGTGGCCTTTATAGGGGTGTATCAGTATAATGCTAGGAGGACAACATCAAATGACCAATAATTTAAGGTGGCATGCAGAACAATGCATCCACAATAGATACCTCGAAAGAACAAGAAAACCTTGTAGCTCAAGAAGGGCTTGTGATAGCGGAGATCTCTGATAGCCAAGGTACCCAACATGAAGTAGAACATTTTGCATCAGGTCAACCCACACCAAACCAATCTAAAATAGAATGCTCTACATCAGGTCATCCCGCATCAGACCAACCTAAAGCAAAACGCTTTGCATCAGGTCAACCCATATCAGACTAGCCAAAAGCAAAATACTCTACATCTAACCAGTCTATCAAATATCCTATAGTAAACCAATCTATAGAACACCCGCTGCAAGCAAGAACAACCTGTAAGCAAACCCTTTGAATAGTTATTAAGGGATGACATGTAGTCCGTATCATAAGAGAAGTGTCATGTATCCAATCCTAAATCCCCTACATCCTCAAAAATTTATGACCAGAGAAAGGGGAGGAGAAAATAAAGCGTGGTCCTAATGCAACATTGTATTCATAGGTAAACAAAGCAACAAGCCTCTGACTTTGATGAGGAATGGGCCACCTTCACGTAGACATATCAAGCAATCGATAATAACCGGTTTGATATATAGAAAATGAGAAGCAGACTAAAGTGACAAGGTGGACTAGGAAATGAGCCAAAAGAGAACCAACCATCTATGTAAACCCTACAAACAAAAAATGGGTAAAAGAAATTTTTACACTTATTTATGGACATCTTTCTCTCCTATTCCCAGTAGCACCACCAATATTAGAGAGTTTCTTTTGAAATAGATTGTTTGAAATAGAGCCCATGTGGCCAAACACAAAAATGCGAGTCAACCTTTACCACCAAAACCGGAGGAACCAAAAGATAAGAAGAAGCACCAGTAGAGAATCCATAGTCACCAATCTTGTCAAAAGATTGAATCATCAACACATTACGGATAGCACCTTGGAAAACTTCAACTATTGAGGAATCATTGCCCTTGGTTGTGGATCATTTTCTATGGTAGTAAGCAGAACTAGAGCCTCAATAGGGAAGGCTCACCCCTGCTCAACATCCTTTGCAATGAGTTCCTAGGTAATAAAACAGAGGTAGGCAATAAGTCAAAAATAGGTAGAGAGACAATTCTCGGGCTTGCGAGTAGTGTAGGTGAAACTTGACATATTGGTGGGATAACACATGAGGACATGTCAAAAAGTAGGCATGGGGGTATGATGAGCACAAAAAATGCTCATCTTATTTATATTTTTGGGGACATCTTTACTAGTTTAATTAACATTAGAAATGTATTTTTATATAACTCTTACCTATGATTAATAAAAATTATTGTACTTATGCCTAATTGGTATTTTTAGTTGTGCATGTGTGTAGTTACAAATTTCTTTGTATTTTTGATTCAAGGTCCTATATAGACCTGACATTTTGTGGATGAGTTACTACTTCTTGAGATGGAGATATTTGAAAGGCAATCGTGATGGGTGTAGGAGGTGCCTACATCCCACCAAGGGTGAAGCATCTACATCCCATGAAATATAGAAGGCACCTACACCCCACTAAGGGTGAAGCACCTACATCCCATGAAATATAGAAGATGCCTACACCCCACCAAGGGTGAAGCACCTATATTCTATGGAGTGTAGGAAGGCACCTACATCCTACCAATGGTAAGGTGCCTACATCCCACCAAGAGTGTAGCACCTACATCCCGTGGAGTGTAGGAAGGTTCCTACACCCCACCAAGAGTGTAGCGCCTACATATGTAGGAAGGTTCCTACACCCCACCAAGAGTGTAGCACATACATATGTAGGAAGGTGCCTACACCCCACCAAGAGTGTAGCACCTACATACCGTGGAATGTAGGAAGGCACCTACACCCCACGAGAAGTATAGCACCTACTCCCAACAAGAATGTAACGCATACACCCAACTAGAAGGTTCCTGTACCCTAACCATTAAAAAATGACCAAGACCATCCAAAAGAGCATTATATTCAACCACTAACATTTGAATTCGATGAACAACCAACCTTTCTATGGAAAATATTGCAGTTGCACTCATCGCAATTGTAATAGACCAAAAAAGTATGTCTTAATTTGGGTTTATCAGTTGTATGTGGTTGTAATAGGAGTCGTCTATATAATGTATAAAAATACAGAGCGACCCTAAAATAAGGATCCAAGTTTTTGAGTGAATAATTTGTACTATAATCGAATATTATCAATAAAGACTCACGAGTTTTGTTTTTTTCATTCATGTCAATTAGAAGAATCTTAGGAAATAGTTGGGAAGATCATCTATGAGACCTCAAGTCCACTCAAGGTAGTAATCCTTCCCTTCACATCCTTTCATTTCAATTAAAGTGTGTGTGCTTTATTTTGGTGTGCAATTGTGTGTTTATTTCTACTTGCTTTATCTTATTATTTCCTTGTGCACATATTTAATTTAATATGCAATTGAACATTTACTTTCTAGATTTATTAATTGTTCTTGTTTTATCAATACGCCATTTTATTTAAATGGGTTAAAATATTTTCATGCAACATCACCCCCTATTCTCAGTCCTTGTGCAATATGCACAAAGGTAACATGTAGTGCCACCACCACTAGATGCCATAGAAGGGTAAACTAAAAAAGAATCACTGAAATAATGGGTGCAACAAGAGGTTGTTGTCGATGGAGGCACAAAGGCACCTACCTCCCAACAAAACAATCAAATTAATGAGGTAGGGTAGCTAATATTGAGCCCACATAGGACAACATCAACTACTACACCTAAATCAGAAGTGGGTGTAGACACAACAATAGATAATGTCCTACTAGATTATTGTACCCTGGCCAATGCATAGGCTAATGGAGTGTCGCAAGACCTATTCTTTGTTGTGATGCCCTATGATAGGTCACCTAGAGAAGACCTCAGTGACCAACTAATGGAGGAACAAAAAAAAGCCTCCTACTAGGAGGATAAATACAAGGCAGTATAGGCAAAGTATAAAGAATACCAATAAGCAGTCATCATAAAATAAAAACAACTAGAAGCTACCATTCAAAAATTAAGGCAATTGTTAAACACAAAAGGAAACTGAGTGGATGCCATCACTTAGATAGATAGGGCCATGGACCCAAAATTATCTTCCATGGACAATGAGGAAGAAGTGGCATTTATAGAGGTATATCAATCTAACACTAGGAGGACAACCTCAAATGACCAATAATTTAAGGTGGGCATGCAACACAATGCATCCACAATAGATACCTCGAAGAACAAGAAAACCTTGTAGCTCAAGAAGGGCTTGTGATAGTGGATATCTCTGATAGCCAAGATACCAAGCATGAAGCAAAATATTCTGTATCAGATCAGCCCGCAACAAACCAATCCGAAATAGAATGCTCTACATCAGGTCATCCTACATCAGACCAACCTAAAGAAAAATGCTTTGCATCAGGTCAACCCATATCAGGCTAGCCAAAAGCAAAATACTCTACATCTAACCAGTCTATCAAACATCCTATAGTAAACCAATCTATAGAACACCCAGTGCAAGAACAACCTGTAAGCAAACCCTTTGAATAGTTATTAGGTTATGACATGTAGTTCGTATCATAAGAGAAGTGTCACGTATCCACTCTTAAATCCCCTACATCCTCAAAAATTGATGACCAAATAAAGAGGAGAAAATAAAGCATGGTCCTAATGCAAAATTGTATTCATAGGTAAATAAAGTAGCAAGCCTCTGATTTTTATGAGGAATGGGCCACCTTCACGTAGACATATTAGGCCAATCAATAATAATTAGTTTGATATATAGAAAATGAGAAGCAGGCTAAAGTGATAAGGTGGACTGGGGAATGAGCCAAAAGAGAACCAACCATATTGTAAATACTACAAAAAAGAACCAAGTAAAATAAATTCTTATATTTATTTATGGACATCTTTCTCTCCTATTCACAGTAGCACCACCAATATTATAAAGTTTCTTTCAAAATAGATTGTTTGAAACAGATCCCATGTGGCCAAACACAAAAGTACGAGTCAACATTTACCACCAAAATCTGAGGAACCAAAATAAGAAGAAGCACCAGTTGAGAATCTATATTCACCAGTATTGTCAAAATATTGAATCATCGACACATCACAGATAGCACCTTGGAAAAATTCAACCATTGAGGAATCATTGCCCCTAGTCGTGTATCATTTTCTATGGTAGCAAGCAGAACTAGAGCTTCAATGGGGAAGGCTCACCCTTGCTCAACATCCTTCGCAACGAGTTCCTAGGCAACAAAACAGAGGTATTCGATAAGTCAAAAATAGGTAGAGAGACAATGCTTGGGCTTGCGAGTAGTGTAGGTGAAACCTGACATATTGGTGGGATAACACATGAGGACATGTTAAAAAGTAGGCATGGGGGTATGGTGAGCACAAAAAATGCTCATATTATTTATATTTGTGGGGACATATTTACTGGTTTAATTAACATTAGAAATGTATTTTTGTATAACTCTTGCCTATGATTAATATAAATTATTGTACTTATGCCTAATTGGTGTTTTTAGTTGTGCATGTGTGTACTTACAAATTTCTTTATATTTTTGAGTCAAATTCCTATACAGACGTGACATTTTGTGGATGAGTTACTACTTCTTGGGATGGATATATTTGAAATGTAGTCATGATGGGTGTAGGAGCTGCCTACATACCAAGGGTTAAGCATCTACATCCCATAAAATATAGAAGGCACCTACACCCAACTATGGGTGAAACACCTACATTCCATGAAATATAGAAGATGCCTACACCCCACCAAGGTTGAAGCACCTATATTCTATGGAGTGTAGGAAGGTACCTACATCCTACCAATGGTAAAGTGCCTACATATTTCCAAGAGTGTAGCACCTACATCTTGTGGAGCGTAGGAAGGTACCTACACTCCACCAAGAGTGTAGCACCTACATCTGTAGGAAGGTGCCTACAACCCACCAAGAGTGTAGCGCCTACATCTATAGGAAGGTGCCTACACCCCACCAAGAGTGTAGCACCTACATCCTATGGAATGTAGGAAGGCACCTACACCCCATGAGAGGTATAGCACCTACTCCCAAGAAGAATGTAATGCCTACACCCCACTAGAAGGTGCTTGCACCCTAACCATTAAACATTAACCAAGACCATCCAAAAGAGCATTATCTTCAACCACTAACATTTGACTTCGACGAATGACCAACCTTTCTATGGAAAAGATTGTAGTTGCACTCATTGCCATTGTAATAGACCAACAAAGTATGTCTTAATTTGGATTTATCGTTTGTATGTGGTTGTAATAGGAGTCGTCTACATAATGTATAAAAATATAGAGCGATCCTAAAATAAAGATCCAAGTTTTTGAGTGAACAGTTTGTACTATAATCATAATCAAATCTTATCAATAAAGACTCACAAGTTTTATTTTTTCATTCGTGTAAACTGGTAGACTCTTAGCAAATAGTTGGGCAAATCATCTATGAGAGCTCAAGCCCACTTAAGGTAGTAATCCTTTCCCTCGCATCCTTTCATTTATAGTAAAGTGTGTGTGCTTTATTTTGGTGTGCAATTGTGTGTTTATTTCTACTTGCTTTATTTGATTATTCCTTGTGCACGTATTTAATTTAATATGCAATTGAACATTTACTTTCTAGATTTATTAATTGTTCTTGTTTTATCAATACACCATTTTATTTAAATGGGTTAAAATATTTTCATGCAACATCACCCCCTGTTAAAATATTAGGTATAGGAAGGGACTCATTCCCACACTATAGGCATATACTGTATGTGGCACCTCATAAGGCTACGATTCTCGGATTGACATGAGTTGACATGACTCGACCATTTTAGAAACATTGTTTTTCGCCTATCACAAATACAATGAGGATTTTTTACAAGTATATCAAACATTGTTGCTAGGTGGTAGTTGGGCAAAAAGATAACAATAGTGATTATTTTGAGGGAAGTCGAGGATAAGCTAATTTGGGAGTTGAAAAGCTCAAGAGAATACACAACAAGAAGCAAATATAATATTTGTTTTTGCTTGATAATAAGGGGTTGTACTCGAGTCCTCACCCTTGACAAATTACATCTCTCTTCTTTAGAGCTTGAGAGTTTACAAATAGATATCCTTCTCATCTCAATTGATATGCTATAGCTAAAAACCTACATCATTATACATAAAATGTCCGAATTCTTGATTTTCATTTTCTAGATCTTTTCAAATCTCTGTATGAATACAATTATTCCAAAATTTAGCATCTTTCTTGAAATTTTCCTATAGTAGCCTTTACAATGCCAAAAATTCACCTCTACTATCTATGCCTTGCATCTTAGTAGAAGAATATTTCCAAAACATCGCACTATCATAATCTGCTTTACCATATTTGGATTGCTAGTTTCCTTCCTAAAACACAAGTGCAACCACACAAATTATAATAAATAGTCTAAATGAAAACACATTATTGTTACAAAGTAAAATATATATTACCAAATGAAAACATTAAAGTAAATCTTAATCATTAATTGATTTAGGCAATCAACATTTTTTGTCAGCTTCAACTAAACTTTATACTTCCTCTAACCATGGAAATGAGAATTGAACTTCACGATACTCAATCAAAACCCCTCTATTGACTAGCTTATCTATAAATTTGTTTCCTTCCCTTAATATATGTGTAAACCTGTTTTCTTCAAACTCTTTAGAAAGATCTTGAATTTCCAAAATTATCTTTTATATATTCCGTGGAGCCTTTGCTTTCCTCAAAATTGTATTTATTACTATGAGAGAATCACCTTCCATCCAAACTCTATTCCATTTCATTTGTTTACATATTTTTAACCCTTCTAAAGCTGCCCAAGCTTCAACTTAATTATTTATCTTAAATCCACTATTGAAAGTATAATGAGGAAAAATATCTTCTCTATTATTTCTAATTATTCCTCCTCTTGTTGGCCCTAGATTTCCTTTAGATGCTCCATCAAAATTCAATTTAACCCACTCCACATCTAGTGGTTTCCACTTTATATTATTTATCTTATTTTTACTTCTCTTGTATCTAGCATCATAATTCCATTTAATGACTTGAATCCATCTATAAAGACTCTCTGATTCCAAATTAGGGATTGAGTGAGTTTATAGGGTTGGTTTAGACTCCTCTATGGCTAAACATATCCTATTTTTCATTACCTCTAAACTGCTTTCCTTTCCTTTAAATATTCTTCTATTCCTTTGTAACCATATAGTACAAAGTATTGTATCTTTTGATATATCCCATATTGTCTGTAAAGCCTATAAGCAAATATAATGTAAAGCACCAACAAAATAGGAATATTACAAGAATATGGAGAAATATTTGGGATAGCTTAAGCATTTCAAAAATCAAAATGTTTATATGACTAGTATGTCATAGGAAAGTTTTAACCTAAGATAACCTAATGAAAAGGGGTTTTCATGCCCCTCACAATGTGTTCTATGTAAAAAGGAGGAGAGTATAGACCATCTCTTAGGATACTCCTCAATTGTCTAGGAACTATGGCAATGGATTATTAATATATTTGGTAAATGCATGGTGATGAATGGTAGAATTGAAGAATGGTTAAAGTAATGGAAGAGAACTTATAAAAGTGAGGTGTTAAAAAAAACCTGGGATACATTGAAAAATACAATACCTTGGACTGTATGACTAGAAAGGAACAAAATAATATTTAAAGGAAAAGAAAACAATTTAGAGGTAATGAAAAGGAATGTGTGTTTAGCCATAGAGGATTCTAAACTAGCCCTATCAACTCACCCAATACCTAATCTTGAACCAAATATCCTTGATAGATGGAGTGAATTCATCAATTAGAATTATGATAGTGGGTATAGGAGAAACAAAAGGAAGGCAAAAAATATAAAGTGGAAACCACCGAAAGTAGAGTTGGTTAAATTGAATTTTGATGGAGCTTTTAAAGATAATCTAGGAGTAGGAGGAACAAAAAAAAATAATAGGGATGATATTTTGTCACATTACACTTTTAGTAGTGGATTTAAGAAAAATAATGAAGTTGAAGCTTGGGCAACTTTGGAAGGATTAAAAATATGTAGACAAATAAAATGGAATAAAATATGGATGGAAGGCAATTCACTAATATTAATAAATGGAATTTTGAGAAAAGCAAAGGATGCATGGAATATACAATAGATCATTATGGAAATACAAGATCTTGCTATAGAGTTTAAAGATATCAAGTTTACACGTGTTAAGGAAAGGGAACAAATGCACAAATAGGCTAGACAATAAAGGGGTTTTAATAAAGGATCAAGAAGTTAAATTCTCTTTCCCATGGTTAGAGGAAGTAGTAAGTTTAGCTTAAGTTGAAAAGAAAACTGTAAAAGGAGCAAATTTAAAATAATTCTCTAGAGGATTACAAAATGTTTCATGGGATCCTTTCGTAGATAAATGGATTGAAGGAAACTAATAGTCCAAATTTGATAAAGTGGACTATGATTTCATGAAGCTGTAGATATGGAAAATTAACCCATCCAAGTGAGTCATTTTACCTAGAACCTCAAGGAGAGTCTCAAACTTACCCAAAGGTAAGTTTGGACCTATATTATCTTCTCTTCCATATTTTTTCCTAGTTTTTGCTGAAATCATGGTCATCCCTTACGAGGCACAATTTTTGCAAGTTAGGGTTTTCTCTTAGAAAACCCAACTTTTGAGCTGACTTCTTTTAATTCGATCTACCCTTAGTATTTTTCTATCCATTTGTGTTTTATAAATAGAGGTTTTTAGATCTCCTTTTTTAAAAAAGAGAAAATATATTGAAGGATATCAAGAGGCAAGTTATAACAAGCATTATGTCTAAGCAAGTTAAATTGCAAGTTCTTTGGAAAGCTTCTTTGGTGTTATTTTGCTACATTGTTGATTTGTTTTCCTTGGTGGACAAGTGTTGGAACCTTGAGGAGGAGTCAATCATATTATGGAGGTCTTCATTCCTTTTTTGCTTCTTTCGCTACTAATGAGCACCAAAAATGCTCATTTTTTGTATACTTTAATAGCATAATTGTGCAGCATATTATATTAGAAATGTATATTTTATGAGAATTTTGTACATATTTAATGGAAAATGACATATTATGCCTAATGTGTGTTTTGAGTGAAAATTATGTGTAGATGTAGTACATTTTACCTTTTTTTGTACCTTTTGAGTCAAGGTCCCATGCAGACCTAGCATTTGATATTTTCGTAAAGCGATTAAGGAAGGATTGGTGAATAAATGATGATAGTAGCAAAGGAGTAAGGCACTCCAAAATACATTAAGGTACGATGGTTGTCTCTCAACCATAAGTCAGAAGGTGCCTATATCCCAATGAAAATAAAGTGTCTGTCTCCTAGTACAAATGACAATGCCTATCTCCCGACTACAGGTTGGAAGGTACCTGAAGAATTTGACGAAGCAATTACAATCATTCTCATTGATTTCAATATAAATATTACAATGTGGTTGATTAACCAACTTGGTGGTTAATCAACTAACTTAGAGAGCGCCTATGAGCGTTATTTTTATATTGTTGCTAATAATGTAATATTAATGTATACAACATATGCTAACATCCCCCCTTATTACATTATTGGCAAATTCCAATAGTATCTCAAAATTTTTCATATTTGATGCGTTCGAGTGCTTTGGTAAAGATATCTGCAACTTGTGCATCGGTAGGAATGTATTGAAGTTGTATATGGTGCTTTGGAACTTCATCTCAAATAAAATGACATCTGGTATCAACATGTTTGGTACATTCATGAAAAATTAGATTTTTGACAAGATTCAAAACACCTTGATTGTCGCAAAACAAATGAAGAGGAAGATTCTTTGGAAGGCCCATGTTTGTAAGAATGCGACTTAACCACATTATCTCGCAGACTGCTTCACTGGCTGCATGATATTCTACTTCTGTAGAAGATAAAGCAACCACATGTTGTTTCTTACTATGCCATGAGATTGGTCCAGACCCTAGATGAAAAACATATCCAAAAGTGGATTTACGATCATCAATAGATCCAGCATAATCTGAGTCTGTGTATCCCAATAAGAAAAAAATATTATTCTTTCTATATTCTAGACCATAATTTGTACTACCATGAACATAATGAAGAACTCTTTTTTTTGCTTTCCAATGACTCATCTTAGGCTCTTGCATGAACCTTGAAAGATATCCCATAGCAAAACTGAGATCTGGTCTAGTATTTGTTAGATATAGGAGACTCCCAATCAACTGGTGATAGAGAGTACCATCTACCTGAGGTGACTCATCATATCGAGATAACTTAAGTCCTTGCTCCATTGGAGTTGCTTTTGACTTATAGTTAGTCATCCGATATTTTTCTACTAAAGTCTTGGCATATTTATTTTGTGTTACTCGAATATGAATTTTTTGCTAAGTAAATTCTAATCCAAGACAATAGTGCAAAAGTCCTAGATATGTCATTTCAAATGATTGCTTCAAGTAATTTTTCACTAAGTCAATCATTCTTTCTGAGCTTCCTGTGATGATCAGATCGTCTACATAAAGTACAAGGATCACTATATCAAAACTATTTTTCTTGATATAGAGATTTGCATATGAAGGACTTCTTTCGAATCCATGCTACACAAGGTGACTGTCTATCTTGTTATACCAAGCTCGAGGAGCTTGTTTTACCCCATACAAGGATTTGATCAATTTGCATACTTTTTGTTCTTGCCCCTCAACCATGAATCCTTCTGGTTGAGTCATGTATAGTTCTTCTTGTAAGTCACCATTCAAGAAGGCATTTTTAACATCCATCTGATGCAATTTCCACCCAAAATGAGCTCCCATGGTACAAAGTACTTTAATGGTAGTCATTTTTGCAGTAGGGGAAAAAATATCTTCATAATCTATGCCTTATTTCTGACCATATACCTTTGTAACAAGCCGAGATTTATGCTTATCAATAGATCCATCTACCTTATACTTCACTTTGAACACCCATTTGCAGCCTATGGGTTTCTTTCCTGTTGGCAGATCGACTAACTTCCAAGTATTATTTTTAAGGAGAGACTTATGTTCTACATCCATGGCCTCTTTCCACTGTGGTTGATTAAGTGCAAATTGAACCATTGTGGGTTCATTTGTATTCAATGTAGACATATAAATTTTTTCTCGATCCTCATATTCTTCTCTATCATTTTATGTACCCATTGACAAATCATCAAAGTGTTGACAAAGTTCATCAACCTCTGAAGTAGATTCCTCTGCTCTCATCTGTTGAGTCATACTGCGAGTACATGGCCTATCAAAAGATAGATCTGGAAGGGATTTCAACTTAGCATCTCTCAAAGTGCTAGTATACCATTTTAGAAGTTTGTATTTTTGTTGTGGAATTTGAACCTCCTTCTTAGGCTCTTCTTCATCTAGGTATACAATTGTGGATGTCTTTTGATGTGAGAGCTTCATCAAATACAACATCTCTACTTACATGTGTCTTCTTGGTCTTAGGATCAATCAATCGATAACCTTTTGAGTACTCATCATAGCCAATAAAGATACACTGCAAGGTTTTCTCATCCAGCTTCCTCCTTTTCTATTTTGGAATGTGCATGAATGCTTTACATCCAAAAACCCTTAGATGAGAAATGGAAGGTTTCTTACCACTCCATGCTCCTTGTGGTGTTTTCCATTGTAGAGCTCTAGTGGGTGCTATATTTAGGAGATATAATGTTGTGTTTATTGCTTCTGCCCAATATTGATCCTCAAGATGTGCTCCCTTTAGCATACATCGAACCATTTCCATAATGGAACGATTTATTATTTCTACAACTCCATTCTGCTGAGGTGTATAGGATATAGTCAGTTGTCTTTTGATCCCATGTTTCTTAAGGAACTCTAAAAACTCTTCAGAGGTGTATTCCCCCCCTCGATCTGAGTGAAGGGTTTTTATCAAACATCCTGCCTCCTTCTCAACAAGTTTCTTGAATTGTTGAAAGTAGAGAAATGCTTATGATTTCAATTGAAGAAAGAAAACCCAAATATTCCATGAGTAATCATCAAAGAATAGTTGAAAATACTTTTTCCCACCATAGCTAGTTGGTATAGGACCACACAGATTGATATGTACCAACTCTAAAGGTTTTGTAGCTCGAGAGGAGCTGGATTCAAAAGGTACTCGATGTTGCTTCCCTGCTAAGAAATTTGAGCAAACTGGTAAGATAGATGAGAGTGGTGGAAAACCTTTCACCATCCCATATTTGTATAATTCAAGAAAATATCCAGAACTGATGTGCCCATAATGTCAATGCCAGAGAGAGGCGGCCTCCTTTGTGGTTGCAGCCAAAGCAACATGTAGAGTTGAAAGTGCATCGAGAATGAACAAGCCATGCTTGTAGGATCCGATTGCAACATGTTTACCACTATGTGTGATAAAACATCTCTTCTTGCCTTTGACAAATCAAAACACGACATCCATGTGTTTATCCAAAATTTGTGTGACTGAAAGCAGATTATTGGCTAAGCTTGGAACATAGATAACCTTCTCAATTTAACAATTACCATCAGGAAGGGACACAGAAATATCCCATTCTCCCTTTACTTGATATACTTGATTGTCAACAATTGTAACTGGCTTACCCTCTTTCTCCACAAAAGTATCAAACCATGATTTGTCCCTAGTCATGTGTTTGCTAGCTCCTGAATCAATATACCATACATCATCTATCTGGGAATACGAAGTATGAGTCATGAGCACCTTGTGTGCTATTTCAGAATCAAAATCTGAATCGAAACCAGAAGGATCTGAGTCGGAGTTGGAGTCAACATAAGCAACATGGCCTTTAGATTGCTTATGCTTATTGTATTTCTTCTTGTTCTTGCCCTTATTTTGAGGACCTCTATCGTTTGGTTGCTTGTTTTTGAACCAACACCTGTTGGTGTCATGGTTATTCATATCACAAATTTTGCAATATTTTGTATCTTTTTGCTGATTTTGCTTCCCTTTTCCTTTGGAAGAAGCACTCCATTTTTGAAACTAGCCTTGTTTTTTACCACTTTGTTGTGTAGAAAGAGCATTATCTGGCACATCATCTCTCTGGATCTGAGTTGCCTCCTTAGTCTAAAGCAAGTTTACCAGTTCCACAAATGATACTTGTATACTAGAAACATTGAGGGAAGTGATCAACATATTGTAGGAATTTGGTAATGCTCTCAAGATGACAGAGTTCAAGACATCATCATCCACCAGTTTTCCCATAACATTCAATTTTGCTTTCAAGTCAGCCACTCTGCAAAGGAATATATCAACTGTTTCCCCAGAATTCATACTAAGATTATGTAGTTGAGTTTGAAGATGGAGAATAAAGGATTGATTCTTGCCTTCATATACTGTGATCAGGGCATCCCAAGCTATCTTACTAGTTTTTGCATCAAAAATATGAGGCTGCACCTCATCTGTAGTAGCAAGCAAGATAAATACGAGACTCTTCTTGTCTTTCTTATCCCAAGCATCTTGATCTGTTCCTGTTGTCTGAGGACTTTTTGCAGTGCTAGTCACTACATCCCATAAATCTTCTAACTAAAGTATGGCTTTCATCTTTGTCTTCCATGGAACAAAGTTTGGACCTTTCTACAATTGTGAATCTAAGAGGTACTTATGAATTATGGCCATTATGAATGTTCCTTATATCACCAATTTGTCTCCCTTTCTTTATACCTACTAGATCTTTATACTGTAACCATTCAATATACACCCGCCCTTACGTGAGGGAAACTATAGGTATATATGAACATTATACTACTCAATATGTACTCGCCCTTATGTGAGGGAGACTATAAGTACAAATGAGAAGCATAATATATTGAACATAGGCGATACTGAAAGGGCATCATGTTGTTAATGACACCTACCATAGAAAGTTTTATTTCGCATGTGTGGGGCATAACTTCCACTAAACATTTTGGAAAAAACTTTCGTCAGGATTTACACCTAACAACAATCACGATGTGGGTATGAAATGGGAAAAAAAATTTGGTTTGCCTTATTTCTCCTCGATGATTTATAGAGAACAAGCTCAGACATCAATTTTGTAGCTATATTAGGTGGAAAATACAGTAGTCCAAAGCACGACAACATTACCTATAAGTGTGGACCAGAGGTATCTCAAATACCGAATGCTGCTGTGCAATAAATTGCACAAATAGGGTATAAATTTGGGGTCTTATATTTTGTTTTAATTTATGATTGTGAATGCAAGAAAACATAATATTTAAATGCAAAAGAAACAATCATAAATGCCTAGAAATTTTTAGCTCCTATTACCAATATAGCAATTATTCTGCCAAATGGTTTGATTTCCCCCCTTTATCTGACAATTTTGCAAATGAATCATGTGAAATCTTCCCCCCTTCAATTTGCAAAATAGACAAAAAGTGGGAAATGAATACCTGAAAAAACCTCCAAAAAAAAAAATGGAGCCTTCAAGGCATCAATTTTGCTGCTGTGGGGCATCAAAGAGGCCTTGCGGGCGTCAACTTGACGTTGCAGGCATCAACTGGCGGCATTTGGTGTCAAAAAATGTGTTGCAGGAATAAATGATGTTGTGCGGGCATCAACTGCATCGTGTGGGCATCATAGAACCTTATGGGCATCACAGAATCATGCAGGCATAAAAAAGAATGAACCCACCGTCATAGTGTTAAAAAAAACCCCCAAAGATATTTGAAACCGTAACCTTCTGCCAAACAACGTCCGCACTTACCATGGGAGCCAGATGACTCGATGAAAAAAAGCATGCAACAGGGAATGATTAACAGCGTTGCAACCGGGGAAGGGAAAAAAAATATTAATCCCACATGGCCTGTGTGGCAACTATGGGAGGTTTTAAATTGGGCAAAAAGCACTAAAGCTTTCGGTTGCCTTCAGGCAGCCAACCCCACCATTTTTGGCCTCTGCAACCGTTGACCCTCATCCCTGAACCACCATCTACATCTTCTGTCTATGTGCCACATGCACCTGTGTGCCTCGATCTACTTGTTCTATCTACTGTCAGGTTATTCTGCTATATGTCATCCTTTGTACGTCCTCGGGTCCCGTTGGTTGTCTATTGTCCTTTGTTCATCCTTAGGTCTATCGACTGTTTGTCGTCCTTCGTTCATCCATGGGTCTCGTTGGCTATCTGTCGTCCTTCGTTCGTCCTCAGGTCTGTTGACTATCTGCCGTTCGTAGCTCTGATGCCATGAAGAATTTGACGAAGCAATTACACTCATTCTCATTGATTTCAATATAAAAATTACAATGTGGTTGATTAACCAACTTGGTGGTTAATCAACTAACTTAGAGAGTGCCTATGAGTGTTATTTTTATTGTTGCTAAATAATGTAATATCAATGTATACAACATATGCTAACAGTACCTCTCTCCCATACACAAGACGACATCTATCTCTCGACCATAGGTTGGAAGATGCTTGTCTTCTGACGATAGAATAAAAGTGCATAATGTTTAATGCTCGAAAACCAACGATGATATTTAACGAACAAAAGAAGGTTAAATATGGTGCTTGTATCCCGAATATAGGCCTAAAAGGTGCATATTTTCTAGCAACAGGCTGAATAGTGCGTGCACTAGACATAATAAAAACATGCACGCTGTTGTGAAAATTGAATACCATGTATAATTAGACATATTTTTTTAAACATAGGAAATGCTATAATTATTTCTAAAAAGGTTAATTTTAGCATGATTTCTCTGTTTTTAGATGTCTAATCAATTTATGCATGCCCACCATAGCAAATCATGTAACATCTAAAATTGGAAATAGGGGATGACTGCGTTCTATATAAAATGTAGGCTACCCCTTAAGAAATCATCTAAACTTTCTCTATAAAAATTTGTACTGCATAATAAAATCTTGAAGTTTTTTGGTCAATTTCTTGATTTTGAAGATTGATTACGTAGTTTAACCAGGCGGATGTCTACGGAGCTTGGGCCCACTCCAGGCAATATTCCTCCCCTATTTTCTTATGCTTTCATTAGTTAGTTTCCATTATTGATTTCCTACAAGTGTGTCTAATTATGTATTTCCCTATTTTTTTTTAAATTCTATAAGAGTATTTGTTTTGCTGCACTTTACTTTTCTGGACAATTCCTTTCAGTCACATGTTTGACATTTTAAATTAGATTTTTTGCAATATATTGTAGAGTGTATTTTCTTGTAATTTAATTATGCTAGTTTGGATGAACTCCAACTACACCAACAACCATACCCCAAACTAAAAGTGACACAAAGGACTCATATTTAGACTACCAAAGGCATATACTTTGCACTAGCACTCACAAATCTACAAAATCTGGATTGATAATTAATGGATAGGAAATAATTATTTTCAGAACATAATTTTTGCTCACCATTTTGGTGCCATTACCGAAGAATGCCAACTTTAGTAGTCAAATCTATAGGATAGTGAACCCTAAACTTACAGTTTAGATTAGTTTACCCATAGATTTTCTACCTGATATTGTATGAGTCCACTGAGATTAAGAGGATCAGATGGTCATTTTTTGAAAAGCAAAGATTTTACTTCATAAATACCCGAGAAACCTTCTAAAATTTCTTTCGAAACATCTAAAATAAATCCTAAAACTAAACTAGCATCTCCTCAAGCAATACATTGGTGATGTCATCCAATATTTGAACAAAGCCCTTCTCAGCCATTGAGACAAACCTATTTTGATGAAGGACTAGTTCAAATTTTGGTTTAGAATATCTATTTGAGAGAACCCAATCTAAGGAATATTTACTAAATATTCAACGGTGGAAAGTAGTTGAAGAAGAAAATATTTCAAATGTTGACTTAGGAATACTTCTAGAGGATAAAAAAAATGAGTGTGAAGCCTTAAAAGCTGCCCTGGAAGAAGTAGGTGTAGAACCTACATTACCTAAAAAAATTACTGAAATTTAAGAAGCTTCAACCAATTTTGACTTCCTAATTAAGGAAGCAAGGGGAGAAAAAAAGATGAAAAATATATCTCTTGCTCATAATCCCATATTTAGGGTATTTCCAATTGAAGATCCTAAGTTGTTCCTTTTTAAATTTGATGTAATATGCAGGTCAATGGATTACAAATAAGACACCCAAAAATTGAAAAAAATTCCCTCTAATTTAGATGATTTAGTGCTACACCGATTCATCAGTCTAGAAAATGAACACATTGTAACCTAGGAAGATATGAAAAGGATCTTCTTGGACCAATACCAAAACTTTAGGAGAGCACGAGATGTCAGGGAAGAAGTCTTGGATATGACTAAAAAAGAGGAAAAATCATTGGAAGACTACTGGGACAGATTTAGCTTTAATTTGCAAAGATCATCCCATGCAAGGTTGGGTGAGAAGTCCTTAAGAAGTATTTATTTGAGGGGTATCACAAATGAGTCTCTAGAATTTTTTAATCTAATATCGAGAGGGGATATTTACGAACATCATATGTTAGATATCCAAACTTTATATTAGAATTATTCTCATAGGAAAGGTAAAAAAGTTCTCGAATCACAAAAACTATAGCCTTAGTAACTATGGTTTAAATAGGCAACATGCTAGATGAAATGAAGAGCGAGATGCTCTCATCTCTTGCACTTCAATTGGATACACTTTTGCATTAGAAAAAGAAGCAAGAAAATGAAGCAACATTAGCCTACTTTTTCCCAAAATGTAGGAGAAGACACCCAAAAAATGAGTGTCCAAAAAATAAATTTAGAGTGTGTGCAATCTATCAAAGGGATCATAAAACTAGGTTGTGTCCACAAATATAAAATGTCAAAAAGGATCCTAAAGTAATGGAAACCTATTTCATGAGTAATAGGAGAAACTGGCAATAATTCCCAATGGAAAATAATATGCCAGGAGGAATTCCACCTTATGAGGGAAGTAATTATATGAACCATAGTCAGAATCAAACACCCAACATGGGTGATGGGGTCAACCTCCTTGGATAAAAGCCACCCAAGGATCTACTCCTTACAACACATATCCATGGATACCTTATCAGCAAACTAGACAACAATGGATGAACCACAATACGTGGACTTCACCTCCATAAAATACAACTCAAACTCCACCAGAACCCAACTTACCTGCACCTCCTACTTCAAGACCAGTGCATCTACCTACACAACCAACTCCAAATCCTAATAACAGAACAAATCAACCCACCTATCAAGTAGACACAAAGGTGTTTCCAATGTATAATGTTAGAGTAGATTGTAGCCCTATATAACTTGGTTTAGGAATACAATTAGGAGTAGAATCAACTCCTCTTATAGTAGAGGAAGAGGATGTACAATTAGAAATAGAAGAACCAATTTTGGTGGAAGAAGTGGCAAAAAAATAAACTACTAAGAAAAACAAAAATTAAGGAGTTCCACCTTTTCCAAAAATATTACAAAAACCTAGGAAGCCAACACAGCTGGAATTTGACATTTTGGAAGGCTTAAAAAACCTAACAGTCACAATTCCTCTCTTTCAGGCCATTAGAGATATTCTTATTTATAGGAAGGCCATAAGAGAATTATATTTAAAAAAATTGGAAGAAAACCATCAAAAGCAATGCATGTGGTAGGAAAATTGGTTGATCTTATGTTAGGTAATACCTACCATCCTAAATACTCTGATCTAGGAAGTCCAGTGCTAACCGTTAAAATTGCAGGCTTCTCTTTACCCAACACATTAGTATATGTAGGGGCTACCATAAACATCATGCCCCAAGAAACCATGTAGAAACTACAACTCATGGAGATGAGGCCAACTAAAACTATTATTTAGTTAGCTGACCGATCTGTAGTACTTCCAGAGGGAATATTGGAAGATGTAGTTATCTCAGTAGATGCATGGGAGTATCCGATAGATTTTCTAGTGCTGCATTCTAGATTTGTATTGGGTGGGTATCCACTTATATTAGATAGACCTTGGCTAGCCATAGTTTATGCTTATATAAGTTGCAAGATAGGACAAATGACAATCTCAAATGGATAAAATACCAAAAAATTGATTATTTATCCACTTGCACAATCCATTGAATTGTTAGGAGAACCAAACTATGAAGCCTTAAATGATGATGCATTATTAATGCTTCAACCTGTAATGGATCTAGATGATATTGAGGATGACACTATGAAGAAAAAGTCATAACACACTTTTTCCAAGGGGAACATTCTCATCCTCCTCTAGAATCTCTGCTTGTAGGTAGCAAAGATAACCATGTCAAACAAATAGAGGTGGCACCTGTCAGAGTATTGAATATTGATAATGAGTTGTTAAATATCAAGAGGACAAATTAAAGGAAATACTTGTCAAACACCAAACTGATTTTATGTGGGATTACACAGACATGAGGGGTGCACCTAAAGCATGTACTCACAGGATATATTTGGAAGACAATGCGAGATCGGTAAGACAACCCTAGAGGAGAATGAATCCAATTATGAAAGAAATTATCAAAATTGAACTACAAAACTTTTATCAACTGGGTTTATTTATCCAATATTAGATAGTCAATGGGTATCACCTTTAGTGGTGGTGCCTAAGAAAAATGGCAAGTGGTGCATCTATGTTGATTATAGGATGCTCAATAAAGCCACTAGAAGAGACCATTTTATCTTACCCTTTATTGACCAAGTCCTTGAATTCTTGGCAGGAAGAAAATTTTTTGCGTTCCTAGATGGGCATAGTGGATATAATCAAATACAAATAGGGGAAGAAAACTAGGACAAAATCATATTTACTTGTCCATGGGTGACTTTTGCTTACCGACTCTTAATATTTGGGTTTTGTAACGCACCTATCACCTGTTAAAGGATAGTGCTTAGTATCTTTTCAAACATGGTTGGAGAAAATATAGAGGTATACATGGATGAATTCACTGCTTATAGTGAGACTTTTGAGGAAGCTACAACCAATCTAGAGAAAGTACTCTAGCGATGTCAAGAGGTAAACCTATCCCTTAGCAACAAAAAGTGTTTTTTGCTAATGAAATAAGGGATAGTATTAGGACATCATATATTTGTGAAGGGTATTAAAGTAGATAAACAAAAAATTAAAGTAATTAAAAATCTACTCACTCCCCAAATGCAGAGAGATGTCTATAGTTTTCTAGATTCTACTGGATATTTAGGCAGTTTATACAAGACTTTAGTAAAACTGACAAATCTTTGCATACATTATTATTTAAAAAATATTGATTTTGTTTGGAATAGTGAGTGTGAACAAGCATTTCAAATTTTAAAAGAAATATTGACAACTCTTGTGCTAAGAGGTCCAAATTGGACTCTCCTCTTTCACATTTACACCGATGCATATAACAATGCGATAGGGATTGCATTAGGACAAAAGGATGGAGATGAGTTTTACGTCATCTACTATGTAAATACAATCTTACAGGCACTGATTTCAACTATACTATCACAGAGAAATAATTCCTTGCAGTAGTGCACACTATTAATAAGTTCCACCATTACATTACAAGTTATAATTTTTTTGTGCATACAGATCATGCATCCATCAGGTACTTAATGAATAAACCTGTAGTGAGTGGTAGAATTATTAGGTGGATTTTATTGTTGTAGGAATTTTATGCAACAATTAAAGGAAACACGAGGATACAGAAGTGAAAAGGAAACACTAAATGTGATGCATGCGAAGCAAAAGCTAACGCTAAAGTCCTAGAAATTGAAATTGCATAAAAGGAAAGAGAATGAGAGAAAAGGAAACACTAAATGCGATGCATGCGAAGCAAAAGCTAACACTAAAGTCCTAGAAATTGAAATTGCATAAAAGGAAAGAGAATGAGCGAATTGAAATGAAACAAAGCAAGTATGGAATGCACAACCCTTTTATTGATATGCTTTTGAATCTCGGTTATAATCTGTCTCCTCCCTTTTCAGGGGCTAGGAGCGTTAACATTACTTTGTTTACAATAATGTATTAGTAATCCTTCTTTCGCATGCTCACATGTAAAATGGGCAGACCAAAATGTAGCCGCTGCTTGTGTTGATAAGTCTTGACTCCTTGCTACTTCTCTAATGTCCAGATCTAAGAGGGCACTGCAAGTGAAACAGTCAAAAAACTTGCCGTGAATTTCTAATCGTTTCGGGGCGGGATGAATAAACCTGCAAAAAAATGGACCAAAGGCACTGCTCTAAATGTACTATCCCAGAGGCTCCAGATGATTTGCAAAGTTAGGGGTTAGGTAAAAAAATGTGTTTTGAGAAGAACCAAAAGGTCAGATTTCTCTAATTCGGCCTCTGTCACCAGGAATTTGACGATGTTACCTCCATGTTAGTAGAGGCGAAAAACAATAGAAACATGGTCAAAATTGCTCAAAACAAGATGAAATTTAAACTACAAGCTATTGAAGCAGCCTAGAACAAAATTGCAAAAATAAACGTAAGAAAATATACCACAGATTCATAATCATTTTGGGGTGGGACGATTAGACCTGCAGTAGTGTAGGGGGCGCTGGCGGGCAGGATGCCCGCCGTTTGAAGCTCTGTTTCAGAACCAATCCACTTGGAATTGGTCCAAAACCTCTTATTGAGTGTTGTCGGCAAATTTGATAGGACAAGGTGACCAGATATTAGGTTTTGGGGTTCGGATTTGCGCTTCCAATAGTCAACCAATGACCTCATTTGCAAAAGAGATCAAGGATGTGAAAGGCACAAATTGCAAGACGTGAGGCAGTAAAATGGTAGCACTTCGTTGCTTAAAATGCTCCTCTGTATATTTTTGGGGTGAGAAGAATCACCATTTTATAGACCTGACAGGCCTCTGTGTATGGGCATGCAGAGGTGCCACTTGGCAATCATGCCTCCCTAGGAGGGAGGAGATTCCTCCCTATTTTGGGACTTCATGACTGCCCTTGTAACAACCTCTAACGCTAAAAAATGCTCACTCACCCTCACATGCAAGGAAAGAGGAGTTAAGTGGCGAGTCTGAGCTACCATTTGTCAAGATTGGAATTTTTTCCTGTTGAACCTACTATTCGCCCCACCTAGGAGCGAATTCTAGTAATCGTCCCTGGGTGGAACAAATACCAGTCTGTATTCATCTTGGGGTGGGACGAATTTGGAGCAGAGTGCCTGAAAGGTGCCAAATTGATCTTTGACCTTCCAAACTGTTGTGTGAGTGGTTAGCACCACTGTTTAACCTCTGAGGGCTGCCCTGGGGGCTGTGTGTGTCAATGCAATTAGTATTTACAATCACATAATCAGATTGGTACTGTTTTGGTGTCTATAGATGCCCCTTTTTGGAAGGTGCTGCACATGGTGCAGTGCTGAGCAAAAATAGATAACCAAAGCACTAATGATTAGGATTTCTCAGTAACCTAACCAAATTTTGTTGCCCCAAGTATGAAAAGGAGATGCATTCTTGAATCCTTGCTTTTGATGAGCTAAGGAATTTTATTTCAAATATTAACCTATTTTGTTGAGGTGTGACTTGAGCTTGGGCATTGATCAGTCATGAATAGGAAAAGGGCACAACCTTTTGTTTGTGGTAACCTTGAGTTCATGATTCATGAATGCCAAGCGTTTGATCAGATTGTGATTATTGCTTGTTTGCTCCCCCAAGTAGGAGCGTGATTGTCTTTGTCAATTATTCTTTGAATGCATGCCATTTCCTTGATTGGGTGTGTATTTGTTGATTGATGACTAAGTGTGATTACCCCCTCAAGAAACGAATCGATGAGGGAATGACTGCCATGAGAAAAGTGATGAGTTGCTTTACCCAAGATGACTTAGGTAAGGGTGCCTTTAGTTGTTATGCTTTGAATGCATATGTAGTTTCCCAACATTCAGACCTATTTTTTGTGGGTGAAAACCCTTTTGGTGACGCCATTATGGGGTGAAAGTGTCAAAAATTTGTCTTCCCGTGGAGCGGTTCGGCTATAGTAGCCTTCTTGGGGAAGTAGGAGAGTGACAATTTGCACCCCAAAATCAATTTTCTATACCAAGGAGGTCAAGTGCAAAAGCACTTTTTTCTGGCAATTTTATTGCTCTATTTTGTGTTGCATTTATTTGTTGTTTTTGTTGTTTTGATTTTATTGCTCAGTGTTTGATGGTGATGGAGGTATGTTTATTTTACATTGATGGATGCACATGGTATGATAAAGGTAAATGTTTCTGATTTATATGATATGTAGTGGAATGGATGAAATTATTTGTTGATAACTTGGCGTTGGCACCATAGACTGTATAGGACTTATGGCTTTTTGTACTAGGCGATTGCTTTATGAAATGACTTTGCACTTGTACATATATATATATATATATATTTTGTATTTGCTGATGGTGATGTAAGGATGGAAGATATCACAATTGTTTTAGAATGTAGCTAGGGTTTTCTGAGACTCAGCTGTGTTAACTAGCTAGCCAAGACTATACTTTTAGCTTACAAGATTTTGGAACAAGGTATGAATCGGACTTGAGTTTGACCAAGTTATTTCACATCCCTGTGTGTGCAATTGAGTTCATTTATGTGGTGTTTATCAGGATACCACCAGTGCCAGATAGTTTATCAACCAAACCTATATTGAGGATCACCTAATTAGTTCCACTAACTCCTTTTTTGTGTTTAGTCAGATTAATCTATTGTACGATCTAGGATACCATGAGATAGCTCATCCACATGCAAACATTGATCTGCACACAAGTTAATGTGACAGATATATCATCATGCGGGAGGTTTGCCACCAGTGATCGATAGGATATCCACAAAACCGATACTGAGGTTTGCCTCATGACCTTCTAAATGTTGAGAGTTCCAGGGATTCAAGTTCAACTCCCTTCTTTTCTTCATTTGTATTGGGATACTTGCTATTTTATAGTGATGAAAATCACAGTTTATTTTTGTTTTTTCTTTTGAGAAAGGGATTGAAATATAGAGTGATGAGAATCACTATTGCTTGTGCTCTTTTGATGTATGCACTTTGTGGGATTTGATGTCAATTTTTGGAGTATTGACTTGTGCAAATTTTTGATGTTTTGCAACTTTTTGGGATTTGATGTCAATTTTTGGAGTATTGACATGTGCAAATTTTTTATGTTTTGCAACTTTTTGGAGGACTTGGGATTCTTGGGGAATTGGGTAGGGAAGATTCTTATCCTTTTTCCAACTCAGCATTCTTGGGGTCATTCGCACAGGGGGTGAGCAAAATAATTTTTTTCACTGTATAGTATCTTAGATGACTTTACAGGTTTCATATTTCATTGACACAACTTGGGAATTGTTTTATGTGCTTTAACTTGTGATGGGATGCTACGTAACAAGGTGTATTTCAAGTAAAACTCTACCATTGTAACATCTTTTATGACTTTGTACAACTCTTGGCTAGAAATCTAAAGATAGCTGAATGACGAAAACTCTTGATACATTTAGATGACAACTGACTATGATATGGCGAAAATAATGGATGATGTTTATTTTTGTGGTATTATAGACAAAAATGGAAAATATGGAACATGATGGAATTTCCAAGTGATTACAGTCTATGGTGCTTTTGCCTTGTGTGATCAACAATATGCAATGTATGGATGTGATGCCTAGTGCAACTATCATTTTTTTTTTTAGATTTTTGAAGTATGCATGAGAATGAGATGCAAATTTTTTTGTGATTTTTGATTATTTGATTGTTTTTGAATTTTCTTGATGGTTGGTTTATTCCGCATGGGTGCGGACCAAGGGATTCTTTCAGATCCTTGGATGTTTTGACCAAAGGGGTTATGGGCACCTTTGGGGCATTTTGGGGTTGACCAAGCGATTATGGGAATCCTTGGAGCTTTTGGTTTGACCATAGGGTTTATGGACACCTTTGGGGCATGTTGGGATTGACCAAGCAATTGTAGGAATCTTTGGAGCATTTTGGGAATTGACCAAGAGATTGTGGGGATCCTTGGAGATTTTTGGGTTGACCAAGAGATTGCAAGAATCCTTGGAGCTTTTTTGTTTGACCAAAGGATTTATGGACACCTTTGGGGCATTTTGGGATTGACCAAGCAATTGTAGCAATCCTTGGAGTTTTTAGGGAATTGACCAAGCGATTGTGGGAATCCTTGGAGCTTTTGGTTTGGGCTATGGCTCTCTTAGATGTGGAATGGCCTCAAATGACTGATGTTCAAGGGTTCTAGTTCCTTGATTCCATAAAGAGAGGCTAACCGGTATGTCCTAGGTCCTATCTTACTGTCAATCACATAAGGACCTAACCAGTTTGCTATGAACTTGTCCCTTAGATGGGGTGGCAAATTAGAATTCTATTGGTTCTCTTTTAAGACTAGGTCACCAACCTGAAAGTCCCTCAAGTGAACTTTCATGTTGTATGCCCTCTTAAGTCGCTCTTGGTAGATACACAAATGCTCGAGAGCATTGACGTGTCATTCGTCAAGCAACATAAGCTAGTCTAACCGGGCCTGCCGTGTAATGTCATCATCGATGAACTCTTGCATTGATATGCATAGGGAAGGAATCTACAAATCAAGAGGTATGACTGCCTCAAAGCCATAAACAAAAAAAAATGGAGTTGCCCCAGTGGGTGTCTGAATGCTAGTGTGATAAGACCACAGGGCAAGTGGGATCTGTTTGTGCCAATCCTTATGACTGTCTGTGACTATATTTTTGAGGATGGCAACTAGCATTTTGTTTGACGCCTCTGCTTGCCCATTTGCCTGCGGGTAATAGGGTGTTGAAAAACTATGCTGAATCTTGTACTTTGTGGTCAAAACATGCACATATTTGTTCTTGAATGACATCCCATTATCCGAGATTATCTTGGATGGAATACCAAAATGACATATGATGTTATACAAAATAAACTCCGCGATGTGGGTTCCTGTCGTAGAGGTAAGCGAAACTGCTTCCACCCACTTGGTAAAGTACTCTATGGCCATTATGATGAATGTGTGATGGCATGACGATGTAAGGGAGATATTTTTGATTAGATCTAAGCCCCACTATGAAAAGGGCCAAGCCAATTGGATCGGTTGCAAGGCTTGAGAAGGTACGTGTGTCAAATTAGCATGGTGTTGACACTTCATGCACTTTTGTACATAAGCACAACAATATCGCTATAAAGATGGCCAATAGTAGCCCATGCGAAGAATGCACTTAGCGATGGCCATATCGCTGAAGTGGCCACCGCATGTACCATCATGTGCTTGGATGATCACCCAAGTGGACTCTTGCTGGTCCAAGCAATGAAGGAGGATTCTCTCGTAGCTACAATGGTATAGAATGTCTCCTAACAAGACATGTTTTGTCGTTCTCTATTTGAATGATCTCTTTACGGCCTGTGATAATCCAAGTGGGAGGTTACCGAGCTTGAGGTAATATCGAATGGGTGAATACCAATCCTGCTAATCTGAAACCTCGATGACATGAACAACCAATCCCTCTTGAAGTTCATCCCTAGCAAAATTTGAGTGGGAAAGAATATGCAAGAATAGCGTTGTGTTTCTATTGAGGGGAGTAGGGGAGAACAAGGACCCCCAGTTGGCGTGATTCAAATGATCGAAGATTCGAGTGAACTTATTCGAAGATGGTTCAATCTGGATCAAATGGACTCCTAGAATTGAGTCAGAGCTTGCATGCTCCATCATGGATTGTGATAGTTTTTTGACTTGAATAGTTGTCATATCACTGGAAAGGTCTTGCAGGATTAATGACCCTAAGGAGACCATGGTGTCCACAAAATGATTTGATGATTAAGGGAGTGCCTCAATGTCGTACCATTCAAGCTTTACCAAGAATTTGTCCACAAGGGATTTGTAGGCCTGCAGAACTAGGCATTTGCATTGGAATACCCTTTTCACTTGGTTGACGATTAACAACAAATCACCAAAGATGTTCAAGCATTTGATGTTCATGGTGATTTCTGTTTGAAGACCTATGAGCAAGGCTTCATATTTGGCATTGTTATTGGTGCACAGGAAAACAAGTTTAAATGACAAGGGGATTGGGCCCCTTGTGGTGTGAAGAATAAAATTCTCGTGCCACCTCCTTGCTCACATTTAGAACCATCAAAAAATAGGGTTATGTCGGCTTGTGACTCAGGCTCATCAAAATCTGGCAATTATGAGACATGGAAGACCCCATCATTGGGTAGTTCTATAGTCAGAGGCTGAGTGTCTTCAAGAGGAGCCTCTACTAGTTGATCGATGATGACTTGACCTTTGATGGATTTTTGTCCAATGAATTCTATGTCAAACTCCATCAACAACATTATCCATTTTGTCGTGCGACTACTATGATAAGTATGACTCATCATGTATCGTAATGGATTCTCCTTAGACACAACATACGTAGTGTTTCTCAACATGTCATGGAATAGCTTTTTGGTAGAAAACACCACTACCAAGCAAAGCTTCTTAACGTATGCATAGTTAAGTTCATAGCTGACTAGGGTGCAGCTAAGATAGTAAGTAGCCTGTTCTTTGTGAAGTTCATTCTTTTGGGCTAGCATGGCTCCCAGTGCTACCTCAATAGCTAAGATGTATAAGTAGAATGACACTCCTGGTCTAGGTGGTGCCAACACTGGCGATGAAGCCAAGTATTATTTTATGTCATCAAAGGCTAACTGGTACTTGTCATCCCAGTGGAATGCTACCCCCTTGTGTAATTATTTATTCATGGGTCGACACTTGTCAGATAACTATGCTATAAAGGGCTTGATTGATGCGACCTTTCCCTACAAGCTTCTGAGATGCTTGATGGTAGTTGGGGGGAGCATTTTAAGGATTGCCTTGAATTTGTTTGGGTCCACCTTGATTCCTTGCTTTGAGACTATGAAACCCAAGTGTTTTTTAGATGTGATGCCAAATATGCACTTCTTGGGGTTTAGTCTGACTATATGTTCTATGAGGCAATCGAGGATCTTGCTCAAGTCATAAAGATGATCTAGGTGCAAGAGGGACTTGGCCAACAAATCATCCATGTAGTCTTCCAAAGTTTTGTGCATGTAATCATGGAAGATGTATGTCATGGCATGTTGGTAGGTGGTGCCAGTATTTTTAAGGCCAAAAGGCATGACCTTATAACAAAATGTCCCCCAAGGCATTGTGAACGCCATTTTTAGTTGGTCCTCGGGATTGATATGAATTTGATTATATCTCGAGAAACCATCCATTAGGGAGAGCATTTCGTGACTGATGCGTAGTCGTTATACCATCATTAATTCTCAATGAATCTGTCAATCCAGGGCAGTGTACAAGGCTATCTGTGGGAGAAGAAGTGAAACAGCTATAACTTAGGTCAATCTAGGGCAACAAGTCTTTATTGGTGGAACCGGTTTGGTGGGGGGTTTTGGAACATTCCTATCTCTAAATTGCATGAATTAAATCTTAATCTAAGTTGCAGAATTGGAAACTAATCACTAAGCTACAGAAATGAAGTCCTAATTACAATTGCAGAATAAGACCTAATTATATTGCAGAATTAACGGTTGCGAGAATTGAAAGTCGATCCTAATTGCAGAAAGGAAATCTAATTACTTTTGCAGTAATGAAAGTCTAGATCTAATGTGGAAATAAAAACTATCAAAATTATGTAACGAGAAGGTTGTCAATCTTACATTCGATTTTGATGACAAAACATAAAAATGCAGGAAATTGCTGAAAAATAGTAAATTCGAAAATAACGATCTGAAAATAAAGTGAAAGCTTGTTTGAAAGTAAGATTGCAACTAAAAGCTTTAAGCACAATATTTATCTTAGCATAAATAAACTAATACTGCAAATATTGTCAACTATTCACAAGCAATTTACATAACAAGTTCTAGGACTCATTATCATTGTGACAAAATCGAGAATAAAAACCTGCTTTGTTAGTCCTCCTCCTAGGTGCAGGAAGTGGCGAGCCTCTTTGTCGAGAAGAAGGTGTAAGTCTCTCTCTCTTTCTAAATCTTAATCACACTCATTTACAAGTAATTTGAAATAGAAGCTGGTGCACTTTATTGATCAAAAGACATGATTACAAGAATTCTGCTTGAAAAAGCTGTTACGAGACTGTAATGAGTCAATTTCTAGTTATACTCTGTATTTTTTGCTAGCTTCCTTTCTCTATTTTCTATCTATCTGCTACTACTACCTAGGCTCAACCTGAACGGGAGCAATATTTATAGCTATCCTATGATCTGATTACAAACAAAGAATATCTCAAAAGATCTAATCCTACAATTCTGCAACAAATTCTGGTTTTATCCTAGAAGAGGACTAAAACATGATCTTTCCCTTAATGATGGATTTGGTCGGCAATGACGGCAAAGACAGATGGAGGATATTTCTCTTTACTTTTTCCAACCTTTATTTCCCTTTTCTCGGCTTCAAAAATCGGTCAAAAAGGTCAAAAACACATTATGTTCTTCATTCCGAAGATAAGTGGCTTCATTTCGAAGGCAGTGCAGTTTTCATTCCGAAGATCGCTCATTTCGAAGATCTTGCATTCTCATTCCGAAGATCGCTCATTCGAAGATCTTGCATGCTTCATTTCGAAGATCCGCTCATTCAGAAGATGCTTGCATTCTTCATTTCGAAGATCCGCTCATTTCGAAGATCTTGTGTTTTCTTCATTAGAAGATATCTGTTCATTAGAAGATACTTGGAATGAACAAATGTATCTTTTCCATTGATTTCTTCTGCATCTCTCGGGTGGGTTATCTCCTAAGATCAAATTCTAATGGTCTTCATCCCTTTCCTCATGTGAATTCCATGCCTTGCTATTTATGGATGAGTGGTTGGAATTTACATGGGAAAGACCGATTTTCTTTGCATGACAACGGTTTGCTTGTCTTGTTGCCAGATTTAGGTGAAGTAAATGCTTGAAACAAATCAAAATATGATTAGTGAAATGCTGCTATTATTCTAAGCATATCCCATTGTAGCAAATCATAGCAAAAAGAACACAAAACTATGCAAAAAGTTGTAAAATCAGCATATAATATTTCAAATACATTGATCATGCAAAATGGTTAATATATAGCATATTAAATCAACTTAATTAACATATCGAGATAAAACATAAGAGTTTATAGGCATTTTTAGTGTACAAAACATGTTATGATTGAGGCATTTCCAGGCCTCATCATTTTCCCCCAACTTATATTAATGCATGCCCTCATGCATTACGTTGAGCTATGGAATCACATATGTCCATGTTTAGATTCCATGACCTGTAGAATAACTTCTTGCCTATGTAATACCCCCTGTTTCCCTGAATGTTTTTGAGCCAATCTTCAAATTGTTCATCATGTTGTTCATATTCTTCAAAGTAAAATGGAACTGGAGTAATGATGGTTGGAGGCATGAACACTGAGACCTATCCGGTTATCGTTGCATGATCCGGATCGGTTGGACTACACCTTCTGCTCTTCTTACGGACCACTCTAGATTGATGGGGGAGATAGGTTCTCTTTTCCTTAAAGACATGGAAAGTTCATTCCATCTGTCTCTGCATCTCGACAATCTTTGGGAAGAAATTGTGATCACAGAAATTGTTAAATACTGGTCACACGAGTCCCTCAAATTGTTCAAGTACATTCTCTTAATATCATCCCTATTCATCATTGAGAAGTCTTTTTGAGTGATATTTAGGTGATTTGGTTGGATTGCTCTGACTAACAACTCAGCCCTTGTTTCAATCACTTTATTCTGCCTTTTCTCATGATCCCAATAAAGCTGATTTTGCAAGGTAGACATAAATGCTCTCAAGTGAACATCTCCAATGTAGATTTGAGGATGAGAGTCAACTTCCTCTGGAATGAAGAAACTATGCAAAAATAGTTCACACAGGAGATTTTTCTGCTCAAAAGAATTTGTCAAAATATGCCTCCAGAAAATCTTCAATAGTGTCCAATTTGTATGGAAGGTTTGAAGTAATCCTCATGACATGCCATCTAAGGTATTTTTCCTTCAAAATAAGGTTGTAAAATCTAGCTGGCCGTCTAAATTGGACTAAAAACTCAGTAATTTGACACAAGTCAGATACCTTTTCTTTCAATGCCTAAATTTATGTGTCCTTGGCTTCTAGCTATTTTGCCTTCAGTTTGAATTTTTTAGTTTTACTGGCAAGCTGTTCATATCTAATCATCCGACTAGCTATGTTGCATTGTCTTACTCTAGGGACACGGTATTAGGTGGTCTTACTAAGGGGGGATCCTAGGCAACAGATTTATCTGAACTCCTTTTTCTACCACTTCCATTGGTTGTTCATCTATCAATATCTCTACTTGCACCCCCTTATTTGCTATTTCTATGGGGTTGTCATCAGATAGTATTTCTACTTGTACCCCCTTATCTCTATTTCTACTTGGAAGTGTAACAAGTTGAAATGCAGGGACCTCAGTAGGAGTACTTACTTGAGCATTTTCTTGCTGTTGGGACTATTCCTGTGTTGGTGGTTCATTTTCAACATCTTCTGCAATATTTCTCACCATTTCTGAAGCATCTTCAGAACAAGAAGGCACTGCTTCAGAATGAACAGGCACTTCTTCAGAATGAAGGAGTGCTATTTCAGGATGAACTTCTATGTCTGCCTCAACAGAGTCATCTGCTCTTGATAAACCCAGAAGCAATTGAGCCAAATTATCTTCATCATGGGATACAGCTGGCTGCTTTTCAGATTGTGACAACTTTTTTAGTTTTGCCACTTCCTGCTGAAGTTCTACAATTTTTCTTTCTTGCATCTCAATGATGCTTTCTTTCTCTATGATCCATTTGGTCTATGTTTTGACAACACTTCTTGCTGCCCTCAGCTGCTCAGTGATGTCTTCCACTTCTATTTACTTTGCTTCAGAAGCTGATGTAGACAAATCAGTTGCAGTTGGCTATTCAACCAAATTTTCTTCTTCTGCTGCAACAGTTTGTTCTTGTTCAGGAGGCTCTGTGAAACTGTCTATAAGGGTATCTACCATATCTATAGCCTGTTGAATTGTAGCCTCCTCCAAACCAACTTGCTCAGTTTCTGCCTCAGCTATCTATTCAAGGAATTCTAGAAAGTTATCAGATCTTTGGTTGTATTTTTGTGACATCTGGGCTACTTGGTCTATCTTCTTCCTCCATGACCTATTCTACAGTTTCTTTCAAATGAATTCTTGTAGACCTCCTAGTTCCAGATGCAAATTTCTTCTTTTTGCTCTATTTTTTGGTGACAGTAGGGGTCATGGGGTCAGTTTTTGATGCCTCTATTTCCCTTGTTTCACTTCTCTGCTCTGATAAGTCAGTTGCAGCTTCAGCAAACCAAACTTTCTTTTGTTTTTCTGCTCTACTTCTAGTTCCAGATCCTCTTCTCTTTTGTCTCTTAGCCTGTGAAGTTGATGGTTCAGGAGCAAGTTCTGTAACAGCTTCAGGGGCACCTTCTGCAGCTTCTTCTACAGCATCCTCTGCAACATTTTCTGCAGCAACTTCTGCAATACTTTCTGCAGTTGTTTCCTCTTCTACAACAACATCAGTAGTATTTGGCTCTTCTTCTTCCTCACTTTCATCCCCAAAAATGACATCATTTAGGTTAGAGTAAAACCTGTCAAAACTCCTAGGGTTTCCTCTAAAATGATGTTGGCAAATTAATTTGATAAGGCCATGATGGCGAAGGCTTCCTTTACCCTCCTGATATCTTTTTGCCATGTTCTTTAATTCTTGATACAAATACAAGGGAAGATTTACCCTAACTTATGGTTGTTGTCTACCATGTATGAGATGGTTCAAAATTCGTAGATGATGCCCTGACAACAACACATACTGCCCTTCACAGGTCAAAAACTTAATCACCCAGGTGGCTACTTCATCCCAGGGTTCCTGCAGACTGGCCCTTTTTAACCCTTTGCATGTGTTGTTATGGGTTAAGTATTCAGGTTCTCTATCATTTTCTTCTACAAACTGATTAACTACATTTGCCAATGTGTTCTTGCCGAGATCTAGTAATTGAAATTCCCTCTAATGGCGGCTCTGTAATCTGACTTAAAATTTTAGGGCTTACCTCAATAGACATGTCGTTGACATGTGCTCGGTTGTTTACGAACGTATGGGCAAACATGCCAGCTAAATCTTTAGAAGACCCATTGAATTTATCCAGAAATGTCATAAATCCTCCATCTTCAAAAATCTGCACAACTGCCAGATTTTCTCGGAGGTAATTGGTGTCTGCAGGCTCTGTTCTGATCTTTCGCCCCATTTTTCTCTGTTTAAAAATCGTACACTGCGGCTGCTGTTCTACTGCAGGATTTTTGGCTATTTTCTATTGCAAATTTGTAGAGTTTTAAGTTAGAACCCTCGTTGCCCTATTTCTCGTCTTCTTCTTCTTCTGGAATGAGCCGTATTCTGTACCTTTGTACCTCGCAACACGTCTTCAGAAAGAAGGATGGCACACATATCTACTTCTACACTGTACACCTATTCGTTAATAATTGCATGGATGTCCTTGCTGTCAGATCCACCTCATTAGTTTTGCAGATTCTCACGTGCATGTTAATTGACATTAAAAACTGGTGGCATATGGTTGCAGATTCTCAGTATTTCCAATGAGTGCAAAAATAGACCATGTCCTTGATTGACACGTGTCCCTTCTTCGCATGCAATTAAGAAAAAATCTTAATTTTGTCGTACCTTATTTTCTTGGATGCCACGTGGAAATGCTCTTTCCGAAAATGCAAATAAAATTTCATTTCGAAGATTATGACTTCATTCGAAGACAGGTCTTCATTCAGAAGACAAATCCTCATTTCGAAGATTATGACCTCATTTCGAAGACAGGTCTTCATTCCGAAGACAAATCCTCTTTGCAAAATTTTCATTTCGAAGATAGATCTTCATTCCGAAGATCAATCCTCATTCGAAGATTAATCCTCATTCCGAAGATCAAGTTGTATTGTGAAAGTAAATCGTCATTTGAAGACAGGACCCTCATTCGAAGATAGATCTTCATTCCGAAGATGATGCAGCAAATCGTCATTACGAAGACAAAGTTTCATTACGAAGACAAATTGTCATTAGAAGATAAAGTTTCTTTACGAAGATAAAGTGCAACATTCATTTTCTTGTCATTAGAAGACAATTTTATTTAGAAGATAATACGACGAGCATTATTTTTGGCATTCTTGTTAGAAGATTAGGCGGAAATCAATATTGTCATTCTTAAAACATGTTTTTAAGTATGCCAACTCTTATGAATACCTTTTATGCTAATGGTTAATTGTCACATACTATATACCAATCATTTTACAATGAAGAAATGTAAGAAATATATACCTGATAAAAACAGTTAATGCCAGTTTTGAAGAATGACTGCTTTTGTTGATATTCTGCTGAGATTTTCTGCAACATTTCAAAACAAGTGCACTAGGTGAATTTGTACAATGATGGTTCAAAAATTTCTCAAGGTTATGCATGCCAGAAAACTGGTTTTCATGCACACCAACTCAGTAGTGCCTTAAGAAAAGGTTTTCACTGCTTGAGTTATTCATTTTCTCTCTTTTTTTTTTTTTTCTTTTACCTCTCCTTTTCTCTCTTTTTTTCTTTTTTTCCCCCCCCCCCCCCCCCCCCCCCAAAAAAAATTTCATGATTTCCCTGACAACCATGCCCATGAAGGAATTCATACTCAGAATTTATTCATCTTTTTGTTTTCTATTTTTCTGATTTTTTTTGTATTTTCTATTTTTTCTTGAAATCCACTGATCATGTTGATTGTTTTGAAGTGGAAGAAGGATTCTCTTCCACTCTTGTGTATCCAAACTATCAAGTTGCTGCAAGAATTCTTCTTTAGTCAGAGGTGTATGGTATACCACGAGGCGATGCCCATTCACTACCAACTTTCTTCGTGACCCATCAATGGGGGATAACGAGCTGCTCCATTGTTGAATACCTCTTCAATCCAGTAAGGTCCCAACCATCTAGTTCTCAGTTTTCCAGGGAAGTCTTCATATTGAGAATCGAACAGTAAAGCCCAATCTCCTTGTTGAAGTTTCCTCTGCTTGAATGTGACTGTCATGCCACAACTTCCTCTGCTCTGAATTACCTCGGTTTGGTGCGAGCATCCAATCTAAGTTCATCCAATGCATTCAGCTGCAGAATCCTGTACATGCATGTACTGCGACAAGTCAATTCCAATTTCCAGTCTTGTGCGCAATGTTAGTAGCTCAAATTCAATAGGTAAGAGAGGCTTTTTACCAAAGACTAGTTCATAAGGTGTGAATCCAGTAGTGGACTTCCAAGTAGTATTGTAGGCCCAAACTGCTTGAGGTAATTTGTCTAGCCAATTTTTCCTATGAAAAGCTACTATTTTTGTCAAGATGCGTTCTAGTTCCCTGTTTGTTACTTCAACCTGGCCATTTGCTTGTGGGTGGTAGGGTGATGATTTCCTATGTTTGATTTCATACAATTATGTAAATACTTTTATGACTTTGGATGCAAATTGGGGTCCTTGGTCTGTGGTGATAGACCGTGGAGCTCCAAATCTCTGAAAAATCTGAGTATACAAGAAATCAGCGACCTTCTCTTCACGAGCATGTTTGAAAGCACGCACCTCTACCCACTTTGTCAGGTAATCAGTGCATACTAGAATATGCACCTTTCCTTGAGAAGGTGGATCAATAGGTCCTACAAAATCAAGCCCCCACCTCTCAAATGGTTCTAAAACCATTTGAGGCTGTAGTGGCATCTCATTTGTATGAGTGGGTTTCCCCATTCTTTGGCATGCATCACAATGCACGATGTACTTTTTCACATCCTTGTGAAGAGATGGCCAATAATATCCTATCCCCAAGATTTTTCTAACTGTGCTTTTTACAGAATAGTGTCCACCGAGGGTTCATCATGACAAGCTCTAAGGATATCATACACTTCATCCTTTCGGATGCACCTACGTAACACATGGTCGGGACTGCACTTAAAAAGCATACCCTTAATCCATTCAAAAGAAGAACTTCTGTTTGATCAATTGTTTTTTCTGTTTTGAGGTGAAATGTGGAGGAACTTTCCCTGTGACCAAATAATTGGCTATATCTGCAAACCAAGGTGATTGAGCTGATATAGCAAATAGTTTTTCATCGGGAAAAGTGTCATCAACTAATTCCCCTTCATACGTAGTTACGCAACTCTGGACAAGAAATCTGCAACAACATTAGCTTTTCCTGGTTTGTTGATTATGGTGATATCAAATTCTTGCGGCAACAACAACCAACGAATAATTCTTGCACTTACCATAGGTTTATTCATCAAATACTTAATGGTTGTATGATCTGTGTGAATAAATATTTGATAACTTTGTGATATAATGCTTGAATTTGTTGATGGCATAAATCACTGCTAGGAATTCTTTCTTAGTTGTTGTATAATTTTTCTCTGCTCTTGTCAAGTTTTTTCTAATGTTGTAGATGGTATAATGTTCACCATTATCAATTTGTCCTAATGCTTCTCCAATTGCTGTATTGGAGGCATCGATCTGAATGTGAAATGGTAATGTCCAATTAGGTCCTCTAAGCACGGGGTGGAGTTATCAATTTCTCTTTCGGAGCTTCAAATGCTTCACGACACTTTGCGGTCCGGGAGAATTCAGAATCTTTAGTCAATAAGGCAAACAGAGGACTGGCTATTGTACTAAAGTTGGGAATAAACCTGCGGTAAAAACCAATGTGTCCTAGGAAACTTCGACATTAGTCCGAGTTTTAGGAGGAAGGAGGTTCTTGATAATTTCAACTTTCTTTGGATCAACTTGGATCCCTTCGGGAGAGATGTGATGACCAAGAACTATCCCTTCCTTCATCATCATGAAGCATTTATCTGGATTTAAGGATAAGTGGTATGTTTCACGGCGTGTTAAGACTTTGTCAAGATTTTCCAATGTAAAATCAAAAGTTTGTCCACATCCTGTGAAATCATCCATGTAAATTTCAACACTTTTGGTGGTCGGATCAGCAAAAATTGCTAGGATTGCTCGTTGAAAAGTTCTTTGGGGCATTACACAAACCAAAAGGTAAAACCCTATAGGCAAATGTTCCCCATGGACATGTAAAAGTTGTCTTTTCTTGATCTTCAGGTGCAATCTGAATTTGATTATATCCACTAAATCCATCAAGAAAACAAAAGTATCTTTTTCCAGCAAGAGTATCTAACACTTGATCTATGAAAGGTAATGGAAAATGGTCTTTGTATGTCACCTTATTCAATTCTCTGTAGTCTACACATACTCTCATTTTTCCATTTTTCTTAGGAACTATTACCAATGGAGAAACCCATTGACTATCAAAAATTGGGTAAATGAATCCTACTTCCAGGAGTTTTTCAATTTCTTCTTTCACAATATCTCTTAAGGCGGGATTCAATCTTCTTTGAAATTGTCTAGTGGCTTGACTTCTTCGAGTATAGATCTTATGGGTACATATATCAGGATGAACTCCTGACATATCTTTGTAGTTCCAAGCAAAAGCATGAACATGCTTCTGCAAAACAACTATCAATTTTTCTTCCTCTTCCCTAGTAAGCTGGCTGTAGATATTCAAAAATTTGCCTGGTTGGACTTCTATTTGTTTTGTATTTAGAAGGACTGAATTCACTCCTTCATACTTGGTGATTAAGGGATTAAGAGGACATTGCTGAGATGGGAGAAACGAAGCAGTTTCTGTTTCATTGCTACTTGAGGGAAGCATTTCTTGTATGGAGCAGTGAGAAGGAAAAATCAGATGATGGTGCCATCCATGTGATAGTGAAGCAGAGTTTCCTTGTGATAGCACGAGATGATTCATCTTCAGATTTTTGATTCTCCTCATTACTTATCAAGTGTTGGATATTTGTTGCTTCCCCTTCTAAACCTTGTTCATGCGGAACATTCATCGGGATTGTTTCATTTTCTAAGTTTTACGTGTCACTGAGGTCTTACGTGTGTTCTCTTACTACTAAGGTAGCTAGTGTAGAAATGACCTCTTACGGTTCCTCATCCGAGTCGAGAAAACCATAAGCCGACCTAAAAATTTGCTAGATGGTTTTGCGGGAGGATATAAAGAAATTTGTTTTAGCTCAATACCATTTGAAATAGTCATATTTCTAGATCTGCATTCTATGAAGGCTTCTACAGTTGCAAGCCAAGGTCTTCCCAAAATAATGGGATATCCATGTGCTGAATTTCTTGGCTGTAAAACCAGAAAATCTGCAGGGAATTCCCAAGAAGAAACTTCTATAGGGACATCTTCAATGATTCCTTCAGGTTTTGCAAGCTGACCTATCAACCATTTCTAAAATTGTAAATGTGGGGTTGAGATGTTTGAGCTATAATTGTTCCATTGTATCTTTAGTCATGACATTTATTGCAGCTCCTAGATCCACTAAAACATTTGATATTGGTACTGAACCTATGGTGACTGTGATAAGCTGGGCTTCCTGGATCACTATACTTTGGAGGTAGTAGTTTTCCAGATAAGAGATCAGCTATCTTCCCTTCAACTTGCAGTCTTGGGGAATGCTTTCTTCTTTCTTCCTGCTCTTTTAATGCACAAATTTTGGACAATCTTTATTAATTTCTGGTATTTCCTTAATGGCTTGCAATAAGGGTAATGAGATAGTCAGCTTTTTGAGTTCTTTGACCAATTCTGACTCAGAAATTTTTGGTATTACATTAAGTCTTTCAGGATATGGAACTATCCTTGGTAATTGTTCTGCTTGTGTCTCTTTTTCTATTGTTGGATCCAATTTTTCTGTTTCTTTTGTTGGTTGGATTCTCTCTGGTTCTGATGATTCTTGCTCTTCATTATCTTTGGTTTCCATTAAAACTGGTTCAGGTACAACTTTTCTTGAACGGAGTTGAATATCACTACAATCAAGAACATTAATTTCAATATTTTCTTCGAGCTTGACCACATAGACAGGAGGTGTCTGTCTTACCTATTTGGATTAGTGGTAGGTGAGGTGGCAATTGAGGTTGCTTCACTTGCTTATGTTTGTTGTTGTTTTTCTTGAAAATTCTGATTAGGTGCGGGCAACAAATCTTGAGTTTGACCTTGATTCCTTTCTTGCCTTGGATAGGAGTGGTATTCTTGATTCCACTATGGTTGGTTTTGCACCCAATGTGGATTAGTCGATTTTGATTCCAAGTTGGATTGTTTTGATTCCATGAGGGGTTGTTTTGATTTGATTCAGGTGGGTTACTCCAATTTGATTGTGGCCATTCTTGGGAATTTGTCCATTGAGGATAATTCCAAGGACGTTGGGGTGGTTACGATTGTCCCCAAGGCATAGTACCGGGATTATGCCCCCAATTTGTAGGAAAACGAGGGGGATTTTGATATTGAGAGAAATTTCCCCCTTGTTTTGGTCCAATATAGTTGAGTTCCTCGATCTGGTTTTCTAACACGGTTTTGAGTTGTGGTAGCAGGTGGCATTGATCGGTTGAATGCCTTTTTGAACGAGATACTACAAATGGGTGAGATGGTTGTTTTATTCAAAGGACATTCCTGCAAAGCATGTTTACTTCTACATCTTGGGCAATAAATTGCCAAAGGTTCTATGTTTTTAGCTTTTGCCAGAGATTTCCCCTAAAGTAGTGTTTAGATGCACTAGGATATCAGTTTTGAAATTTGCAAGTTCCTCTATCAGGTCCTTTACATCAGTGCCATTTGTGTGGCTTTTTCTTCTTCTCTGCTTAGTGCGAGAGTAATTCCTGTAGAGATCCATAATTTCCTCATTACTGAGAGTGGTTACATCCCCTTTTCCCATTAAATCTAGAACTTCTCTGGATTCATCTTGCAATCCTCTCAAAAAGATGGTTTTACACAATTCTGGTTCTACTAGTCCACATCTCCTTTGAACAAAGGAGAACCTATCAAGGTAATCTTCCAAGGTCTCATCATCTTCTGCTTGATTCTAAATAACTCATCCTTTCTATTCCTTACACGGCAGTATTCATGATATTTGTCTAAAAAGACAGTCTCCATTTGATCCCGGGTTCTTATGGAATTTGGCTCTAAGCTCATGAACCGGCGTAATCTTTGAATCCTTGAGAGTTGAGGGAAAAACCTTAAGTTTTTTATTGTCATTTATATAATCATAGGTCGACATACTACCTTGAATTCAAACAAAAACTGGTCAGGATCTTCAGATACAACACCTCGGAAGGTTGGAAAAACTGAAGGTGAAATGGTCTTCATGGGACAGTTTTGTGTTGGATTCAGATTAATAGGATATTCAAATGTTATGGATGGTTGGAGTATATCCTGATCATCCCCTGCATTATGAACATAGCCATGTTGGCCATCTGCATTGCCTCCTTTTGCCATAGTTTCTTGTTTCCTAGGAGAAGTTAAAGCTTCCCAAATTGTTCTCTCAAGAGGTCCAAGCTTTTCTGTTGATGAGTCTGATGAATTATCTTCCTTAAGATATTATGTTGATACAATTGGTGATTTCCCTTTCTCAAAATGTTTTACTGATGGTGAGATTGGTGATTTTTCTATCAATCTTTCAGGTAGTTCAAACACAGGTGATTCACCCCTTAGGCGTGAAGATCTCCTTAATGGAACAATCCGAGGGATCCTTTGGGGTCTCCCTAGACTTACTCATTCATGTTTACTCCTAAATGACATAAATTAAGTCAATAGTTGTTATCTTACTCTCTTGTTATATTCAGATTTTAACTATGAATGTTCAGAGTTTAGTATGATTACAGCTATTGGACTATTTGTTTTCTTCTGACAACACTATATCCCCGACAACGGTGCCAAAATGATGCGTAGTCGTTATACCATCATTAATTCTCAATGAATCTGTCAATCCAGGGCAGTGTACAAGGCTATCTACGGGAGAAGAAGTGAAACAGCTATAACTTAGGTCAATCTAGGGCAACAAGTCTTATTGGTGGAACCGGTTTGTGGGGGGTTTTGGAACATTCCTATCTCTAAATTGCATGAATTAAATCTTAATCTAAGTTGCAGAATTGGAAACTAATCACTAACTGCAGAAATGAAGTCCTAATTACAATTGCAGAATAAGACCTAATTATATTGCAGAATTAACAGTTGCAGAATTGAAAGTCTGATCCTTATTGCGAAAGGAAATCTAATTACTTTTGCGGTAATGAAAGTCTAGATCTAATGTGGAAATAAAAACTATCAAAATTCTATAATGAGAAGGTTGTCAATCTTACATTCGATTTTGATGACAAAACATAAAAATGTAGGAAATTCTTTGAAAAACGGTAAATTCTAAAAATAACGATCTGAAAATAAAGTGGAAGCTTTTGAAAGTAAGATTACAACTAAAACTTTAAGCACAAGATTAAACTTAGCATAAATAAACTAATACTGCAAATATTGTCAACTATTCACAAGCAATTTGCATAACAAGTTCTATAACTCATTACTGCTGCAGCAAAATCAGAATAAAAACCTGCTTTGTTAGTCCTCCTCCTAGGTGCGGAAGTGGCCGACCTCTTTGTCGAGAAGAAGGTGTAAGTCTCTCTCTCTTTCTAAATCTTAATCACACTCATTTACAAGTAATTTGAAATAGAACTGGTGCACTTTATTGATCAAAAGACATGATTACAAGAATTCTGTTGAAAAACTGTTACGAGACTGTAACAGTCAATTTCTAGTTATACTCTGTATTTTTTGCTAGCTTCCTTTCTCTATTTTCTATCTATCTGCTATTACTACTAGGCTCAACCTGAATGGGAGCAATATTTATAGCTATCCTATGATCTGATTACAAACAAAGAATATCTCAAAAGATCTAATCCTACAATCTTGCAACAAATTCTGGTTTTATCCTAGAAGAGGACTAAAACACGATCTTTCCCTTAATGATGGATTTGGTCGGCAATGACGGCAAAGACAGATGGAGGATATTTCTCTTTACTTTTTCCAACCTTTATTTCCCTTTTCTCGGCTTCAAAAATCGGTCAAAAAGGTCAAAAACACATTATGTTCTTCATTTCGAAGATAAGTGGCTTCATTCCAAGACGGTGCGGTTTTCATTTCGAAGATCGCTCATTCGAAGATCTTGCATTCTCATTCCGAAGATCGCTCATTCCGAAGATATTGCATGCTTCATTCCAAAGATCCGCTCATTCCGAAGACGTTGCATTCTTCATTCGAAGATCCGCTCATTCGAAGATCTTGTGTTTTCTTCATTAGAAGATATCTGTTCATTTCGAAGATACTTGGAATGAACAAATGTATGCTTTTCCATTGATTTCTTCTGCATCTCTCAGGTGGGTTATCTCCTAAGATCAAATTCTAATGGTCTTCATCCCTTTCCTCATGTGAATTCCATGCCTTGCTATTTATGGACAGCTGGCTGGAATTTACATGGGAAAGACCAATTTTCTTTGCACGACAACAGTTTGCTTGCATCTTGTTGCCAGATTTAGGTGAAGTAAATGCTTGAAACAAATCAAAATATGATTAGTGAAATGCTGCTATTATTCTAAGCATATCCCATTGTAGCAAATCATAGCAAAAAGAACACAAAACTATGCAAAAAGTTGTAAAATCAGCATATAATATTTCAAATACATTGATCATGCAAAATGGTTAATATACATCATATTAAATCAACTTAACTAACATATCAGATAAAACATAAGAGTTTATAGGCATTTTTAGTGTACAAAACATGTTATGATTGAGGCATTTCCAGGCCTCATCAATGACCCACTATCGTGTCTACCAATGCGTCGATGCTCGAAAAGGGAATATCATCCTTAGAAATCACTTTGTTTAGATCTTGAAAATCAGTGCATATGCGAATCCTCCCGTCAGGCTTCTTGACGGGCACCATGTTGGACAACCATGATGGGTAATCCATGTAGATGACAAACTATGCTTCCAACAAATTCTACAATTTTTCCTTGACCATAAAGTCCACTGTTGGGTGCATCTTGCGTAGTTTTTGCATTACAGGGTTGACTGTCAGATCAAGCATCAGGTTATGCATGACTAGCTGCGAATCTAGCCCTGACATGTCTTTGTAGGACCATGCAAACACCTCCTTCTTTTATTTAAGAAGGGAAATGTAGTCAGATTGCTCTTCAGGGGATAGAATTACCCCAAGCTTGATAATTTGTGGATTCATTGGATTTGAGCCAATGTCTACGTCAGTTGTCTCCTCAACTGACATGTGTGACCTGTCCTCCAACTGATATGGAGTCAGGATCAAGTGGATATCATTTACTAAATTGAGATCTACGTTGGGAACCTCGGGTTCCTCTTTAGAATGGAAGATATCTTGAGTTGGCCCAGGGGTGAAATGAAGCATCTCAGCAAAAGGCCAATAATTTGATGGTGATGGTGGTGAATTAGCATGATCCTAGCCTATGGCATCTAGGTCTAGATGCAAGGGCCATGCTGGATCGATTGGATTGTGGATGGGGGTGGTTAAGTCAATGGAGATCATGTTGATGAAGTTATTTTGGTCTCCATTACATGATCTCCGTGCTTTGGATTTGGCTTTGGAGGTATTGACATGAATGGATCGGCCCTATGTGTGGATATGAGGATAGGGTATGCCATCAGCACTAATTTTGTTATGGGGTCTCTGGGCGAAAGTTGCTCCCGATATGCCCAAAGTGGCAGATTCAACTTTTTGTTCCACTAGGTCAGGTTTATGCGCCACTCATGCCCTAGCCTTATGCCTAGTTGTCCAAACATTTCATCAATGTCGACGGGGTGATGGTGCTATCGTGCATGATTGAGATATTCCATCTCAGTTTCATCTTCATAATCACTGTCAGAGATCCAAAGGCCTTCATTAGCTTCGACAACTATTTATGACATGTTAGGCTCATCCTGCTTGAACAAATTGACATGGTTCCAATAGGGTTGTTCCGCTCTCTATGGGGGGACTTGATTTTCCTGAAGTGGCACTTGCTCGATGGGAGCATTGAAAGGGAATATTGTCAAGAGACTTTCTTGATAATCATCCATGAGGACCACCTGTGAATGATTGTTATCTGACTTGAAAGGGTCCCATGGTGCTATTTCATATGTTGACTCATCCTCAAAATATTCTTCTTGACCTTGTCTATACCATTCTTATGGGCGAGTCCTCGAGATTTCTCCTCTCTCGAGCGAAGGGAAAGGGTTGTTAATGCCAACAAGGTTAGTTGTCAACAATGGGAGATAGTCCCCCAATGTATATGTCATGTTGGGATTGGCATATGGATCCAATGCCAACCCATCCTTGTTGCCTATCCCTAGGCCTTGCATATTCTCCACCAAGATGTCAAGGGGTAGGGGGTGGTTAAACCCCACTCTTGATTTGTCGTATGGCATTTGATACCTTGGTTGGCATAGTACCCGCACTCCTTGCTCATATCTACCTAACCCATATCCATGCCAATTGCATTGGCCAAGATATCTTAGAGCGAAGTCTGGATTAGACAAATAATTGATATCTTTTGTGAAAGGCTCTTCATCTTCTTCTTCTTGCATGCATGGTTCAATGCCATGATCAAGGCCCATACACAAAGTTTGTCTGATTGGGTGGGTAGCCTAGGGGAACAATAGTACCAATGGAGAGGCGAGGTCTCCCCATGTCCTGCATGGACTCCAGTGTGGGTGTTGCTATAATATTCCACACTAGATACTCCCCCAGGCATGTATTGGCCATTTCAACAATGATTGTTGGCGATTGGGGGGGAGGGAATGGGAGTTATTCCCAAGTCCACTCCATGTCGAGTGGACTAGGTGCCTCGACCTTCATTCTACTAGGCACATCCTCGGTAGAGATGGTTGAGATTGAGGGTGGTCCTTCTTCCACGGGTTTCTTTCCCTTGTCCTTTATTGGGGCCACCGTAGGTGGTGTCATTGGTGAAGGACTAGCCAATGAAGATGGACCCAGCTGGGGGATTGGTGGACTTGATAGTGGGGATGCCTATAAAATTGGACCCTATTTAGATGGATTTAACTAGAAATCCAAGTTTTTTGATGGAAGGGTTGACTGCAGCATTAGTTGCACTGTGTTGCAATACTTGAAGGGTTCTAAGTCCATCGGGACTACATTCACTTGCCCTTCAAATGTATACTTCAAGCACTGATGTGCTATTGAAGGGACACACTTCATGTCCCTAATCCATGGCCAGCCCAACAAGATGTTATAGGCCATTTCTCCCTCCAATATGTGGCATAATATAGGGATTATTTTTTGTCCCACTTGGATGGGTAGGACAATTGTGCCAACTGTCGAGCATATCGCATCATTGAATGCTCACAACATGTAGGTGGAGGCCACTATGTGAGATGAGAGAAACTTCAAATGTTTCAAGGCCGCTGTCATTATGATATTACTAGATGAGCCAGTGTCCACCAATACTCTTTTGTACAGGATCCCGTTGACTCATGCGATAACGTGTAGGGGTGGATCTGCCATGTCATCAGTTACTGACTTTAATTCATCCTCTCTGAAGGTGATGACTGGGTCAGTGCATCTTTTGACATGTCCCACAAAGTTGTTGAAGGAATTTGCCTCGTGGGGCTGCACCTCGATGGATTTTAATATCTCCATTAGAGCTTCTTGATGGGGCGGTGATTGTTGTATTAGCTCATAGATGGAGAGCCTAGCCAATGTGGTCCTCAAGCTTTGGGTGAGCTTGGTCCGAATCGTGACCACTGGTCTAAGTAGAGGAGACTGCGTAGGATGCTATTGTTGTTGGGACATTGTGGGCACCTCTCCTGCAGTCATCGTGAGAGCAGCTATGCTTGGATACCTCCTATTATGAGTCACTATACTAATCATTTTGACATACCCCTGCATTGGGAAGTTCTACGTTACTTCATTGACTTGGAGGGTTTTTATCGATGCATCATGGGCGGGCAAGGGGTATTTGAAGACCTCCATATTTTGGTTGGATGGTGCTATGGGATTATCCACCACTAATGTTTTGTTATCTATTAGATCTTGCACCAAGCCTTTAAACGTCCAAAAAACATTAATATCGTGCCCCCTCAGTCGATGAAACCTATTGTACAATTCTTCCCTATAACCTTTTGGTTTCGATGCGTTGGGGTCTATAGGTTGGACCTCTGGTAGGTTGATCAAATTCACCATAGAAAAGCGATCAAATAGGGAGTCTTTGGACTCCGTATAAGGTGTGAATTCTCACCGAGGGCGACGCTGCTGATTCTACTTTTGCCGATTATTCTCTTGTTCATAATTGTTAGGAGGGACCACCTAATAGTTAGCCTTTTGAGGTTGTATTGCTTGTGTAGGCTTAGGGACGTTGATTGCAACCTGATTAACCATAGTGGGTTTTGGTTGCGTGGTCCCTGTCTTGTTGTTGTTCTTAGACCATTCTTTCTTTTTTGGCTTAGCAATTTCACCATCCTAAATTTTGATATCTTCAATAATTCTGGCTTGTGCCAGAGCTTCTTCTAAAGTGGCATATTGCTGCAGCTACAATAGCATAGAGATCGATCTCAAAAAGCTCTTTGAGAACATTTGTGTAAGATCAGACATGGGGGGAAGGTAGGGCAGCTTTGACATCAATGTCCTCCATCGATTCCCATATGCTGCCATGGTTTCCTCCTCATATTACCTGAGGCTGGCCAGATCGCTTAGTGACGCCTTCTTCTTGGTGTTGAAGGCAAAGCATTCGAGGAATGCATCCACTAGATGATCCAAGTTGCAAATGCTATGCTTTGGTAGTTTAGTGAACCAGTCCGAGGCAGGGCCTACGAATGTGGTTATGAATGTTATTAATAACAAAGCATCATTATCCTGAATGCCAAAGCATTGGCTTAGGAACCTAGTTACATGTTCTTGAGCATCCTCCTCCCCCCTAAAGGTTGCCAACTAGGGTAGCTTAAAATTCTTAGGGTAAGGAGGTGTTGGCATTGACATATGCACTGGGTGAATGTGAAGTTGTCATAAAGTGGGCTTTTGGGGCCCAAAATTTTTGGTTTCCACAGATGCTAAATGCTATAACAATGCTTTATATGCATTAGAGGACTTAATATATTCCTTCGTGGCTTGTTCCCATTGCGCATTGCAGGGAACTGGAGGCCTATAGAGAAGTGGCCGGATAGCACCCCCTCTACCTTGATAGGGCATTTCAGCCCACTATTCTTCTTGTTCATACTCGTCATAGGATTCCTGAGGAGTTACTGGGTGAGACCTATGAGCATGGATAGGTGCCCATGGAGGGTATCCCTCATTGTTTCTAGGAGTGGCCTCCCGCTCATGCCTAGGTGGTCTTAGAGGCAGCACTTGGTAAGGTCTTGGAGACCTATCTTGCACTATAGGGTTGTGCCTCTCATATGCCTCTACTCTCTAACCACGAGGGGTTGGGACCCTCTCAGGCACAAAATTCTAAAGGATCTCATCTGTTTGACATCGAATGTGCTCTTTGCTGAGGTGATACAGATGTTCCAACTATTGTTGGTCCTGCTCAAGTTGCACAATCTGTGCTTGGCGGGCAACATGTCTGGCGAGTGCTAGGTTGATTTGATCTACCGTATTGATCCTAGGAGGCCTAGATGCCTCTCCTACATACCTATCATGGCCTCAATTATTCGAGACCTCTACAGGTTGCTTCCCTCTATCGAGGTTGGCAACATTCACCTGAGGCTCTGGCCTCGATAGGTGATCATGATATATAGTAGGTGCGAAGGTGTATTGATCCCATGCTATATGTTGCTCTTGAGGGATGCAAAGGTATTCCTTGTACTCCCCTTCATATATGTGAAAGGGGTGGGCAGAGTTAGCTCGCCCTACCTGGAGAGCCTTGTGCTCTAGATTTGGCTTGGTGTTTCTAACAACGATAGGGGGTAGAGGAGGGATATCAAAATCATGTGGCCTCTCCTTGAAGACCCCCTATTGTTCAAACACTTTATCACACGGTGACCACTCATAGCGAGCATCTAAGGGAGCTCTCCTATGGATATACCCCTCCTGGAAGGGTGTGTGTTGGGTGCTATGCTGGTCGGGAGTGCCCCCAGAAGGGGTGCCCCTATAGTCCCATTCTGTCAGGGTGTGGAGGTGACTGCCTTGTGTGTCAGGTCACCAAGGTGGTATGACCAAATCCTTGGAGCTGTGATGGAGGCGACTTGTGCCCCCCTGGACATTCTCTATAGCGTCTGCCCATGATTGGGCTTGGCTGCGGGTGAATACCATGGTGATATCTCTCTACAAGCTATGTAGGTTTTTATCTTTTGTTTATGATTTTTCTAATTTTTATGTTACACTAAGCAGAAAAGACCACACACACACAAAGCAATGATTATCTCATTTAAAGATTAATGGTGTGTCCTAGACCAAGTTTAGTGTGTTTTGATTTTTTGTTTTGTTTTGAAAGTTTTTGTTAAGAATGTTTAAATGCAAAATGATGGCTCTTATGACTCCCAAAAATGGTCACCCCTTCGATATACCCTTGCAAGGCCAATATACCAACCTCTCTATATACCCGCTCTTATGTGAGGGAAACTATAGGTACATGAGAGCAGATGGTACATGGAACATAGGCGGTACGAAAGGGGGATCACCCTATTTATGACACCTACCATAGAAGACTTATCCTCATGCACTGGGAATCACCCCAGATACACTCGGTCAGATTTTGTCAGGATTTACGTCTAGCAACAGTAGAGATCGGGGTAATGGATGCAACATTCAAGCCAAGGTGGTGATGAAATCCACCATTGGTCTTGATCAAGGGCTAGGGTTTTATGACCAGATCCTTGGTTTTAAAGTGCCATGTGATGTGTATGGGGTTATTTTTATTAAGGAAATGTAAAAATGCAGCAACAACTTTCCCTAAGCAAGCAAAAATAGATAGAAATAGAAAACCAAAAACAAAAAAATGGCAGAGACTATTGAGAACCCCTACCTTTTCTCTGCCCACATCGACTGCTTCTGAATTTCTGCTCCATAACTAAATAGAGAGCTATTCATCCCTAGGTGATATGAATAACAAAACTATATTCGTCATAGGGTGAGACAAATTCTCATTCGTCCCTGGATAAGACGAATTATAGTCTACATTCGCCATAGGCTGGAACAAGCAGTAGTCTAGCGTTTGAAAAATGGTACCTACAAGCAAGAAAAAAACTTTTGATTAGATTCTTGATCTTAAAAAATAGAGGACATAGTCCCACTATGATCTCCACTGAAAGCACGAGGATACAGAAGAGAAAAGGAAACACTAAATGCGATGCATGCGAAGCAAAAGCTAACGCTAAAGTCCTAGAAATTGAAATTGTATAAAAGGAAAAAGAATGAGTGAATTGAAATGAAACAAAGAAAGTATGGAATGCAAAACCCTTTTATTGATATGATTTTGAATCTTGGTTACAATCCATCTCCTCCATTTTCAGGGGCTAGGAGCGTTAACATTACTTCGTTTACAATCATGTATTAGCAATCCTTCTTCCACATGCCCACATGTAAAATGGGCGGACCAAAACGTAGCCACCGCTTGTGTTGATAAGTCTTGACTCCTTGCTACTTCTCTAATGTCCAGATCCAAGAGGGCACTGCAAGTGAAATAGTCCAAAATCTCGTCGCAAATTTCTAATCGTTCTGAGGCGGGATGAATAAACCTGCAACAAAATGGACCAAAAGCACTGCTCTAAATCTCCTATCTTGAAGGCTTGAGATGATCTGCAAAGTTAGGGGTTAGGTAAAATAGGGTGTTTTGAGAAGACCCAGAAGGTCAAATTTCTCCAATTCGGCCTCTGTCACTAGAAATTTGATGATGTTACTTGCATGTTAGTAGAGGCAAAAAACAATAGAAACATGGTCAAAATTGCTCAAAACAAGATGAAATTTAAACTACAAGCTATTGAAGCAGCCTAGAACAAAATGCAAAAATAATAGTAAGAAAATCTGCCACAAATTCATAATCATTCTGGGATGGGACGATTAGACCTGCAACAGTGCAGGGGGCACCCGTGGGTAGGACGCCCATCGTTTGAAGCTTTGTTTCAACACCAATCCACTTGGAATTGGTACAAAAACTCTTATTGAGTGTTGTCAGCAAATTTGATAGGACAATGTGACCAGATGTCAAGTTTTGGGGTTTGGATTTGTGCTTCCAATAGTCACCCAATGACCTCCTTTGTAAAATATATCAAGGATGTGAAAGGCACAAATTGCAAGATGTGAGGCAGTAAAACGGTAGCACTTCGTTGCTCAAAATGCTCCTCCTTTGTATATTTTTGGGGTGAGAAGACTCACCATTTTATAGACCTGACAGGCCTCTATGTATGGGCATGCAGAGGCACCACTTGGAAATCATGCCTCCCTAGGAGGGAGGAGATTCCTCCCTATTTTGGGACTTCATGACTGCCCTTGTAACAGCCTCTAACGCTCAAAAAGGCTCACTCACCCTCACATGCAAGGAAGGAGGAGTTAAGTGGCAAGTCTGAGCTGCCATTTGTCAAGATTTGACTTTTTCCCTGTTGAACCTGCTATTCACCCCACCCAAGAGCGAATTCTACTAATTGTCCTTGGGTGGAACGAATACCAGTCTATACTTGTCCCGGGGTGGGATGAATTTGGAGCAAAATTCTTGAAAGGTGCCAAATTGATCTTTGAACTTCCAAAACTATTGCGTGAGTGGTTAGCACCATTGTTTAACCTCTGAGGGCTGCCCTAGGGGCTGTGTGTGTCAATACGATTAGTGTTTGCAGTCACATAATCAGATTGGTGCTGTTTTGGTGTCTACACAACTATACTATCATAGAGAAAGAATTCCTTGTAGTAGTGCACACTATTAATAAGTTCCACTATTACATTACAAGTTATAAAATTTTTGTGCATATAGATCATGCATCCATCAGGTACTTAATGAATAAACCTGTAGTGAGTGGTAGAATTATTAGGTGGATTTTATTGTTGTAGAAATTTTATGTAACCATTATTGAGAAAACCAACAAAGATAATATTCTGGTAGATTTTATCTCTAAATTAATTTCTCAAGACCATACAACCATTGAGGATCAATTTATAGATGAGCATATTTTTTCTCTAGATTAATAGATTCCATGGTACGTAGATATGGCTAATTATTTAGCCATCGGTAAAGTATCTCCTACACTCTCACCTCGAGAAGATCAAACATAAATAGAAAAGAGTGCAACATTTTCATGGATTGATGGATGTTTGTTTAAAACTAAGCCTGATAAAATCATGAGAAGGTGTGTTGCAAAAAATGAGACCACAAAAATTCTCAAGGTTTACCATGATGAACCATGTGGTGGTCATTTTGTAGGAAAGAGGACTACTTTTAAACTATTGCAGGCTAGATATTTTTTGCCTTCTTTATTTAAAGACGCAGTCAAACATGTGAACCAATGTGATCAATTACAAATAATGGGTAGACCAACTCTCCGAGATGAGATGCCACTATAGCCCCATGTGCACATTGAGCCTTTTGACAAATGGAGGATGGACTTTGTGGGTCCCATCAATCCACAGTCAGTTTGAAAAAGGTATATTCTTATTTGTACTGACTATGTGATGAAAATGGGTTGAAGTGTATGCACTACAAGATTTAAAGGAATAAACTATAGCCAATTTCCTATATGAGTCTATTTTCATTAGATTTAGGGTTTCCAAAGAAATCACCACTGATCAAGGACCTCAATTCACCTCAAAAATGATTTAGGAATTGATGCAGCAATATCGAATTTGACACAATAAAACTACCCCCTATCATCCACAAGCAAATGGGCAAGTGGAAGTCATAAATAGGAAGTTGGAAAATATTCTTACAAATATGGTTCAACAACACTAAAAATATTGGGTAATTCATTTACCGGAGGTAGTGTGGGCATATCGCACTACCTGGAAGACTACCACTAGATTTACACCATTCCAATTGGTGTATGGAAAAAATACCATGATGCCCATTGAATTTGAAATCAAAACCCTACGAACTATTGTAGCATTAAATTTAAATTTAGATGCTACACAAAAAGACCAAATTCAACAACTTAACTAGTTGGATGAACATCGACAGGATGCTTTACAATGAATGAAACTTATGCAGAAGTAGAGGGTCTAGTGGCATGACTGCTACATTCGGCCAAAATAGTTCAAACTAGGGTAATGAGAATTATTGTATGATTCTTGGTTCTAGGATTGGAATGGAAAGCTTATGTAGTGTTGGATGGGACCATATGAAGTAATTGACATTATCAAAAATGGTGTTGTGCACGTTCAAACCATAGACGAAAGCAACATTGTTTTGACAGTCAATAGTCACCGGTTGTGAATATATCATACACCACCAATCCACACGAATGAGTCTAAAGTAGGCATATGGGAGACCCTATCATGATGAAAAATATCTCAAGTAGTTGACGGATGCGTGTGCGTTTGTAGAAAAAAAACATTTTAAAATTTAAAAGTTTGTTTTCAATTTTATTTTATTTAATGCTTTACAGGAATTCATGCCCTGAATGTAATTTGTAGGCATCCTAGGAAACCTAGGCTTATTAGGCACATAATACATGATTCGTTTTTTACGTTTTATGTATGTACATTTATTTTGCTAGAAACTGTACCCTAAATGCAATCTGTAGGCATCTTGGGAAACCTAAGCCTATCAAGCATAAAATCTATGGTACCCTACGTTTTCAAACATTTTAGGAGGTTAAAGGAATGAATTAAGTGCAAATACTAGCAAAGAAGGGGGTATTTACATCTAGATATACAAGTGTCTACTTTATCCAAAAAGTAGATACTTGTATACGGTCAAGGTGGTGGATGCTGATTTTATCACCAAGGAAAAGCATTTGTATCCAGATCAATAAAAGGTGCCTAACTGTAGGTCAACTAAGTGGGCGTTGATTGTCCAACCAAGAGAAGGTGCCTATATTCCATGCATAGAAATAGACACCTATATTTGTAACATTATGAAGGTGTCTATATCCATGAAAGTGCATATCTCCCATATACATTAGACAATAAAAAAACTCGTTTGATGTAAAAAAAAATAAAAAAATGTGTATTTTTCAAGTACCAACATGTCCAATAAAGGTTCTTGTATTCATAATAATAAACAATCCCTATATCTGTACTTTAGCAAAAGGTGTTTGTCTCCTAGCAAGCAGGTACCTATCTTCGCACTTCAATGGAAGGCACCTGTCTCCTAGAAAATGATCACCTATCTCCGCACTTCAGTGGAAGGCGCTTATCTCCCAACAAACATACACCTATCTCCCATACAAATAAATATACCTATATTCTAACACAGAGATGACTTCTATATTTGGAATTGGAGAAATCGATCGATGCCACGTTGGTATCAAAATCCACACAATCAAAGTCAAATTTTCATGGTTAAAAGTATGTTTGTTTATCTTTTTACCAAAAAAATATATTTACTTGATTTTTAAATTGAAAAGTTCACTATTTTTTTGTCAGTGATTCATGCATGCTCCCAAGGCAAAATAAACAACTTCCAAGGAGGGGGCATGTGTCATCCCACAATAAAATAAAACTTCCACGTTTTCTTTAGTTTTTTGCACAAAATATCAAGATTAATAACATAGTAGTACCCCATGAAGATGCAAGTTGATGCGATTTTTGCATGAGAGAAAAACCACACCGATCATTTTTTTTGAATATAATGTTGTCACGCATTGGCCAATCACATTGCACCACAGAAATTCACATATAATATATCATGAAACACCATTAAGGTACATACCAAACTTTCTATTATGTATATGAATAATTTTTATAAAGAAATATTTCTATATAAATTACTGGCACATGTCCCACGCAACTTATACCTAATCATACGAGTCCCAAACATGTACTATACCCCGTGGTGCAAATCAAATGGAAGGAAGAGATTGTATTGGTACCCGTATACAATCTAGCACATGATTTTAAATGAAATTATGTAGATTACCTATAATAAATATTGATTAAAGGAGATAGGTGCCTTGTATGCACAGATACAATCACATGATTTGGCATGTTATAAACAAAAAAAAATACCTATTTTTGCAAAACATAACAAAATCTAGAGAATAGAGTTGTGACCGCCATGGAAAAATCTACTAGCCATGCTGTAGACACGGAAAATTGACCCACTTTGAGTGGGCAATCTTCCTTAGTGCCCCTAAGAGGCCCTCAACCCCTGCCAAGAGCAAGGGAAGACCTCTTTGCCCCTCTTTTTAATTTTTTTATCTTTTAGCGAAATCGTGCCCCGTCTTTACGAGGCGCGACTTCGCGCAAGCGATATCGTGCCCCGTTAGGATGGGGCATGACTTCGTTATTTTAACCTAATTTTTAATTTAATTTAATTTTATTCTTTTGAGCCCACTTAGACCCAGGTTTAAACCCTCCAGCATGTTTTGGCATCGGCTTTGGGTTTATTTTGCCCACCTTTTTCCTTCGATTTCATCTATAAAAGGAAGGATGTTCTTGCCAAATCATAAGATGCAAAGTTTTTAAGTGCAATGTGATATGCGATTAGTGCAAAATTTTGATTATTGATTAAGCTCAAAATATTTATGATAGTTCATTCTTCTTCCTTTGTTTTCTCTACTGCAAGCTAACCCCGAAGTGCAAATTTTGGATTTGATCTTCTATTGCGTGGATTGGATTGATTTGTTGTGTGACTTGGTGGATCCATGGTGTAGTTCGGAGAGATAGAGTGCCCGCTCGGATACTTCAATCTTCTCTACCTACTTCTATGATGTCCATTAGGGTTTGCTTACTTTGTTTTTGGCATTTATTTCATCTTCTGCACTCGCTTTTTATTTTTCATTAGTCTACAGTGATATCACGCCCGACATTAGCGAGGCGTGACTTCGCTTGCCCTAATTAGGGTAAATTAGTCTACAGAAGTGAAATCGTGCCCCATCCAGGTAGGGCACGACTTTGTTGCTACGTTATCGTGCCCGCTCCAGGTGAGGCATGATTTTGCCCTAGGGCACATCGAGGGCAATTTCTAGATTCTATTTTCACTATTGCATTCCATTCTGCTTCTAGATCATACTGCTGCATTCTATTTTCTATTCTCTATTACTGTATTTCTATTTTATGATTAATTCTCCAAAGGTCAATTTTTACTTTTGTATTAAAAGGTCATCTAAAAGGACCTAGGGGGCTTGACTGTTGCACCTCCAAGATCTATTACACAATGGCCTAAGCAAGCCCCCTAATGCTAATTCTATTTTTTAGTGTTTCATGAGTGATCTTGTAGAAACAGGTATTCTTGATATCATTGGACAAGAGGTAGAAAAAGCTAAATCAACCACCGGTCTAGATAAGTGCTCTAATCATTCTATTGGTTGAAGATCTGATTTAATTATTGATTCTTAGGCATATGAAAGTGAAAGGCATTTAGTTTGCATCTAGGGATAATTTATATGCATCTATTTTGTATATCTTTGCTTTAAAGGTTTTCTAAAATAAACCCTAGGTTAGTGAGCATCCAAAATAAAGAATCATTTTAGGCTAGCTCTTGTATGCTTGCATTCTATTTTCAACTATCCTATTCTATTTTTTGCATTGTCCTTTATCTTTTCTAGCTTAGATCTAGAAAGGCCAAACTTAGGTGTTTGTCTTGAAACTGAATACATCAAACTATCCCAAATATCCTGAGGACTTGGAGCGAGTCCTTAAACCATTCCTGGTGAACCCTTCCCCTAGCACCGAGTGTAGAGAACAACATACCCCCATGGTTCACCCTAAGGTTCTCTCCTTGCAGATCCAGCCTTTTGTTTGGGAATTGTACGTGGTAGGGCAATTTTCCCCCTCTACATATTTGGTGAACCCGACGTGAACACCTCCTTTTCTTTTAAACACTAAGCAAGATCATTAATTCTATTTGGAAAAATATTTAAGTAATTAAAATTTCTTATTAGTGTTTTCCCCTATTTTTTTTCACTACTTCTAATGGCTCCTTTCCTTAGAAGTCAGAGGAAACAATTAGAGTCTGATTATGTTCCTTTGGAAGATGATCAGATTGATAGGGAAGACCCTAATGTAGATCCAGAAGAGCAAGAAGAGGTAGACATGGAAACTGAAACTAATCCTGATCCTTTTGTTGGACCTAATGGGAGTTATGTCTTTTCATCATTTGATCACATTTGGGAATTCATGAAAGCTCATAAGGAAAAACTATTGGAATATGTGGAATGAGAAGCTCATCTTGAAAAAGAGGATGCTACTCCTTCCCCTCCCAATAGGTCTCCTTTGCTTCATCATGGTATTCCTACATCTCAATCCTTGCATCAAAACAATTTTAAGAACCAAGTGACTTGTGCCATTACTAATACCACCAATATTGGAGGGAATCTGCAAGTCCCTCTAACTAGTAGTGGCCCAAAAAATTATTCTCAATTTCCTCCTTCATCCTCTAATATCAATACTATTGCTTCTATTCCACCAAATGTTAGTTATCCACAAAGTGCCACATACAACCAAAGTATCCAAAGTTTGAATCCAACATCAAGGTTTCAACATACATACATTCCTCCTTTGGGAAGTCTGGGGAACATACATAATAATCCAAAAATGCAGAATTTGACAAGTGTTGTGAATCAATTGGTTTCAAGGATGGATATGATTCAACCTTCAGGGTTTACATACAACTATAAAGAAATGTGTAGTCAGCCATTGGATCCTATTGTTGTTGCTAGACCTTATCCTAAGCATTTTTCTATGCCAGTATTGCCAATCTATAAAGGGACTGAAGATCCAATAGAGCATTTGAGAGGATTCAGGATAGCTTGTCATGATCTTATTTATGATGATATGCTCTTATTGAAAACATTTCCAAAGAGTCTTGCTGGAATGGCATTAGAGTGGTATTATCGGTTGCCCAACTATTCTTTGAAAAGTTTTGAGAAGACTGCAGAGATGTTTGTTCATCAGTTTAGTGCTTATATTGAAAAGGAAGTAACTATGAGAGATTTATATGATTTAAAGCAAAGTAAAGAAGAAAGTTTTTCAGAATTCTTAGCTCATTGGAGAAGTTTAGTTGGTCGATTAAGACAACTTGTGTCTCAGAAAGATATGCTTGATATATTCATTGGTAATTTACAAGAACAATTATCTTATGCTCTAGAAACTACTACTATCACATCTTTAGATCAAGCAATTGAGTTAGCAAGAAAAGTGGAACAAGCTCTCATTAGAAGAGGTCAACTCAAGGTTAAAGAAGATAAGCCAATTAAGTCTCAACCTAAGAATAAGCATATAGGAGGTAATAGTGATAGTAGGCCTGTTAACAATGTCACTAACAACCTACAAAATATTGTACTTCAGAAACCTCCTCAAAGGAACTTCACAAGACTTAATATCCCTATGGAAGCAGTTTTAAAGCAACTATTGGATGCTAAAGCAATAGAATTACCTCTAGTAAGATAGCCAGATACTACAACTCATTGGTATAAGGTAGGTCAATATTGCACTTATCATAGAGTAGAAGGACATTGGATGAACACTTGTAAGAAATTGAAGCATGTGGTTCAAGATTTGATTGATGTAGGATGCATTGATTTAGGAAATCTCCAATCAACAAGTAATCAAACTCCTACTCAACAAGTTCCAACAACAAATCAAGATATGGGGATATTTAAGGATCCTCTACCTAAGCATGAGCAACAAGCAACCAATCAAGTGGCTCATCAAGATGATTCCCTATGCCATAGCAATGTGGTTGGTATGGTTGGGGTGACTACAAGGAAACAAGCTCAGAATCAACAACATCAGCAAGGATAGAGTTTAGTATCTCAGCCCAGTACAGTTTTAAAGGAGAATCAGAGAAGAGATTCAGCTACAAGGATTCCACCTATAGTGTTGAGGCCATAGTCACAGGTTTCATTTGATCTTCAGAAGTAGTTAGCTAGTATGCCAACAAAGATATCAGTGTTAGAACTTTTGTAGACTTCTCCTGATCATATAAATGCTTTAATGAAATTTTTACAACAACAATCTATTTTCCCAGACATCCCTCCTGATGCCATAGTTGACACCATAGGTTCTTTTGGGATACATCATGTCTCATTCTCAGATGATGATAAACCTTCCTCAAAATTACATGGAGATTCATCACTTTACATCACCACACTTATTGGGGATACCCTTATCAAGCGAGTTTTGATTGATAATGGTTCATCCCTCAATTTGTGTACATATCAATTCTTTCAAAAATTTGGATTAAAAGAGGAAGATTTAACAAAAACTGATATCATCATTAAAGCTTTCAACAATGAGTCCCAAGAGGCCTATGGTGTCATATCTCTCCCCTTAAAAGTAGGGCCGAGAATATTGGATACTTTGTTTTATGTGGTACATTGTCCTGCATCTTTTAATCTTCTTCTTGGGTGACCTTGGATCCATGCTATGAAGGTCATCCCTTCTACTTTTCATCAATGTCTCAAGTTTGAATTCAAGAATCAAGTTATCACCATTCCAGGTGACCCTCGACCATTTGAATTATGTTCAAATATAGAGTTAGCTCAAATAGATTCTTATTCTTGTCCTTCTATTTCTTCAACAATTTCTCCATGTTCCTCATCTCAAATTTCTGAGCATTTTCAAAGTTTAAAAGTGAGTGAGGAACATAAGACCCATTCTTTCTCCTTGGATCATGATAATCAGTTTCTTCAAGAGCCTCTTCTAGATCTAGCCAAGCTACCACCTTCACCTCGAACTATGGGCTTACCTCATAAGAAGGGTGATGTTGTACACATTGGCACGTGTGCTTTTATCTTCGGAGGTATGGCTTCTGAAGAGAAGCTTCATGGTAGCAACCCATCTCTCAATGAGTGCTCTTTTGCTCAATGCTATCTCACTAATGACTATCCCCTTCCTAAGAAGATCCTATCCGATATGGGATATGCAGGTAAAGGATTGGGACCACAACAGAAGGGTATTCAAGAGCCCTTGGATGTTGATATTTGGCCTGGGAGATGTGGTATAGGTTTTATACCTAATAAGAATGAACCTTTACCTTTTGAGGATGATGACCATCTTATGACTTATGCAGAATACATGGAATATCAAAAGTTATCAATAGATGATAATAAAAGTGTTAATTTTTCTTTTCCTTCAAAGATAATATCTTGTAATATGGTTGGCTCTATCTGTTCTAAAGATAACTTTGCTTCTATGCTAGAGAATGAGGAATCTTTGTATGATGTATTTTATGTTAAAAAGAATGGTGCTATTAGAAAATGTTGTGATTATCATGCCATGAATGTTGAATGAAGAGCCTTAAAAGAGCTTCTCCATGATTTTGAGGATGTCTTCGATCCAACACCTCATGGCACACCCATTTATTTTGATAAGATGTATGGTGCATTTAGGCTTTGCATTGATTTTAACTCTCCATAAATAAAAAAAAAAACTTTCATATAGTTGCATTTTCATTTTCCATTGCATTTTTCTCTTGCTTGCTCATATTGCATTATTTGCTTGTCATCCTTGCATGATTTCTTGACATCTAAACTAACACCTTGCATGTCTTCCTATCATAAATGCATGATTGATTATTCATGACTGCTTGCTCATATAGATTTTGGGGATCTTGCGACAATGGCATGTGATGATACCTAGTTAGGTCATAGCTCACATGCATTGCACTTCTCACTAGGACTCTGATGCCTAGCAAGATCCCCCTAGGGATTCTTTCCTTCCTTCTTCTTTTCTTCTTATGATCGCTTATTCTCCTTTTCTCGATTTCTTCATGATATTGTACAAAATCTTTCTCAAAGTCCCAATCTGGGATAGCACTTGCATACTATTTTTACACATATTACACCCCATATGGGATACTTATACATCCTAGTGGGTATTGCACTATTCATGATCTTCTATCGGGTCATACTCTCTTTTGACTCAATAGGCTCAACACCCCATTACAAGATAAGCTCCTTGGTCATTTTTAGTAGACCTCGACATACATCCTAGCGGGTAATCACCTCACAATAATCAATAAGGGAGCAACCACCCATAGTGGGTCAAACCTCCACACTTTTTCACATTGATGCAAGTGCTACACCCATAGTGGGTCTAGCTACCTCATTTATCCGATCCATAGTGTCTGGCTACACTGGTTCACTACAACCTATGCTAGCCTTATACTTTGGATCATTCATTCTTCTCCTTTTCTGATGGTTGACCTTTGGACCTCCCTATTTTCTCTTCTTCTTCTCTTCCTTCTCTTCTTCTTCTCTTCCTTATCTTTTTCTCTTTCTTCTCTTCTTCTTTTCTTCCTTCTCTCTTTTCTTGTTTCTCTCTTCTTTCTTTCTCTTGTTTTCTCTTGCTTGATCTCATTTATCCTTGTTCTTCTTATTTTGCATTCATTTCATCCTTCATATAGTGTGCATTAGGATAGTTTACATACATAAAAACACTTAAAATAAACAAGCAAAACATATAAAAACATGCATTAAAACATTACACATAGAACACATAAAATCACAATAAATCCATAGCTATGTATTACTCATAGGAAAAAGAGTACATCGTGTGAGGTTGGTGTACCACAATCTAGACTTGGTACACTCAACCTAGGGATGCACACCATAATAAAAAATTAGTGCATCATCCCGATCCCTAGCCTATCCTATCCTAGCTCTGAGAGCCAACTCCCTCTAGCCCTCCCTAGGGTGGAGGCAATCTCAACTATGCCACCGACTACTGAGATGTCATCGATACCCATGATCAAGATCATGACCTACTCACTGACTGAAGGGATGGAGGAGGCTCCATCCTCCACTCTAGAGGGACAGCTGCGTAGTAAGCCATCTCAAAAAACATGGCTCTCCGAATGGTTATCTCCAACCTATCATCGATACATCGCAACTCTCCTGAAGGAGCTGCACCGCATCCCCTACCTAGCTACTCCCAATGGTAGCCATCCCCTTAGCCCTAGCCCATTGGTACTCTTCATCCAATAGGCTACCTCTCCCTACAACCGAGTAACCTCTACCAATGTAGTATCCCTCTCAACCTATAACTAGACCATATATGTCTATAGAGAAGCTAGTTATACCCAGCTCCTCTATCCCTAGCTCTGGCCTCCCACCACTATTGATGTGGATGCCACCCTAGGGTCTCTAACCTATGGCCCCTCTACCTGTGTGGGGGTATCTCTCACCCCTCCCTCTCTAATCCCTACTACTAGGATGGTCTCCTCTACCACCCGAATCTAGAACCATGTCAACCTCTATCTAGACATAGTAGGAGCCTATTATGCCCTCTCTATGGCCCTATAAGCTACCTCTCAAAATACTCATTACATGCCCAGGTCCATCACCTGGCACCTCTATACTAGTATAAGTAGGGAGATCCTCTAGGGTGCAACTCCTCTATACCACCACCTATACCCGATGGCCACCCCTACATCACCTACCCTTAGGTCAATATAAGGAGGATCATCTATGTCCTCCTCAACCCATCTAGTGAGGTCTGGCTCACCTCCAACCCTATTAGATCCCAAGTCACCCTTCGATACCAATAGTCCCCTAGGTCTAAGATTCCTTATAAGATCCTAAACTACCATAGGACTCGATCGAACCTGAGTACCTCTAGCTCTCCCCTCTCTGATCTTAGCCATATGATCCTCCTCACCCTCACCAATCTATCCTATCATCTACCCAGCTAGGGTGAAGCCTCCATGGTCACTAGATGAGTTATATATCTCGCAACTCATCGATCACCCACCTCGCTAGTGGTAGGTTCCCTACATAGGCCCTCATGGTCCTCTCTAGGGATCTCAACCATCTATATGTTATTGGTCACTCTAGGTTAAGTGATGGTCCTAGTAGTGCTAATGGTCTACACACCATAATGTGCTCCCAACACCACACCTAGAGCAAAGTCATACACACCATCTGTACGCCGCTTATACACGATGTTGTACAACATCCTATATAAGTGAGCCAACACATAAGGGCCCCATGCAAATCAAACCCCTAATATCACATGTCTACCACTACTCCTACCAGTGCCCATGGCAAGTATCATATGCTAGTGTGGTAGGTCAAGAGACCAACCACAACCCTTGAGAGTACCATGGTCAGAGGGTCCACTCCATAGTAGCCAACCAGGTCATCAACTACTATGGTGCCCTCTCACACCTAGTGGGTGAAACCTATGGAAAACCATTATAGAGTAGTTGCCTTCCTATAAACCTCATTCCCCTAATGGGGATCCTCAAGATCCACCACACATCCTCCAGTGTGATGGTCATCTCCCTATCGATAACCAAAAAGTAGAAGTCTCTGGATACCACCGCTCTGCTAGGGTGATCAACATAGCCCTATCTATCTCTATCTGTGGCATCCTCACCATATGGTCCAGCCCCACCACCTCTAGTCTAGCCCTCTCCACTAGCCCCAGAGCATCTAGCTCTACCAAAGCCCCTACTCACCACTCTCGACTCTCGAGAATACCTAGTTGCATTCAAAAAACAAAATAAAATTTAATCAGTTCCATCATAAAGTTAAAGAAATTAAAATTAATTCAACATCATTTATTAAGCATATGGAAATTACAATTCAAAATTTACACTTCAGGTTTTACTTGTTTGCTTTATTTTCTTCCTTTTTATCTTTTTCTTTTTATTTTCTTCTTTTTCCTTAGTTTTCATGAAATCGCATCCCCTTTTTAAGGCATGCGACTTCGCTTTCATGAAATCACCCCATTATTTTTGTGACTTCACGAAGTCGACCTAGTTTCTCCAAGCATGATTTCATCATGCTTCACCCAAGGTGAAATCATACTGCATAAAGTCCATCCCGGGTCATGGCAAAATTCATCAATTTTTACAATGATTTCCTCTAAAAATCCTAAAACCCTAATCAAATCATGAAAAAATGAGGTAAAATAAAGTGAAAGGAGGGTCAAAAGCAATCCTTACCCATTCTCGAGCCCTAACCTCACCCCTCATAGTCATCACTCGATGAACTAGAAGCGCCATTACCTTTTCTCCCAAAGCTCTATTTTCTCTCCTCCTCACAGTAAAAATGAATTAGGGTTTTACCCCTATTTACCTTTTTAACCCTATTTTTTTTTTTCTCTCTCCCTTTTTCTTCGCTCATTTCTCTCTTTCTTTTTCTTCTTTCAAGTTTTTATGAAATATCACTTTTCATAAAAACTCGAGGGGCACCCGACCTATAGAGGCATTAATGTCCCTAATGCCTCGATTTACATGTAAATTAAAAAGTGTTCAGAATGACACCATTTTTGCACCACTCCTTTCTTCTAACCTAACCACCCCATTTTTACTTGTTTTTTTTCTAGTGTGTGCCTACATCCTTTCTTTGATGCATTTAATAGGCCATAAATGCATCAAAGAGGGGGTAAAATGTAGACACAAAAAATTGACCCACTTTGAGTGGGCAATCTTCCTTAGTACCCCTAAGAGGCCCTCAATCCCTACCAAGAGCAAGGGAAGACCTCTTCACCTCCCTTTTAGTTTATTTTATCTTTTAGCAAAATCGTACCCCATATTTACGAGGCACGACTTCCACAATATCCCCCAAGACGGGGCAACTTGCTATTTTAACCTAATTTTTAATTTAATTTAATTTTATTCTTTTGAGCCCACTTAGACCTAGGTTTAAACCCTCCAACATGTTTTGGCATCAACTTTGGGTTTATTTTACCTATCTTTTTTCTTCCAATTTTGTCTATAAAAGGAAGAATGTTCTTACCAAATCATAAGATGCAAAGTTTTTTTAAGTGCAATGTGATATGCGAGTAATGCAAAATTTTGATTATTGATTAAGCTCAAAATATTTATGATAGTTCATTCTTCTTCCTTTGTTTTCTCTACTACAAGCTAACCCCAAAGTGCAAATTTTAGATTTGATCTTCTATTGCATGGATTGGATTGATTTGTTGTGTGACTTGGTGGATCCGTGGTGTAGTTCGGAGAGATAGAGTGCCCGCTCGGATACTTCAATCTTCTCTGCCTACTTCTATGATATCCATTAGGGTTTTCTTACTTTTTTTTGGTATTTATTTCATCTTCTACACTCACTTTTTATTTTTCATTAGTCTACAGTGATATCGCACCTAGCATTAGCGAGGCATGACTTCGCTTACCCTAATTAGGGTAAATTAGTCGTAGAAGTGAAATCACGTCCCATCTAGGTAGGGCATGACTTTGCTCCTATATTATCATGCCCGCTCCAGGTGAGGCATGATTTTTCCCTAGGGCACATCGGGGGTAATTTCAAGATTCTATTTTCACTATTGCATTCCATTCTGCTTCTAGATCATACTGCTGCATTTTGTTTTCTATTCTCTATTACTGTATTTCTATTTTATGATTAATTCTCCAAAGGTCAATTTTTACTTTTGTATTAAAAGGTCATCTAAAAGGACCTAGGGGGCTTGACTGTTGCACCTCCAAGATCTATTACACAATGGCCTAAGTAGGCCCCCTAATGCTAATTCTATTTTTTAGTGTTTCATGAGTGATCTTGCAGAAATAGGTATTCTTGATATCATTGGACAAGAGGCAAAAAAGCTAAATCAACCACCGGTCTAGATAAGTGCTCTAATCATTCTATTGGTTGAAGATCTGATTTAATTATTGATTCCTAGGCATCTGAAAGTGAAAGGCATTTAGTTTGCATCTAGGGATAATTTTTGTGCATCTATTTTGTATATCTTTGCTTTAAAGGTTTTCTGAAATAAACCCTAGGTTAGTGAGCATTCAAAATAAAGAATCATTCTAGGCTAGCTCTTGTATGCTTGCATTCTATTTTCAGCTGTCCTATTCTATTTTTTGCATTGTCCTTTATCTTTTCTAGCTTAGATCTAGAAAGGCCAAACTTAGGTGTTTGTCTTGAAACTGAATACATCAAACTATCCCGAATATCCTGAGGACTTGGAGCGAGTCCTTAAACCATTCCTGGTGAACCCTTCCCCCTAGCACCGAGTGTAGAGAACAACATACCCCCGTGGTCACCTTGGCTCTCTCTTGTGGATCCAACCAAGAATTGTACGTGGTAGGGCGTTTTTCCCCTCCACACATGCATTGAAGAAAAATGAGTCCTATGATATTTCGAGCATAATGGGTAAAGTTAGAAGCTAGTTTGAGGCTATGGGATGGATGCAGTATTGTCACCTAGTTAGCCAAGATCAAGACCCTAAGGCAACATAGGAATTTGTAGCTTCAATGGATGATGACATCATACAAATGCATAGATTGGTCATACTAGTCACAGAAGCATATATTGTAGAGGTGATTGGTCTTCCATGCATAGGGGACCAAACATACAAGGAATATAGTATAGCACAATGTACACAATGATTTTTTGAGCAACCAACAATGCAAACAACACACCAAGGGTTGCCAAAATAGTATATGCCAAGCTTGAATTTTCACCTGCATTGGTAAGTATTCCTGGTTGAACACCAACTATTTTATATTTCTTAACCATCTACTAAATGGGGATAGAATTAGTATTTTGTACTACCTAATGTGTGCCCAAAAGGACGAAGCTAGCCAATATCAAATTGGAACAATAATGGCATTAGCACATCATGGACTATCTTAGCCCTAGTTTGACATGTCGAGGTGCATAGAGAAAAATTGGAAGCTAGAGAAATACCAAGGCATATAGAGGATGAAAGAGAAGATCATATAGATGAAGCCAAAGAGCAACAGAGGGAAGAGGAGGCACATGACTCCTAAAACCACCAAGCTATAGAAATAACAAAATAGGTAGAAGCGGGCCCTTATTCCCCAACACCATCACCTGCCTTCCAATAAAGCTATTCTACAAGGAGGGTAGGACAAGCTAAATAGATCCTATCATAGGAAATATCATCATCTATCTCCCAACATTCAAATTGAGAGGTAGACCAATCTATTCTAAGCCCAATTCAGGCTTCATCACCACCAACAACTAGAAGCAAAACATAGAAGGAGCGCCTAGTTGATTATAGTTCATCCGAAGAGGAAAGTGCATAGGATGAATTGGCTACTCAAGTATTGCATGACATGGCTAGTGGTGTGATATTCTTCTAGAACGATCAAGATGAATACCTACAAAATATGAGAGAACAAGTTCTAATTGGGATGAAAAATTTAAGGAGCAGGTCAAATTTCAATATTCTCGATGAGCTGCTACAACAAGACAAAAATAACTAAATGACACTCTACGGTAATCATAAGCAAAAGTGTAGTAGATAGAAAATAGGATCTAGCAGCTGCAGACCACCATATTCAATAAGGTGGATGCTATCGTACAGATAGACAACGCTATGGATGCAGTATTTTCTTTTGTAGATTTAGATGAGAAAATTATGTCCACATGGGTATTTTATTTTGATTCTAAAAGGGTATCAGATAGTCAAAATGCAAAAACATGGAACCAATCAAAGACCCCTATGAATACTACCTCCAAGGAATAAGGGATCCCTATTGTGCAATAGAAACCCCTTGTAATAGAAATGAGTGATAGTGAGTCTAAGAAGTCAACTGAAATACCTGATGCTACCTAGTTTGATGGTCAGCCACCAGATGACCAAGTAGAAGTGGCCAAGTCAGTTGAGGAGTTTGAGGTACAATTGGGTGTTGCCTAATCAATTGATGATACGTAGACATTTGAATCTACTATAAAAATAGAAGCAATACAAGGGTAAGAACCTGAGGTGGATCACCCATAAAATTTAACTGGTCCCATAGAGGTTGCATAGTCAGTTGGTCAACCATTGGTTGACCAAACCATGGCTGATCAGTTTGACGAACAGACTGTGGCTGAACCAACTGGGAACACATTAGGGGAGAAAGAAAAATAAGATACAGAGTCCTATGAGGTCTAATAAATATCATCCTTATAGAAGAAAGAGGACGTTTATCCTTCAACATCCACAACTAAGGCCGCAACACTCAAAACCACCAATAAATTGTAGCCTAAATGAAAAGTAGAGAGCACCATAGAGAAGGTGGAGGACAAGGGCTAGAATAGAAAAATAGCAAAAGTATAAGGCCAACCAACAAAAATTGAAGGTGCAGATAGACCCAAACTCAGATTAAGAATGAGTTGCATCAATTAAATCCTTCATCAGTGAAAAGGAGCAGTTTTAAGAGCTCCAAAAGAATCTGAAGAAGGCTAAAAAGGAGCTAAAGGCTTATAAAAGAATGACTAGAGAGCCAGATATTTTTTTTAATCTTGCACAACCAAAACAATTTTAGAACCTATATGTTTCAAAAGATAGCAATCCCTCAAGGATGAGGGGATATCTAAACAAAATGAGCATATTCGGTAAGGAATCAATGATGCCATCACCAGTTTGAGCATCCGAGTTTTTACCACCTGAAGATGTAGAGGATAATGAGGCAACAGAAGATAATGTATAAGATACTATGCTTGACCCTAAGGTGGTAAATTTTCCCTAGGCCTAGGCACATGATACATCCCATTATCCAATATGGGACAAGCCTGAATTTCCAATGGTAGATCAAATTCCTCCAAAATATAAATACTTGAAGCAAGTTGAGTCTGCATTCCAAAAGGATGCCACTATATTTATAGGATTATACATAGAGAAAGTAGCAAACAAGAAGGTATGGAGCAAAACAAAGCCAAATATAGGAGCATGGCCTAGTCAACCCCTATGACACAATAAACATCAAAAGGTGCTAGCGATAAAATTAGGTCCCAATCAACCGAAACAAGGTGGCAAACAAAAACGCAATAAGAAAAGAGATAGAGGTAAAACTAGAGAAAGAAATCATTGGAACAAGGAATACTAGCAGGTTGTTGACAAAATAGGGGATTACTAGAAAAAGGAGTAAGAAATGAGTAACTATTGTGACAAGGGTGTCACAATAGTTAGGCATGGAGGGATGATGAACACCAAAAATGCTTATTTTTTATATACTTTAATAGCATATTTGTGTGGCATATTATTTTAGAAATACATCTTTTATGAGAATTTTGTATATATTTAATGGAAAATAACGTATTATGCCTAATGTGTGTTTTGAGTAAAAAATGTGTATAGATGCAGTATATTTTATATTTTTTTGTACCTTTTGAGTCAAGGTCCCAAGCACATTTGGCATTTGATATTTTTGTAAAGCGATTAAGGAAGGATTTGTGAGTAAACAGTGATAGTAGTAAAGGAGTAAGACGCTTCAAAATATGCTAAGGTATGATGCTTGTCTCCTGATCATAAGCTGGAAGGCACCTATCTCCTAGAAAAAAGGAAGTTCTTATCTCCCGATACAAAGGACAATGCCTATTTCTCGATTGCATGTTGGAAGGCACTTGTCTCCCATACACAGGACAACGTCAGTCTCCCAACCATAGGCTAGACGATGCCTATCTCCTGATGGTATAATAAAAGTGTGCATTGTTTGACACCCAAAAACTAGCAATGATCTTCAGCAAACAAAAGTAGGTTAAATACGCGATAGGTCAAAAAGGTACATATTTTTTAACAATGGATCGAACAACGCATGCAGTCGACAAAATAAAAAAATGCACATTGACTATGAAAATTCAAGACCATGTATAATTAGATGCAGTTTGTTAAACATAGGAAACACTATAATTATTTTGAAAAGGTTAATTTTAGCGTGATTTCTCTATTTTTAGATGTCTAATCAATTTATGTGTGCTTGCCGTAGCAAATCGTGCAACATCTAAATTTGTAAATAGGGGACGACTGCATTTTGTATAAAATGCAGACCACCCCTAAAGAAATCATCCAAACTTGCTCTGTAAAAATTTATACTACATAGTAAAATCTCAAAGTGTTTTGATAAATTTCTTGAGTTTGAATAGTGATTGCATAGTTTAACTGGACAGATGTCTGTGGAGCCTAGGCCCACTCTAGGCAATATTACTCCCCTATTTTCTTCTACTTTAATTAGTTAGTTTCCATTATTTATTTCCTACAAGTGTGTCTAGTTATATATTTCTCTGTTTTGTTTAAATTCTGCAAGAGTGTTTGTTTTGTTGCACTTTACTTTTCTACATGGTTTCTTTAAGTCACATGTTTGACACTTTAAATTAGATTTTATGTAATTTATTGTATAGTGTATTTTTATTGTAATTTAATTACATTGGTTTGGCTAAACTCCAACTACACCAACAACCACCCCCCAAACTAAAAGTGACACAGAGGACTCATATTTAGACTACCACAGACATATACTTTGCACTGGCACTCACAGGTCTACAAACTCTAGATTGATAATTAATGGATAAGAAATGACTATTTTCATAACATAATTTCTACTCATCAGCTACCACTAGGTTTTTTTTACATATTTTATCATTCTTAGATTGTTAATTGTATTATGGTTTTCACTTATTTTGCATTGGTTTGCTATTCTATTTGACTTATCACAAAATTATACCTTGTATTAATAGGGCACAAGTTCAACATAATCGAGGTCGTAGACACCTCATACAAGGAGTGATTTCAATTACATCAAGTCTAGAAATAGGGAGCTTTACTACTATGCTCCCAAGCTATACTACACAACCACCTAAGTAGGCCCCCTAATGTTGACCTTATTTTCTAGGGTTTTGTGAAACTATTTTTTACATATTGAAGCTGAGGGATATTTTTGGACTCAAGATAAAGCTTGGATCAAATGTCAGAATTGATAATTTCCCTAGTAGATCTTTAGTTTTTTTTTATCATTGTTCATTTTTGTTCAAAACTTAGAATATAAACAAAACGAAAGCATTTAATTACTTTCTAGGAATTTGAAAGGATAATAGCATTTAGTATGCATCTAGGGTTTATCCTTGTTTGTGCATTTCACTTGTACCCTTTCTCAAAAGCAAGAAATTTTATTTCTTGCAATCTAGGGCTAGAGAGCATTTGAATATAATAATCATATTAGGGTTAGTTATTATTATTTTACATTTTGTATGTTTTGCATTGCACAGTCTAGTTTATAAAGTCCAAGCATACGTGGATGTTTAAATTGAACAAATTAAACACTTCCACCCCAAAATTGGAACAAGTTCTAAAACCATTCCTTGATGAACTCATTCCTTTGTGTCCTTGAGTATAGAGAATATAACACACCCCCATGGTTCACCTCGGCTCCCAATATATCCAACCAAGAATCATATGTGGTTGGGCAGTTTTCCCCCTCTACATATTTGGTGAATCTGACATGAATCACATGTTTTAGTGGCCAATATAGGAAGCCTCTTCCTTTATGTTTTCTTGAAAACTTTAAACAATAACACTAATTTTATTTTGTCTAGATCATAAAATATTTAAAAACATATTAAGAATCTTCTTGTGTGTCTTTCCTTAGTTTTCTCCTCTATCCTTTCACTTCATTTAATGGCTCCATTGCTTAGAATTCAATGAAGGCATCTATAATATGATCAAATTCCTCAAGAAGATGATCAATTTGATAGATAGAATCCTAACCTTGATACATAAGAGAAAGAACATGTTGAAACTAATACAAACTATAATCCCTTGAGAAGCCTAATGGTAGCTTCACTTTTACACCATTTTAACATGTTTGGGGCTTCATGAAACACCACAAGATGGCAATGCTCAAAGCTATGGAGTGAGAAGCTCGGCTGAAAAGGGGTGAGCCTTCCCCTCATTCAAATATCTCTCCTAGAACGACTCATGATAACCCCTTGTTTAAATCTTCAAATTATGTTAATCATTTCCATAAACCAACATATTCTACTACTGTAACCACCAACATTGGAAGGATTTTGCAAATCCCTCCAACTAGTAATGCATATCAAGATCATGTTCAATTTCCTCCTCATTCAACTAATCTCAATATTCATGCTTCTATTTTACCAAATGTTGGTTATCCTCCTTTGCAAGATACCACATGTCATAACCATTACTATAATAGTGTCAATACCTCCAATTTGGACCAAGTTCCCCTTCAACAGCCTACCTATACCCCTCCCTTGGGGAACCTAAGGGTATTGCACAACAAAAATCCTAAAGTGTAAAGTTTAACTAATGTGGTGAAACAATTGGTTTCAAGAGTAGATATGATTCAACCACCTAGTTTCACATACAACTACAAAGATGTGCAACTAGACCTTAGACCCTATAATTGCCTCTAGGCCCTACCCTAAGCATTTTCTAATGTTGGTTTTACCTATCTATAAGGGAAGAAAAGATCCTATTAAGCAAATTAATAATGTTTAGGATATCATGCCATGATATCATATACGATGACATGATGTTACTAAATATGTTCCCTAAGAGCCTTGGTGATATGGCTTTAGAGTGGTATTATAAATTACCTAATCATTCTTTGAGAAATTTTGAAGAGACAGCTGAAATGTTTGTTCAATAATTTGGTTCTTATGTTGAAAAGAATATGACTATGAAATTTGTCTACATGTTAAAACAAGGTAAGGATGATTTTTTTTTCAGAATTTCTATCTCGTTGGAGGAGTCTAGTTGAACGTTTAAGATATACCTTACCTCCTCAAGACATGATTTAGGTATTTATTGAAACTTTACAAGAGTAAATATCTTATGCATTAGAAAGATCAAATATCACATCTTTTGATCAAGCTATAGATCTAGCAAGAAGGATAGAGCAAGCCCTTATCATAAGAGATTAGCTTAAGATAAAAGAGGATAGGACCACTAAAACATAATATAAGAACAAGCATGTGGTTTGTGATGGGGTAATGGGTAATAGGTCTATTAATAGTGTTGTAAAGTAAAAATGAACAACACCAATAAAACAATATATCAAAGCAAATAACACAATGTATGCACAAAATGATAGATCTAATTTATTATGACTCAAGGAGCCTGGATCTCCAAATTTTACAATAGATTTACCCCAAATCTGGGGTTACAATACACTTTATTGTTTTTGATATAATATTACAATGAGAGGGTTTGAAAACCCTCATTAAAACAAATGTTGGTGTCTTTAGTTCGTCTTCACTTCAAATAGTTTGTGAGTGGGCTTACGTATCCCTAAAGGACCACTCGAGCTACAACAACCATTAATAAAGATATCTCCTGTAACCTACACACATATCACAACACATAAAATATTAGTAGTATATGCAAGGGCCCCACTATGTGAGACCCTATAAATAATAAGATCTACAAACCTTAGTTGTAGTAATAATGAAATGCAAGTAAAACACATAAAACATAATTTGAAAATAAATGATACCTAATACCTTGTCAGAATATACCTAATATGCCTAATCTATATCTCTGCTTCTATGATCTGGTGATGCGCAAATGCTTGAAAGCATCCAAGGGTTTATCATATTCAAATTTACTGATGATAAATGCATTGGACCATTCTAAGAGGGTTGTGAATGCCCTACAGTATTCCTAGAATACTTAATAGTGTTCTAGGAATGCTTGATAGCGTTTAGAAGTGATGGGGGAGCAATCTGCAGAACCAGATTTGGTTCATAAGGGTTTTCGATGAAATAAATGGAGGATGCGATAGTGGTGAGGAGGGAGAATGTTAGCGAAATTCTAGGGTCTAGATAATGATGGATACTCTCAAGAATCAATGATAAAATTTCCAAAAAATTATTAACCCCTTAACCGATCAACCTTTATTCACAAGAGTGAATGATGTTTTATAACTTGCCTTCAACATGTTAGGGTTTCAACGACACCAACGGGTGGCCGAGATTAGATCATGATGAAGGGATAAGATTATGACTTTGATGTGTGACATGGATCATGTTAAGTGGATGGCTGAGATTAATATGTGATGGATGGCTTAGATTTATTCACATATATATATATATATATTATATAAATATAAATATATAAAATATTTATATTTATATATATATATATATATATATATATATATATATATATATATATATATATATATATATATATATATATATATATATATATATATATATAAATATTGAATGGCTATTGTGCATGGATGACAAGTGGTTAGGATTTGGTGTCTATAGATACCCCTTTTTGTATCACGTTGCATGAAACACAATGCGGTGCAAAAACAAGAGACACCTGGTTTGGTGAAGCAACTTATTTCCCTTGGTGTGCAAGAAGATCCTGGAGACATAAATTTATTGTTGTAGCTTACCCCCTCAATTGGTGAATGAGTGAAGAATGAATCTCATGAGCCAATTGATAGAATTGTGGGTGATAATGTGGATGATATGAATGATGTAAATGTATGTGAATGATGTAGTGCAAAATGTGGATGATATGAATGATGTGAATAATTGTATTTTATTTTTTCCCCAATATAAAGGGAGGTTTTGTGATGATGTGGGAGATGTGAATGATGTAAATAATGTATCCAGATGTGGGAAATAAAAATCAAATTTGGTTACCCCAAGTTTGGGGTGGTTCTGTGTTGTTGAAGAATATGCCTTTTGATGTCATTAAAATGCAAATTGATGAAAATACAAGATGACAAAATGAGTCAACCTATGGGGGTTAGGGTTGTATAGTGATTGTTGAGAAATTCCTTCAATCAAAACCAATCATCCTAATAGGCATGTATTTAGGATGACTGTTAATGTAAAGGATATGATGTAATGAAAGTTATTTATGTTTCAATCCCATGAACAAGGACATCAATGATAGTTGTTGGACAAATTAATCTGAGCATAGTCTCACTCAAAAAAATGAAGGACCAAATGGATTTTGATTTTGAAGGCTATCACTTGTAATAAAAAGTCCCCCTAAGATGTAGTGAATGTTTTTTTTGTGTTGGTAATTAGTATTGATCCAAATGTGGTTATATCCTAAAAAAACATCTTTTAAAGAAAACATATTGTGGCCAGAACAAGTATCAACAAGAGTATCAATGTTTGGTAGAGGAAATTCATCCTTAGAACACACTTTGTTAAGATCTCGAAAGTCAGTGCAAATGTATATCGCCCTGTTAGGCTTGTGAATGGGCACCAAGTTTGAAATCCACTTAGGATAGTCAATGGGTATAATGAAATCAAAATCTAATAACTTTTGAAGCTCTTCTTTGACCATGAGGGCAATGGTAGGATGCATCTTTCTTAGTTTTTGTTTGATTGGCTTAGCATCGGGATGCAAGGTCAAATTATGGACAACCAAGTTAGGGTCAAGACCAATCATGTATTTATAGGACCATGCAATTATGTCCCTCTTTATCTTGAGAAGAGCAATTAATTACTCTTGTTCATCAACAGATAAACATTTTTCAAGTTTGATGATTTATGGATTGTTCATGTCTAAACTAAGGTTTGTATCAATGGTATCTTCAATGAATATGTGAAAACCTTCCTAAAGCTAATGGGACATTGGGATCAGATGAATTTTACAAATGACATTATCAAACTCTTATGGATCAATCTCTTCCATGTATGCCTAGAAAACCTTAGGATTCGAGGGTGAAGGCGAAGGTGACAAAGGAATGTAATCGACGGAAGCTCTTAATAATTCCTTGGAAAGGATAAATTTAGAAAAGGATGGTAGTGATGAAATCCATTTCATATCAATGAGGCTAATTTCAATTGGAATTGGTTTTGCGAAATCATATGGATTACAGAGTGGGATGACTAAGTTAAAAAAATTCATGTTGATGTAGTGGGAGAATGATAGTTGGCAATATGAAGGATAGGTTGGTCCTATATCTTGGGATCGATGAAGGAACCCTAAGAACTTGGATAGCAACAAATAACATGCATAAATACAAATGACAAGGCTATGCAAATGCAATGCATAATTGTTTTTTGAATTATGTACATATGTTACAAAATGTTATGTCACTAAAAAGGATTATGTGCTAGTGGTGATTGATCAGTTGGTTGAGCTCGCTCCCTTGGGAGGAGGAAATAGAAAATAGGCTGGTGGAAGGGAAACATTCTAAGATAATGCTCATCATGTTCAATGTTGGCAATTTTGGGTACCTTGGGTACATTGCCTTTGCTCTAAGTGTAGATGTTGTCATTGATGTCAAGAAGGTCTTGAAGCTTTTTGGTTTGATGTCAAAGAATGTGTTTTGATGAAGGTTTCAGTTTGGACAGTGAGTTTCCAAGTAGATCAGAGTATCCCAGTTGCAAAAGATCAAGAAAAAGACAAGTAAGAAAAAGTATGCAAGCGACTGGAAAAATTGTCATGATTTTGCGACATGTTTGAGGAGAGAGAAAGCACTGGCAAAACTGTCACGATTTCATGACATGTTTGAGGAGAGAGAAAGTTTGAGCAAAAGTGTCATGATTTTGTGACATGCTGGAAGTCAGAGACGAAGCTGGAAAAACTGTCACGATTTTGCGACATGTTGGTAGAGAAGGAGAGCTAGTTGGAAAGTGTCACAATTTCGCGACATGATGCTAAAGAGAGAGTCCACAAAAAGAACTATCACAATTTCATGACAAGTTCAAAGAGAGAGAAAGTTACATGTAAAATGTCACAATTTCGTGACATGCTGCAGAGGTCAAGTTGAGGACTGTCACAATTTCACGATATATTGAAAAGCTCGAAGTGAGAACTGTCATGATTTTGCGACATGCAGCAAAAGGGAAGAGTCTGAAAGGAGAAGCGTCACGATTTTGTGACAGGTTGCAAGGAAAGCTTTCGAAAGCTGAAAGCGTCGCGATTTCGCGACAAGCTACAAAGAAGTTATATGGATGCAGAAAGTGTCACGATTTCATGACAGAAATAGTTAGCAAGTCTTAAACAGAAGAAGCATCATGATTTTGCGATGAATTGAAGAAGGAAGAGCTTGAAGGTGAAAGCGTCATGATTTCATGACATGTTCCAGTTTCGCGGACATATGGCAGAAAAGAGCTTAAAGTAGCGAAAGCGTCGCGATTTCACGACAGAGTTGTAGATGATGTTAGCAAAAGCAGATGTGTCATGATTTCATGACAAAAG